>VZSF01007975.1:27229-302993 GCA_013398295.1 Chionis minor | reverse complement strand
AAAAAAAAAAGGATTAATCTGTCTTTCCTAATTTGGGAAAATGGCCCCACTGTTGAGCACCATCAAGTAGTAATTGTCACAATACAAATGTGAGATAACTCTAATATATTATTGCTGTTTTGCTACTGTAGTATTTGTGGCAACATTACTTCATTTATCAAATTGAATGTGAATCACTAGGTGATGCAGAGGCACAGCTCTGTCACTATTTTACTTAAATACAGGTATATTATTCTAGCTCACAAAAGTGTTTCCTGGGATGATGTCTCATTTTGGGTTCTCTGCTCTATCTAGGTTTTTGGAAATTCCTACCAGTAAGGACATGGATTATCCTGAGAAACTACAACAACCTCCAAGGAATAAAAAGTTTTAACTTATTTTAATATTTTATCAAGCATCACTATAGTAGAAAGGCACAAAGAATGGACATCTCAGGTTTACCCTGTATGGATACCAATGCACAGATATGTCTTGTCTCCAGATCATATGGACTTGGGGAAATGATGGAGCAACAATGGTACTTCTCACATTCACATACACCAAGTCCAGATTCACAAGTTGTCCCAAGCTCTCTGTAGCAAGCTTATTTTCTTTTTTCTTTTGTTTTTTTCGAACAGTAGAGCTAAGCAAATGAGATCCATAGCATCCTATACCTGAGATGCAGGATTTATACAGCAAACTGGTATAAACCAGAAGAAATGATATGAAGAATTATATAGGATTTTTTCAATAGAGTAGATAGGGATCCTGGCAGTGAATGAGAAATTTTAGTGTCCTAGTCTCGGCATAAACACAGAGCAAAACAGACTCTTTATCCCAAACAGCTTACAGAAGAGGTCAACTGGATTCCATCAAGCAGGCTTGGGAGAGTACAAAGAAACAGGTAATAGCCACCTTCTTCAAAACACATTTTAAATGTTTTAAGAATACATGTGAGAATTCAGTGGCCTTTCTGGTTGCAGTCATTCACATGAGTGTCAACAAGCAGAATTTTTGCCTTTTTTTTTAAAAAAAAGTGCTCAATATCACCTCCCCTGCTGATCCTGTTCCCCCCTCAGACTGGCCTTATACTTCTGGTAAAGTGACTATTTCCATCATCGTTCTCCCAACAGATTTTCATTTCACGGAAAATGGTTGAAAGAATCATAGGATCGTAGAATCACCTAGGTTGGAAGGGACCTTTAAGATCATCTAGTCCAACCATCAACCTAACACTGCCAAAACCACTGCTAGACCATGTCCCTCAGCATTGCATATATTCATCTTTTAAATCCCTCCAGGGAGGGTGATCCCACCACTGCCCTCGGCAGCCTGTTCCAATGCTTGACAATCCTTTCCATGAAGAATTTTTTCCTAATATCCAATCTAAACATCCCCTGGCACAACTTGGGATCATTTCCTCTTGTCCTATTGCTTATTACTTGGGAGAAGAGACCGACCCTCACCTCGCTACAACCTCCTTTCAGGTAGTTGTAGCAAGTGATAACATCTCCCCTCAGCTTCCTTTTCTCCAGACTAAACAACCCCAGTTCCCTCAGTCACTCCTCAAAAGGCTTGTGCTCTAGATCCTTCACCAGCTTTGTGCCTTCTCCACCAGTCACAAATGACAAATCTTGTTTTACATTACATGTTTGCATTTGAAAGGGCGTACAAATTATTTGTGCATGTAGTCTGGATTGTGTGGCAGATGCTGAAAACCTAACTAGTTCACCCGAAGCAGTGAAGAGAGCATTATAAAGATATATGTCTCTGGAAAGTACTGAAGGGACTGGAGGGAGTACATTGCAGGACACAGTGACTGTCCCAATGCTTCCAAGTTTGCCGAGAGCTGCCCTTCTCTCTGCCACCTGGGTCTTATAGGAGGCATCTTGTAGGAGGGGCCTGTTTTGGCTTAACCAGAAGGATCAACCATCCAAGGCCTAGTATTAGATGATGGGAACTCCCACACTATCAAATATCATTTGGGAAAAAATCAGTCTAGCCTAGTTTCCTGTATGGCATGTCTTAAGGCACAGATCTTTTCATTTGTAGGGTTTTTTTCTGTGACAGTCATAACTCCCTTTGCAAATTATTTATATGTATTATCTTATTACATTTAAATGTAGTTTGACACAGTCAAATTGAAGGTCAGATAGCCTACCATCAGCAGAAGTTTCCATTTATCTCATAGTGATGTATGCCAGGTCTGATATCTTCCTCTATAGCATGGCACTGGCTGCTGTCACTAGACAGAATGGATGACTAATTGACAATTTTTATGTTTCTGTTTACCATAAATATGAAGTTGAAGTCTTTCAGCATATTCTTTGTTCCACAAGCCTCCATGCCATTTTTTCTAAGAGCTTCATTCTGTAGTCACTTGCATGATACTGCTGTTTTCCAGTGAATCAATCCTGGTGAGCAAGAGCTTAAAGATTAGACTATGGCAGGGGAAAGAGCCATTTTTTTAATTGTGCTGTGCATCACTGTAACTATCAAGCTGGTTTTGGTTTTCTATTTATTTTTTCTCTCTCTTTGCTTTTTAGCTTCCCCTCTATCTTGTTTAATTCAAAGATTATTTTATTTAGCCTTTTCTTCATCACTCGTTTCATTCAGTAATTTTTCTTTCACTCCCTTTGAATCTTTAATTTGCATCTTTTTTCCATTTTAATGTTTCCTATTTTCCTTTCTTGTATAAAGCTTTTGAGCTGGACAATTATTTTTAATAAAGTTGCACTAACGTGACTAATACACGAGATAGTACACAACAGTGGGAGGTATCCTTCAATTAATTCAATTTTTCCTTTTGCTTAATTGCATATTAACAAGGGGTTTTTCCGCCCACTCTTATAAACACAATACAATTACTAAAATAGCCTATGTTTTATTGCGACACCTCACAAGAAGCTATACCAAAATATCTGCATCTATTTGGACTTTGATTTAGATACTTAGTCATGGGGTTTTGTCTTTTTTGTATAAATGTTACCACAATTTAAAATGTTCTGAATAAATGTTACAGCTGTATCAGTGAAACAGCAGGATTTTTGAGAACAAGGAGTATATTTATAGAATTTCATACTTTGATCTGCATATTGCAAGTCTGCTAAGTTAGAATATCAATGTCGTTAATGCTCAATCTAGAAAGTACTTTAAAATGCAAAACTAAAATCCATGCAATTGAGACAGGGGAGACAAACAGAATTCAGATGTGCTAGCAACTGAACCTGCACTCTGCAGCTGCCTCTTCTATGCCAGCTAGTAACAGAACACCATCCTCCGGATACCTCTGCTCTTGCCTGGCTACCAAGGACCTCCGTCGAGAGAGGGTACCCTACACACAGCACATTTCAGGCGGTGACAGACTTCAATAGCAGGAAGAAAGGAGAGCCTTGAGCCTTACTTGTACTGCATTATGTCTTATAATAAGTGGGAATATGTTTTCATTTGTCCGTATCAGAGATGATAACAGATAGGGCAGCACTCTTCATTTTCTTCCATCTAGTCTTCATATTGCTGCCTAAGTACAGACTTTGGGTTGCTCAGAGCCAAGGAGCACACTTACAAATGCTTCTAAAATCACAAAACACAGACACATCACTCATACTAAAAATACTAGCAGGTATGATATGTTAGACAAGTTGATTTGATCTTTCAGAAATGGTTGAGTCTAACATTTTGTATGCCATATATGAAGAAATAGTGCCAGCAGGATATTGAAAACCACAGAGAACTCTGTAGGAAACATTAGGAAAGAACAGGGCAACTAAATGAACACCCAGGGAAAATAGATACTACAAAATTGCATCCCTGCTGTATCAGCCTTTGTGGATGATATTGCCAATTTGGAAAACAGTAGATTTCAGGGGGCTTGGTAACCAGAAGTTATATGGAACATTGCTTAAGTCTCTATTTTTGCATTGGAAACTACAACACATTCAACTATAATAGAAATAACTCTATCTTCCTAGTATCCAACAAAATTGTTGTCTCAAACTGGATTATCTATTCGGATTCACAGCAAAATTGTTGAAAGGTGAAATAGTGCACAAACCATCTGTCAGCTGAGACTGAGGATTAATTGACACAATTTTCTTAACATATTTTACACTTACACCTCATGTAATAAAACAGTGCATCTGTTACTGTTATTTCCTTACAGAATAAAAGTAAGAAGGGATAAAAAGATACACAAATATAAATCAGAAGTGAGTTGTATGGACAAAAATAACTATTGAGTTTTCCTTCTTCAGTTTATGTTCAACTTAAGTTACTAAGTAACACTCCGCAATTGTTGAAAACTTAACTTTGACTTAAGTTTTTCACGTCTCTTCAGCTGAAACTTCAAAATGTAAAATGCTGGAGTCATAAGCAATCCACCAAAACTTTATCTTGTTAATCCTTCTGAAGAAGGTCTCTTTGCTAAGAAATTTTTGGAAATGGTAACTGGAGAAAGCTTGCAGTTGGAAAGGGCCCTTTCTACCTGTTAGTTTCAGGTTCCTGTGACAAATGAAAGTGAGAACTCTTTAAACAATAATGTGAGAAGTTCACAGTCTCCTCTGAAATACTGACTTCAAAGAAAATGACAATTATCTGGAAGGACTTTTTTCCCTATCTTTTTTTTTTAAAATGTTTTATTTTACCATGTTATTTAGTAAGACTGTTAAGTAAATAATATCATATCACCACCCTGTCTCTTATGGACCTGTAATTCTAGGGTAAGCAGTCACTTCATTTTGCAGGAGGTTTCTGTTTGGTTTCAGAAATCAGCCACAGCACGTTGATTGATTTGCACTCAAATGTAATTGTTCTGAAAATCTATGAAACCTTGACTCTCACAAGGTACAGACAAAAGCAGTTTCCAAAACATGCATACTTGACATAAGACAGTCCTGAACTTCAACACGCATAGAAAAAGAAAGATCATTTGCCCAAAATGTAAACAGCTGGGATACATTTACCAGGGTCAGAAAACTTGGGTGCTAATCAATTTGGATTAATGATGTACAAATAATGAGTTGCACTTAAGACAGCTATGTTGTCAAAACATTGCTCTTTTAATCCCTGATAAATTATGAAGTTTATAAAAGCAGATTTTTGCAGATGATTGAAGATTATTTAAATTTATGTGGAAAGCAGATTAAGTGCGAATCCAGTGCCGCTAAAATGAACTATATGTCTGTCATGAGTCTTTGTACTTCACCATTTCATAAATCCACAACTAGTTGTATGTATATTTTTACTATAATCCAACTTTATTTCATGTCTAGACTTTTCATGTTAAAAAATGCCATACATGAACTCAGTTTTAAGGTCCTTTCAGTGCATCAGATCAGAACACATTAGGTTTTCAAACAAAACAAATAACTTCCAGATTGGATGACCTGTTTCTACCCCTCTCCACCTGTCTTAAATGGGAAACACAGGAAAGGCTTTCTTTAAGGATGTTTACATAGGTCCTTTGTTAGCAGGGTTGTCTTATTTGAAGCTGAGTGGTACCTCTGCTTGATTTTACAAAAAAACAGTAGTACAAAAATCCTCTTACTTCACTACAAAATCAATTTCCAACCTAGAAGGAAACACAAATTTCTGACAATTGATTTAAAAACGTATATGTTATTTCTTTTTTTTCTTTTCTTGTACTTCATTGACAAAGTTTTGAGATATGAGGCCAGTGGCAATAAGCTCCTTCTTTAGGTATTTCTTAAGGTACAAGTACACTAAAAATAGTATTTCTAAACATTTATGATATTAAATAATAAAGCTAATAATTAAAAGTGTAATTTAATATTAAATATTTTTCTGCTCTCTCTCCTGCCTTCCCTTCCACAACTATATGCAGTTCTTTTTCTCAGAAAGAACATCTTAGATCATGTTGCAATACTGCTTTTTGCACTTGGAGAAAAGCAACTGTCAGCTAGGTGCCCACATGCCTGGAAAGCTGTCTGCTAAGCACACCTGGCAGAGTGACTCCGTTACTATTGAACTTATGTCAGTCAGAGCTATGGGTAGGAACAAATCAAAAGAGGAGAAGCAGGAGGGTATAATTAGTGATGCCCACAAAAAACATCAGTAGGAATTCTGGCACAACAAAAGCAATAACATGCAGAGGAATGAAAGGATTAGCTACAGGACGAGCTACAAGATTACATGTAGTGCTCATTTTAAATGCAAGTATAGTGATTTCATATAACATTTCAGATTTTTGTAAACCAACACCAACAAGGCAAGCTCTGCTGCCTGTACTTCCTTACTGCTTCCTATCTCTGCCTTTGCCAAAAGTCATGCTAATGATTCTTTACTCTTTGCTGCCAACAGTTCCCTGATAATGTCAACAAAACAGACATGGAGAAATCTACTTCCTAAATCTAATAAAATGAAAAAAACCCCAAAAATAAAACAAAACATTGGAAAAAACCCAACAACCAAAAAAAAAACCCAAACCAAAACAAAAACAAACAAAAAAAACCTCCCAACTCCAAACACTATTCTTCCTATAGCTCTGAAATGAAGAGCCTGACCTTAGACAGTAAACATTCTATTCTTGGCATCTCTCCCAATCAACTTTATGGACTGCCAACTGCAGTGCTCAGAGTTTGTTGCATTCATGGCCAGACCAGCATCGGACGAAGCTACTACATGTCAACTAATAAAAACAGAATTTATGTGAAGATAAAGAGCCCTGTGTCTTCTTCTGAACAGTAATGACAAAGTTGTGGGTAATATGATGGTGACAACTGGCAGACTCAAGTCTTTTGTAATCCAGCATACAAGAAAATCAAGCCATGTTATTTGTTACTGACATGTCTTTGAAGGTACAGGATGCAGGTACTATTCAGTGACCCAGCCAAAAGATCTTCCCCTTGTGGGTCTGAAATCAGATACAGTAATGCATAGGTAAGGAAAAGAGTACAGTCCATTTCCTTCACGCTGGGAGCTGATTTTATTTTCAAAGTAGTTTTAGCCAATAAGACACGTTGTTGCCTTCAAAAATACAACGTTGGTCGGACATTGAATACCTTCTTTCTTCACTTTGCAAAACTTTATTTGGAATTCCTAAGGAAAAAACCAAAAGGATCTAGACCAGTGTAATAAGGAGAACAGCCACTACTATTTCAGACAACAGCTGTTATAACGTCCTCTAGCAAGAAAAATTGGATCGATTCACTGGGAAAACTGTAGTTTCAATGCTTACATTTCCATCATTTTGCTACATTTTCCATCTGTAGCTCTCACCATCTGAATACTTATAGAGTAAGGGAAAGACCACACCTGCGATCCACATTCTCCACAGAATAGTCTAAATAATTTATCATTATGGAGTGGTGGAGTTACACCCCATAAACTCTTTGGCTCTACAAAACTCTGCTCATACCTTTGCTTATGGGAGCATTTCCTGTGCTTGCATTTACATTCATAAATCCAGTCACTTGGGTCTGCCCTTACCAAAACTGAAGGAACACTTCAAAAAAATCCAGAAATACTCACTTAAGTGAAAGTAAGTTAAACCTTCTTGATTGCGTTTGTACTGTATTTTAATGCTCATTTTCTACAAATATTTACTCTAACAAACTGCCTGGCAAAGTGTCGCAAATTTTGATGAACATTTTTTACTAGTGTCTACATATTGCTTTGGGTGGAAACCGTCAACTCCAGATTTTTCCAAACTTTCAAAACCTGAGCACTACCTGGTTTCATTGTCCACGAGTGCCTCCTAGCATTTGGAACAAACACTTCCTTAGATTTAAGTGAACCCCTTGTGCCTAACAAGGGGTCATTCCTCAGTTCCTCTCAGCAGAACTGTTCCAAGGCAGCTGCCTCCCCCAAGGCAGAGGGGAAAAGCAATCTTGCAGCAGTAGCAGAGCAGCTGATTTCCTGGGTGGAGAGGAGACAGAGAAGTAGGGACTGTTGGGCTGGGCAATGAGGGGCTTGTGGGAAATTTTGGAAGCTGCTTGAGTTCTCTCTCCTTTTAAGCTTTTCTTTTTTCCCCTTGTGCTCCTGCTTTTGCAACTCACTAGTATAACCCACTTCTTACCTTCCTCCTCCAGGTACAAAAGAGGATTTCATCATTGTTCCCAGGCTTATCTATTTCTGTCACACAAGAAGTAATGCAATTTCAGTGAGATTTGTGTTGCACTTTTTTTAAGTTATAAAATCTTCTTTATCCTAGTATAACTGCATCTGCATTACGATTTCTGCACTGATCTAACCTAGTTGCTACCAGTTGTAGCTAGACTACCCCTTTCTTTTTCAGACAGGCAGGAGAGCCACAAAAACTGCAGTTATAAAATACACTTCCTGGAATGTGTGAGATTTTGAATATTATGTCCACAGAGATGTTATTAGAATTGATTTTTGCTTTTGTTGGTTGGGGTGAATTTATTTATTAAGTAGCTACATAAGGTCCTTACACAGAATGATATATTTATTAAATGATATTGGAGGACATATGGGTAGGATTGCAATGCACTCAAACAACACAGGAAGCCTGAAGCACCTCAGTGTTGTCTGAGATAGTAAGATTACCAGCCTTTTCACAGTGATGTTGCTCTCAGACCTTATTTTACAGCAATATCAAAAAGTGTCTTCTCCGGTAAAGTAAAACTGAGCTTGTCTTCCCTAAATTGAAAAATCACAACAGGCTTGTTTGATATAGCAGTGAAATTATGAGACCAGAGAAAGGGTGATTGTTTTGAGATAAAGCAGAAGTTTCTCTCAAATTCTGCTCTGCAGTAAGTTAGATTTCCTATTCCAACTGAAGCTCTCTAAGCCTGACAAATTTTCTACTTTTTACCAAAATTTATTTGAACTGTGCAGAAAATTTTTTTCCAGTGTATTTACCAGAATTATTTCTGCAAAGTCACATAGTGTAAGTAGCCAGTCTACTTTTAATTTGAATGCTCAGATGTTTGTTAGCGCGATTTCTTTTTTCATTTCTAAAAGTAACAAATTCTACTTGTGTGATTTTTATTCTAGCAGGCTTTCAATGCATCTAAAACTTGTACTAGATAATTTGGAAGGTCTCTTTCACTGCTTACAGAATCACAGAATCATAGAATGTTAAGGGTTGGAAGGGACCTCTGGAGAGCATCTGGTCCAACCCTCCTGCCAGAGCAGGTCCACCTACAGCAGGTTGCACAGGATGGCGTCCAGGAAGGTTTTGAATGTCTTCAGAGTTGGAGACTCGACCACCTCGCTGGGCAGCCTGTTCCAGTGCTCTGCCACCCTCAAAGGAAAGAAGTTTCTCCTCATGTTCAGATGGAACTTCCTATATTCGATTTTATATCCATTGCCCCTTTTCCTATTGCTGGGCACTACTGAAAAAAGACTGGCCCCTCCTCCTGGCACCCTCCCTTTAAGTATTTGTAAACATTGATGAGATCCCCCCTCAGTCTTCTCGTCTCCAGACTAAAAAGACCCAACTCCCTCAGCCTTTGGTCACAAGAAAGATGCTCCAGCCCCCTAATCATCTTCATGGCCCTTTGCTGCACCCTCTCCAGCAGTTCCCTGTCTTTCTTAAACTGGGGAGCCCAGAACTGAACACAGTACCCAAGTTGTGGTGATGGTCCCTTGGTCCCTTAGATGGTCCCTTGGAAGATCCAGGGGCAGGGAGTGGCATTATGCTGCCAGTATCTTCTCTTCATGTGTCTTCTAGCCACTTCAAAAACAATTACTTTGTTCCTGGCCCATGCGTGGTGCAATTTGGCAGGTAGAGAGGAAGGATAAAGCACCTCGGAGCATGAGGAGAGATGAATAAGCTTATGCTTTCAGTGATAAGTACTCATGTTCTCCCCTTCCTTGCCTTGGGTGCCTCTCGCTGTGGTTGCAACTCAGCCATCCACAGCTCCTCATCTTCTGTGCCCCACTCTCCAATGACCCCTTCACCTGTGTAAAGTTATTAACACTTTTCCTCAGGTTTCAGTACAACATTTAAATATTCACTCAACCAGCAAGTAGAAACAGCAGCTCCACATGATTAAGGCAATTTCTTTTGGTTTTTGGTGGGGTTGCCACAAATAATTTTTCTTTGAGTGAGTCTTATCTCACTTCTTAACTTCTGAATCTGCTCCTGACACACCTGGTCTGATGGACATTTTTATCTGTGTTCTTAACCACAACACAAGCAACATGTGTATAGCAAATGGAGATTCTGTAAAAAATTGTGATCCTATAGCTATTAAGCTCAAATATATCCTCTTCCCTTGTTTTTCCCTTTACTCATACTTTTGCCTCACCTGCCCTGCTCTTTTCACACTCTGAGTCAGGAAGGACAGTTTTTGAGGGGACATATTAACATAGCAATTTTCCTGTAAAGTCAGCAGTGGGATCTTCAGTTATTTTATTTTTTTTTTTTTTTTTTTTTTAGTAAGCCATATTTCATGCCAGCAACATAACCAGAAGGTCAAATCCTTAGATTTTAAAAAGGAGGGTCATATCTGTGGCATAAAACTTAAATAATCATAAATACTCACAAGTGAACTACAGAGGGGAGTTGATTCTCTGCAGCGTTTTGTTTCCACATTACTTGGATTTATAATTTACAATGGGGTGGACAGCCTTGGCTAACTGGGACTCCTGAGATTTTCTGAAAATAAACACATGAAGAAAACAGGCAATCACAGACATAATTGTGTCTCGGACATTTCTAAAAATGGTACTACACAGAACAAGAGATTCCACTTTCCAATAGAGAGCTCAATCGTGAGCGCGTTACAGTTTCTCAGGCAGGATATATCCCTGTAACAAATTGCAGTGCCAGGCAAGGTTATTCACGTTAGCTGTAAGGATGTGAGCTGGAAGCTGGCAGCGGGCCGGCTACATTAGCTGGGGTTTGCGGGGGCTAACAAGCTGCTCCCAGGGGCAGGCTCTACACAGCGAGGAAGGGCATCGCACTAACACGAGGCTGTGGCTTCCAGACACCCAGCGAGTGCATTCAGGGTAGTATTGTGGGGCACTGCACTGCACTACGTTGACATATCAAAGCGGGTCTGCTATTTGGTCTCTGTATTGGAGGGGAAATAAAACATGAAAGGCAGACATCCAGCATACAGAGAACTATAACGTACCAGACACTTGGTTGACCAACCCAGTTTCACACTCCAGTCCACCTGCACTGCGCGACACAGGCACAATTAAAAGGGCACAAGTGTACCAGCCACCACAGAGCTATCAGCATTTTACTCTTACAGCACGCTGTAAAGATAGTTATATGCACTTGTACAAATAGAATAATCCCATAATTAAAAAATCATGCTTGAATCCTGTCTTTCCTTCATAAAGAAGTCATTTGATTACAAACATTAATTAAGAATACACACATGTTCAAATGTACTGAAGGAATTACAATCCTCTGTTGCAGTATTGAAGAAAAAAAGAGGACATGCAGGCCCACTCTTCCTTGCACTAACATAAATAGTGCTGACACGATAATCCTTTCATTCAGAGATGAATGAAAAAGGGAGAGTGCAAAATTCTTAGGGCGCTATTCACCCAACAACAAAAAAAAAAAACAATAGAGAAGGAGACACTGAAAGTTAAAGCATACTTGACAAACAGGAAGCATTTATTAATGTGTGAGCTATGACACAGCTATCCTGTTACACAAAGTTATATTTTTAAGTCTTTGAAGACTCATCAGAATTTTCAACACCTTCATTTGAAAATAGAACTGGCATTTTTTTTCTCCATTTTTGTTCTTTGTTAAATCAGTATTTTTTCTTATAGGACATGCCAAGTTTTAATCTGTAACAGCTGAAATACATGTAAAAAAAATTCAAATGTACCTTTATAAGTCACCAGCAGTATTCTCTGTGGACTTAAGCAGCACTTTTACTCACCTTGGCTCACACAGAAAAGTATCTTCTCCCTGTGGCAAATTAGAGTTTAAAACCTCATATTTGCAGCTAATCCCTGACTTTGTGATGGGAAAAAATGGAAGCAAATATTAAGAAAACACAGAAAAATCATTATTCAGATGTACCTGCACTTCAAGACTGTCTCCAGTTTCAATGCAGAACCCTAAATCATCAAATTTTTCACTGGAGGAAGTCATGAATGCATGTGAACCTTGGTTAAAATCTGGCCTGAATTTGCAATAGTTAGCCAAAGGAGTTTGTATTTCCTACTTTTATGAGCATTTGAGAGATCTGGAGTTCTTTATCTAACTTTTCAGCTAGTGTGAAGTTGCATCATTCATAAGCAACTATGACTATGACACAGTCCAGACAAATGTCTTAGTGTAGCACACTTCTGTTAGTTAGTCAATGTATGTGTTTTATAATAAAAATAAACTTGCTTAGGCAAAAGTGCTTGGGGTCGCTTAGCTGGCATCATTTGGCAGTGCTCAGAAGGCAGTAAGCATGCCTTCCCATAACATTATCTTTATCATTTTATTTGCATTACAGTCATGTCTATAAGTGCTTCCTGGAAGCTGCTGTAGTCTAAATAAAGATCTAGGGTTTCAACTTTGTTATTTCTGCTGCTAATGCACCGAATTAAAAACAAAACCAAATATACTTAAAGAAATTATGTAAGACATAGCAAACAATGCCAGTATCAAGTTACTTTTCTCAAAAATGTGTTTAATTTCTTAAACAGAAGCAGACCAAACCTAAAATATTACAAGAGAACAATTCAGTGCCAACTAGGGAGAAGGGTGCTGTAAATCACAGATGGGTGCTCTCTTGCACACATTTGTCTCTTGTTCTGATCAGTCAGTGCGGAGAGAACTTCACTAGAGTCCAGAGGCACTTTGCCGCCTCACTCTACTTGAGGCTAGCTGGGAAGATTCCCATTGATGCAGAAGCCCATGAGAGCAGGAAACTCTACACAACATGTTGAGAAATACAGCCCTGCATGTTGAGTTTCCCTGCTGTCTTACAGAATTATTTTTAAACATGCATGTATATATATATAATAATATATATATTGCACTGTTCCTCAGTGCAAGCTATAAAGCCTATGAAAGAGCTGCACAAAGTTCTGTGAATTATAGTTAATTTACAGATGTGTTTGATTCCTTTTCACAGTGAAGATGAAAAGAAGCATCAAGGACATCATTATTCTCTTTTTATAATAATCATGAAATCTTCAACCATAGAAAAATTCCACAGATTAACCTTTCGTGTGGAAGGGGTTCCATCAGAAGAATAAGCTAATAGCATCTGATTCACATCTAAATGAGTCATTCAATTATGCCATGAGCATCAAGGAAACAAAATGGGCTAGGACTTGAGGATAGTCTCGGCCATTGGATACGCTCTAAAAGCATCTAAAATCAGTCACTTAAGTGTAATCAGAGAGGAGAGATTTATTATAGCGTTCAGAAGAGCATGGCACCACTGCCTTTATATGCAGCTATGAAGAGTCTGTCCATGCTCTGATTTCTGAGTTGGAAATGGCAACATTCCTTCCAAATACAGGCAAAGAGAAGAGATGGGAATAAACTTTGGTCTTTCTGCCCTGCATCACACAATATGCTCGTTAGTGGTGCTTTTTTGTGTTTTATATTTTCACAGCAAACACACACAACACACACACAAACAAAACAAAAAGGAGAACAGTGAAAAGCTATGCAATTGAATGAAATACTTGCGCACAGGAAATCACAAATCTTTCACGACTAAGGTCCCAGATCTGTGGTCCACATAGAAGCATAGCTCATATTAAAGCAAACAAGTGCACTGCCACTGCAACAGCCAGAGAACTGGAATGTAAGAAGGAAAAAAAAACCCCACAGTTTCATGTCATTTTGAACGCACAGAGTAAAATGCTACCTGCTACTATTTGAAGGTCACGACGAGGTATTTGGCAAATGCAAGATCCTGCAGCTGAGCACAAAACAGACCAAAAGCTTTGAGCCAATTTTGCATTAAACACCCACCCAGTTTAGAAGATTTCCATGCCTTCAGCTACTCAGAGCATGCAGGGATGACACCTGGATCATCACAGCACTCCTAACCTGGCAGCAAGGGAAGGGCAAACTCCCTATTATTGACTGACACTTAGCTGTGTCAGGGAGGCTAATTTGATCACCATCCATATGTTCCCCAGGAGGAAAAAGAACAAAACCAAAATCTGATTCTGGCTGCAAATGACACATAATCCTTGCATTTATCACTTCAGCTTAGCAATTTTTGCATCTACAATTGTATTAAGAAAGAGCAACTGTATTAGTTATGGTAATCTCATTCTACCATTTTAAGTGACATGTTGTTTGTGTGGGTACTTGTAGCTCTGCATACTTGTATGCAAACAAATGGAAGAAAAGCTTGAACGCCTGCCAAACTGAAAAGGAAATAAACAGCAGGGAATGAAATTATTTTTTTCAGACTTCTAAGAAACGATTACAAGGAAGAAAGAGTAAAACCCAAAAGTACAAGAAAGCACTTAGCAATAACTGAGGCTCCTTGGGACCTGGATCATGTTAAAGGATCTTTTCAGGTGTAGCCAACCTTAGTGTATTATTGTAAATTCATAGATTTTTAAGGCCAGGAGGGATCATTAGTTATGATCATCCATTTTCATCTACCACAGGCTATAAAGAATGTCTCCCAATAAGGCCTGAATAAAACCTGACACTTAATGAAGCAGGAGAACATCTTTTAGGACACAGCTAATTTTCGCGTAAAACCTTTGGTCCTGCTTATTCCTGGGAAAACTGTGCCAGTTAGGTATCCTCTTGTGCACATTTTAAGTATATTCATCACAGGACTAGCAGGAATAATTCTATCCCTTGCAGAGTACCTGAAGAGGAAGAGAAAGCTTAGATGGGATTTCAGCAGTGGTCAGGGTCTCTTTACTGGCCTAAGTTTTATCCCGTGCCAGTGCATATTCACATTAAAAGCAGAAATCCACAGGGAAGTCAGCAAAGCCTTTCACTTGCCATTTCAGGATCTTATTCACATCCAGGGGCAAGGGGAAAAAAAAAAATGTGTTCAACATAAAACAATAAAAACAATTAATGCTCAACCTCATGGAAAGGAAGAACAGCAAACAGAGAAACACTGTGTAATGAGCAGTCCATCTGAGATTGCAGCACGATTTGGTGCTTCTACTGCTGGATCTGATATTCTCCTACCCACAGCCTTTTTCCCCTGCCTATCTTTTTTAGGCTCCCTGGTCTAGGTTCTCATCTGTCTTTTAAACCACCCACCTTGTTCACCAGCCTCTTCTTTCATTAGCAGGAGAGCAGAGTGGATTATCACACTACCTGCTGGCCCTCCTTCTGTGTTGCACGTATGTATAATAAACTACTTTGTTGTAATAGTAAGTCATCAGTGAACTGACACTGGGAATGTGGGAAACTGTATTTAGTTTGGATAAACAACAAGCCTCAACATTTTGTTTCTTTATCTCAACACTGAACCCCTCCTTTCTTGGCAATAGGGCCTTCCTTGATCTCCTTTAATGCAGAGAATAACCATCATGGATTAATCAAACCTATGATTCAGCTAGAGAAATTTAAAAGCCCAGTTGTAACATATAACAGCTATAAGGTAGCTCCAGGTAGACTGATGAAGTAGACAATAGATGAGAGCTGAAGTTTACTCATAAGCAAGGAAAAAATAAAAAAACTCCATGTCTGCTGAGTCCTGCTTTCCTCCTGACTGTGCAGAGAAGCAGTAACCAGTATTACTCAGGCAATAGGGTACAATAATCCCTCTGAGGGGCTGCATAACAATTTTTAAGGAATTTGCATTTTACCTCAAAACCCCACACAGGGGTCTACCTCACGTTGACAGTAAGCACTCCGACTTTCTGTTCAAGGAAAGTATTTCACCTGGGAATACCAACCTCTACGTGAATGGGTTTTGTATATATGTATTATAGGCCAAATTTCTGTCTCCTATCTGAGAACAGATGTTATCCTGCTGTGACTAGAGGCAAAAAATAAGAGAGAAAAAAGAAGGAAAAAGCAACAAGAAGCCACAATAATTTTACCCTAAATTGTGAAGGTTGTTCTTTCACCTTTGCAAATAGGCTGCATTTTTGTTAGCCTACTGTTACTACTCTGTGTTCTGCATGTATCACACCAGGATTTTAAATACCCAGTACCGATTTTTGAAATGTTTTGAATTACATGAATATTTTCACTGAAAAGCATGTCTAAAAACTGAGCTACCACTAAGCTAACCTTCTGTAGCTCAGCATGGAAAGACTTCAAAAAAGCATTTATTCTGAAAGTGGGGAAAAAAAAAAAGAAAAAGAAAAATAAATTATCAGAATCTAAGCCCCAAATCATTCTGTTCTATTTTATTGTGTATTTCATTATGGATTTTTCCTTGCTGTCAATGTTGCCTGGAAGTTTTTCTCTGGTTATTTCTAGAAAAGACCCATTTTAATTTCCAGACTAAAAGCACATCAGGTCAATACCCAGGTCAGAGCTAGTGAAACTTAGAATATAAAAATACAAACTCTCACAGCCTCTTAAAGCCCTTAATATTAGGCTAAAGGTAAGTTTAATAAAGAGAAATTGCAAGCAGGTGAAATACTGCTTCTAGTTCTCATTAGGGTGCGGTGAAAATTAATTCCTATGCAGAAAGTGCTTTGAGATCATTGCATGAAAGCCATTACTTTGGTTAAGAGCAAACTAGTATTATTAAATGTTATTAAAATAAATTGGAGGCAGAGAACATCATAAATGTTTCCCTGTAGGTTAAATCTGAAAACTGGTCTCCATTGCATTGTAGCTCAGTTTTAACCTTTAGAGCACCAGCATCATATGCATCTCATTTACACGACAGAGGTAAGGCTCCCCTGGGCCCTCCAACCTCCCAGTCATGGCCTAAACAGCTAGCTGACGTACTGTAATTACCAAAGAACTTTGTAAGGTAATTTTGGACTACAAAAGGAAGCAAATAATAATTTCATGTTTAAATTTGTTTTGTTTTAAGGATTCGCAACTGTAAATACACAACCATGTGGATCAAGTTCAAACCCCTTTATTTCGAAGCCCATAATTTTATATTACGACCCTCAAATCAGTGTCTAACCATACAGAAATTCCAAGACTTGAAAGGTTTTGCTGAAAAAGGAATAAATAGAAGGAGCAGAACTATCGGTTTTCTCTGATTCTTGCTGTTGGTTTTAGTGCTTTAAGATGCCAACTAAAGCTATTCAAATGCAAGCCCCGGAGACCAAGGTCCTCTGTGTAATCACAAAACAAGCATATCACAAAGCAACATCAACACATAGTTGCTACACTGTCAGCAGCACCCACATGCAGAGGCTTCACAGGATTGTACCGTTCATGAATTTGCTGTTTCAAAAATCAGGCTGTATCTGGACGTATGTAAACATACCAATTTAAGTTACTTTCACTACCCTGATGTCCAACAGGATTGTAAGCTTTTAGGCTTATAAATACAAAGAAATAGTCATAAAGCCTGCTTAGAAAGCCATTAACTAAAAATGGTAGTAAAAAAGAGAATGTAGCTGCTAAGAGCCAAGACAAGAATGATAGACACTTCAGCTATTAACTCTGACATTTGTTGGTTTTGATGAAGATGTTAAAAAAGGAGAGAGAAATCTTTAGTTTATAGAAATGTTACTATTGACATATAAAAATTCTAAAGCTTTAAAAATATGTAAAGCAACCAATAAAAGAAAATTCTTATTGCTCTCATAAGGGTTATTTAGAAAGGTAGCTTGGCGTAGGCAAAACTGTGTATCCTCTTGTGAACACCTGTGAACTGTTGAGTTTAATTGGGCAACAGCTGGTGCTGATTGTGGGTTTTCTTGCTGTATCTCATTACCGGTTTCCTCTTTGCTCTTTCCTTATTCAGTGTTGCTGGGGTGTACTGCTTAGAGGACCCTAGCAGAAATAGTTAAAGATAGTCAAAGAAAACGATTGAAATTGCTTCTGTGTACATCTGCATACTGTTGAGCTTACTCAAGCTACAGCAGATGTGTGATGTACGTGGGTGGTGGTCTGGGGATATCACACATTGGCTGGCAGTCCTCACAGTATCTTTCATTCTCCATCTAGGCATCAAGTTTTTCTACAGAGGTTAGGCGAAACTGTGATTTAAAGCTATTTATGGACTAAAAAGTTCAAAAAAAGCACCCATAAAAACCAAGTCATTTTGCAATGGAATATATTCCTCACTTCTCACTTCAATAAAATTATAAAGAAGTAATTATGTATGTCCTACTGCATTATCTTGCTAAGCATTCTCAGGGCAAAGCTGTTGATCCTAAGAGCCAAACTACCATCTTTTTCAACATTTAGGAGTATTAGGAGTTCAGAGAGAAGACATTTTGAGTGCTGACCTATCCAAAAGCAGAGAAAATCAGAGTGCACAAAGTAGGAGAGTAAATGGCAGAGGAAAAATGAGTTTTTCTGGAAAAAAGTAATGAAAGAAAGTGAGGGGAAAAGCCCTCTGCAGTGATATTATCAGTCAGATGCCTATTGCAAAATAAGAACATAATTCTGAGAAAGACTCAAATTGGTAACGAAACAAAAACACTAAAAATACAAAAAGTTCTTACTAATTACTTGAATGAGATAGAACTAGACCTAGATTACACCTTTCTGAAAATGGAAACTCCCACCTATTTTCCTGATACATAACCTCTTCCACAGAGAGAAAAGAGGGTTAAAATTAGCCCTTTACTAGGGCTGTTTAAGAAAAAACAAAAGAAAAGAAAATCCCAAGTCATCGGATACGGGGGTCTGAAATAGTTATTAAGTGAGCACTCACTTTATTTTGAGCAAATAGTAAGTTTCAATATAGGTCAATGAAGGTGCAGACATTCAATTGATATTTATAACTAGATAACTTTCAATTTCTGTAAGATTAAAACATATTATGAACATAATACTATATACATTGATATTATTATCATACAATTTGCTTTAATCTACCATAATATAACCACATGAAACCATTAAATATTTTGTCTTTCTAATACTGTTTTGATTTCCAATGCCTTTAACACTAAGCTCCTTTTTCATTTTCCTCTCTTTAAGAACAGCAAGAAGAAAAACAGGCAACAAAGAAGACAGTAATGCTGTGCGTAGTAAATGAAAAAAAGGCTTTAATAACCTAAATACCACTTTGGGTAATAAGTAGGCTTTACTTATGTATATAAAGTCTACTTTATCAATAACTGAAGTGACATGACTTAATCTTTGCACACTGAGCTGATGTAATACCTCCCTAAGTGGTATAGGATAGAAATATATTTGGACCTATTTTGTCTTTGCATAGGGCTGGAAGTATTGAATATATAAATATGCTCAGAAGTACTTATACCTATGAGAGTACAAGACAATTATGAATATTCATAATCCTGAATTGTGAAAAGTTGGAGTTGTAGTAATTTGCATTACTACTGATAGCTTTAGATTTACCTATAGTGTTCTTATAAATCTCATTAATAGAGGTACTGTTAGCAATGTGCTTTTACTAATTCTGCAGCTACAGCAATAGAAAGCATTAAGGTGTTTTGAGACAATTTTCAGCTAAAGTATTGTCTTTGCATCGAGCAAGACATATTTATAGCAGCATTGTGTTTTATGTCTTTATCTTTATTACTGCAGTATTAACAATGTTATTATCCTCAGAAGAGAATTTCTATATACACAAAATACCTAGTAATGAAGAAAGAATTTATTTACTGGTCCTTGTTAAGAAATATATTTGTCATGACTTAATATAAGAAACACATTCTTAGTTAAAGATCACAGTTTTTGTGTTGAATCAAATAAACATTATTTTACGTTTACTGTCAGTGTCATGTTTCTGGTGACTCCAAAATTTGTAGCTAATTTACACTATAATATTTTGTTACTAAAATTTAGTTTGCCTCCTGGGCCACTGGAGCTTTCCACCTCAGCACGAGGTGGCAGCTAGGTTCTGTGTTTGGAAAAAAGAACTCACTGATCACCTCACTGCTTGTTAGGTAGCTGTTCCCAAAAGAATCTGTGCCCGTATAGATCCCATCTCTGTCAGACCCACCTATTTTCCTGAGTCAGAGGCAATGATACACCTATGACAACATCTCTCTGCTCTGCTAAATGGCTTCCTCATATGAGGAAATATGATAGGTCAGTTCACAAGGAGTTAAAGACTTCTGGTTAAGATGAAGACAGATACAGCAGTCACCAAAATTCAGAAACTATCTCTTTTTAAATGCCAGGTAAACAATTCTGGGACTGCAGCATTTAAAAAAATCTAGATAAACTTCCTGAAATTCACCACAGTAAAATTAACACATCTTTCCTAAGCCTGGTGCAAATAAGAGACATGCCCCTAAGCAACTTACAGCAATATCAAATTAAATCAGGTTATGGCAAGATACCTCAGTTTCATCATACATTTACCTGCGTCTTACAGTTGCAATTTATATCAGAACCAAAGCCATATTTCCAAAGGCTATAGATTTTTACATCAAAGACTTCATTCTTGGCAGAAACAACTAGCCATTTAGAGGAATAATGCTACAAATGCAGAAATACTAGTTAGTTGTTTTCAGAGAAAGAAAATAGGTTAATGACAGCAAAAGCTGCCAAAAGCTTGTCAAACACTTTGCTCTTCCAAGACTAATCACACCATTTTTAGCCACTCAGATGGTCCTTGGAAGGTTTTCTTTAGGCCTCTATGATCCATAAGAAAATTCATTGACTGATTTTAATGTGAGATTCATATAACACAAGACACACACAGAATCACAGAATCACAGAAATCACAGAGGGGTTGAGGTTAAAAGGGACCTCTGGAGGTCATCACGTCCAAACTCCCTGTTCAAGCATCACCAGTTAGAGACAGATGCCCAGGACGTGGTTTAGGGGTGGTTTTGGCAGTGTAGGTTATGGTTGGACTCAATGATCTTGAAAGTCTCTTCCAACCCAAGTGATTCTATGATTCTGTGATTCTATGACAACCTCCAGGCAGCTGTTGAATATTTCCAAGGAGATAGGCTTCATAACCTCATGGACAACCTGTGACAGTGCTTGGTCACCCGCCAGTGAAATAGTTNCCACAGTAAAATTAACACATCTTTCCTAAGCCTGGTGCAAATAAGAGACATGCCCCTAAGCAACTTACAGCAATATCAAATTAAATCAGGTTATGGCAAGATACCTCAGTTTCATCATACATTTACCTGCGTCTTACAGTTGCAATTTATATCAGAACCAAAGCCATATTTCCAAAGGCTATAGATTTTTACATCAAAGACTTCATTCTTGGCAGAAACAACTAGCCATTTAGAGGAATAATGCTACAAATGCAGAAATACTAGTTAGTTGTTTTCAGAGAAAGAAAATAGGTTAATGACAGCAAAAGCTGCCAAAAGCTTGTCAAACACTTTGCTCTTCCAAGACTAATCACACCATTTTTAGCCACTCAGATGGTCCTTGGAAGGTTTTCTTTAGGCCTCTATGATCCATAAGAAAATTCATTGACTGATTTTAATGTGAGATTCATATAACACAAGACACACACAGAATCACAGAATCACAGAAATCACAGAGGGGTTGAGGTTAAAAGGGACCTCTGGAGGTCATCACGTCCAAACTCCCTGTTCAAGCATCACCAGTTAGAGACAGATGCCCAGGACGTGGTTTAGGGGTGGTTTTGGCAGTGTAGGTTATGGTTGGACTCAATGATCTTGAAAGTCTCTTCCAACCCAAGTGATTCTATGATTCTGTGATTCTATGACAACCTCCAGGCAGCTGTTGAATATTTCCAAGGAGATAGGCTTCATAACCTCATGGACAACCTGTGACAGTGCTTGGTCACCCGCCAGTGAAATAGTTTCCTGATGTTCAGAGGGAATCTCATGTGTTTCAGTGTGTGCCCGGTGCCTCTGGTTCTGCCACTGGGTACCGGTGAAAAGAGACTGGCTCTATCTTCTCTGCACCATTCCCCCCGCCACCACCACCTTCAGGTATTTACATACATTGATGAGATTCCCCTGAGCCTTCTTTTCTCCAGGCTGAACAGCACCAGCACTCTCAGCCTTTCCTCATAGAAGGACTCCAGTCCCTTAATCACCTTCAAGGTCCTTCATTGGACTCTTCCCAGTATGTCCATGTCTCTCTTGTACTGGGGAGTCCAGAACTGGTCACGGTTCAGTCCAGGTGTAGCCTTATCAGGGCTGAGCAGAGAGCAAGGATCACCTCACCTGACCTGCTGACGATGCTTTTCTTAACATAGCCCAGAATACCATTAGCCCTCTTTGCTTCAAGGGAATGTTGCTGGCTCATGTTCAACTTGGTGTCCACCGGAACTCCCAAGCCCTTTTATGCAAAGCTGCTTTCTAGCTGAGGCAGCTCTCTGTAATCATAGTAAAAAAAAAAAAAAAAAAAAAAAAATTAAAAAAAAAAAGGACAAAGAAGGAAATTACTATAGAAAAAGAAGAAAAGAAGAACCGTATTCAAATTTATAAAATCAAGGTAGCCTATATATGTGTCTAAAATGAAATCTGGCCCAATTACTTTTAGGCACGTATTTGTTCCAGAGAGTCTATGTCCAGAAGGAATCAAAGCTTATCCCCATGATGGAATAGATCAGTTTAAAAATTGTGCCATCATCATTTTGTAGCTATTTTGTTGCCCTGGGAATCTCCACCTCTGAGATAAGCAGAGGGTGTTTGAGTCTAATCCAGGCGAACGGGGTTCACAGAAGTCTGCAAGCTGAATCATCTCTTCCTGACAGGAGGAAATGCCACGAGGAGAGGTGGTCACTGAGCAAGCAAAGATAAGGACCCGAAACATGAGTGTTTCTCATGGCCACACACCAACAAGTAGAAAGTTACTTGTAAAGGAGTTCAGGAACCTGTCAGGTTGGATGGGAGGACGCCCATATATTTGAAGATGTCAGCAGACATCTGTAGAAGCAGAGCACAGGGCCTACCAGAGACAACTAATGAGGGATTGGTTCTGTGCAAACCACACAGTATTATGTCCACACTCATGAGTCCTGCAGGTTTAATTACCGTTAGTATAATGCTGCATTGATGGGGGTCTACACTGTTTCCTGATGCAGTCCTAGTTTAATCATGTTATCTTGGGTGTGAGTGGACCAGGCTCCACTGTGAAATCCAGGTACATCCCAAGCCTCTACAGATGCTCTGTAACTAAGTCCAGTGGATATCGAGTCAGGTATGATCAGCAGCGCAATAAACTTCTCAGTTTGAGAGATGAAAGCTGAGAGATATGACTAAATCAGCAGCCAAAGCCAGTGTTTTTGAATAATTAAAAAAGGATTACAATGGGACAGGATGATAAGGCCAACAGTGCTCGGGAATTCATCTCAGAGCTGACCATGCCTATGCCACTGTTAACTGTGGCAGTAACAGAGAAATGTGTCAGTAAGCTGAAAAATTATGAAGTATCCAACAATGAAAGGTGCCCTCAGTCTTCATTGATAAAGCTATAAATTGTAATTTCTCAAGTAGCTAATCTGCTATTACCAATCACTCTTTCAATTACCTGGGTGGTTAGGGTGTTTAACATTGGAACTGAAAGCGAGGGAAAAATCACTGTGGGTCTATACAAAATTTCCTATATAGATTCTTATAAAATTGCTTGTGCCAACTGTTAAATCAGCTCACAACAAATTATCACTAAATTCATAGTAAACCACAACAGGTACACAATTCTGTTCCTACTTCCCACAGGCAGCTGGGGACGTAACCAGTTGTTTTCTCTCCTTTGCTTTTCTGTCCTTTTTCTTTTCTCCCTTTGTCTTTGTCTCTTCTTCCTGGGTATTTTTAGCAGCAGCTTTGGAAAAGTGAAGTTGAAAAAGTGAGCCTTAGACTTTATTCTGAAAGCAGTGAGATTTGTGGTCTTTCTTATTTCCTCCGATAATAAGATCCAAACCACTTGCCTTGGTGCCAAGGAAGCCCCATCTCCAGCTCCCAGGAGCTTCACCCTTGAGGCTGACAAGCTCATACTTTCTGAAGGAACATGGTTGTCAAAAGATGCCATCAATACAAAGGTCCCCTCAGGGAAATTTTGAGTCGTGTTCATCAGTGGTCTTGAAGATTAATAATGAGACCTTGGTTTTGATCCAACATATTTATAATTTCATAATAAATTTATTAAATACATTAGTTCATGAATTTTGTAGTTTCTTTCAGCTAAAGTCTGAAAACCAGGTTATAGAACTGAAGAAGAAGAAGAAATGTAGTGACTGCCACTGGGTATGCTTAACTAATTGGAGTATTATTATTTAGTTTCTACCTTGTCTTCAGTCCAGGCACCCCTTGTTTACCAGCTTTTAGTTAATTTATGATTTCTCTGTGGACAAACAGGAAAAAAGATAGGTATGAACGTGGGCTTTTTTCCCATTTCACATCTGAGGGAACTGACAGGCAAATCTTGCCATAGGAACTGGATTTATGTGTTGCCCTTCTCCAGCTGTTTGTCCCTCTCCTCTGCTGGAGTTACCAGAAGCAGGTTTGAGCCAGACGCTGAGAAGCTGCGGACTACAACTCAGCATATCAACTTAAAAGGAAGTTAAAGGTGGTTTAGACTAACACACCAGACTCCAGGAAGTGCCTTCTGAGGAGCTTGGCACAGATTGACTCCTGCTGCCTCTCCCACAGGAGCAGTACCAACAGCAGAGGGAAGTGGCAGTCATGCATGCACCAGCCACCGGGGCTTGTCTGTCAACCCCCTGAGTCAGACACGGCGAGGCAAAATGAAGTCACAGCGTATAAAACCAGGTCTCTTCACACGCATGTTGAAAGAAGGTTCACTTTTAGCTCAGAGGTGGCTGATCATTTCTACGCATAGTCTTCTTCCCCTTAACAACGGGACCTTTTGTGGCCTTTTTTCACTTAGAACTCTCTAGACTCCAACAACTGCAACAATTGTTATTCCTTAAAATATTGCTGGCATCCATCTTAAATACCGATACTATGACTGTTAGAAGCATTTTTATCTCACTTGATTGTACAAAGCCCAGATTCTGAGCTCTCAGCTGCTTTTACCAAGCAGGCCCCTGGCCTGGCATTTATCCTTGTGCACTTTGGTGTACAACTTTAATTTCAACCTCCTGTTTCATTTTATCTGCTCTAATAAATGTGTATGACGTATAGATTGTATTTTATAATACTGATTGATGGTCTCAGCTCTATTTATGGTAAATCTCACAAGGCTGGTCACTAAAGTGAGTCATTGTTCAACCTTTACTATAATTTTTCATCATCCTTCTGACTGACATCGAAATTAAAAACTGTTGTTCTATCGCTTTCTTGTAAAATGAAAGAAGCAATTCCACTTGGGGAAATGTATTTCCAGTTCATGCCTTCCTTATTTATTTTATCACTTTACTACAAGTGTTTATTTCTTCCTGCTGTTTGGGCCCACAAGAGAACTGCTCAGCTGCGTTTCCACATGCTCTTCTTAGACTCGAACTCCTAAAACATCATTTCAAAATAATGCATCAACTTATTTAAAAATTCCTTCCATGTTTTCGTTTGAAAACGTGTCCTTTCCAACCCGCAGTGGAAAGCCTCCGCTGCTTTCACTGACAGCTGCATACAGCCCAGCAGTGAGGTGGCAATGAGGAACCCTGCCCTGAAACGTGGAGGATCGTGGACTTGCCTTACTCCCAGCCTGGCAAGCAGCAGGAAGCTGTCCGGGACAATGCTGAAGCAGGAAACCTGTCAGATACAATGGATTTTGCTGACTCGCTTGCCGGTACCAGTTCCTTCATGATTTCTTTAATTTGGCTTTTTCCTGTTCCTTTCTGTGGTGCTGTCGGCATTGCTGTTTCTTGCCCATTTGTCAGCTTTGATGTTTTTAAGGCATGCAAAGCCAGTATGTCAGCAACGCCAAAAAAATACTACTAATAAATTCCATCTGATTATAATTCAACAAGAGCTTGTACCAGCTTGACTGTCCTTTACCTTAAGGCTACCTGGCAATACCATAAGGCCAAATTCAGAACTAATGTGTAGAGGAGCTTTAGTTCAAAGGCTTTGAGGCTGGGCTGATTAACCTCCCTGGAATGTCAGGGCAGCGTCCTGCCCCACAGCCCAAGCAGGGACAAGCTCAGGTGGAACAGGTGAACGTATTCCCACTCCACTCCTTCAATACCCCTCCGGGGACGTAAGTGGGGGAGGCAGAGAAAACAGATGAGAAGAGAGTGTGTGGAGGTATGCTGGAAGGGCAGTAGAACTTCATGAGAGTACATCCTATCAGCTTTACTAGCCTGATGATATCTGGCAATATGAATGCTCTTAATGTCCTATTATTCTTCTTTTAAGGCTGGTGTGCAATGGAAGAACTCTGTTCAAGGTTGGCAGACCTTGGTGGGAGTTAAAGCCAAAGAAAATTCCAGGACAGCTGCTCTGCTGAAGGCCCCAAAAGCAGGAATCCAGAACCTAGATGGATTCTGGGAATGAACTGTGGAATATGTTCCCTTCCCGTTAAAGCTCTGTGGGGCTTTATTTATAGACATAATTTCTGAGTTCACTCAGTCTCCTTTTTTTGTTTGGTTGTTGTTGCTGTTGTCATTTTACAAAATAGATCAGACTACTCTCCTACTTCCTAAATAAAGTCAGTCATGAAAAATTGCTTACACACAACCCCTGAACTTGAATTTATAGTATCTGGCCTCCAGCTATCCTGGTATGGATTGGTGGCCATGCTGCTTATGTCCAATGTGCCCCACACAAATATCTAATGGACTTGGCAGATTGTTTAATGAAAAGAAAAGGGAGGACTGCCTGACAGTTTCATGTAGGTCAATATAACAATGTAGGAAGCATTAATGGAAAATTAACAGATTAGTATAACAGCTAATAAGATTGAACCTGAGATTTAGTTTACAGAAAAGAAAAAAGTGTATTGATAAATTTTAGACTTAGGCATTAATGGAAAGAAGTATCGACAGTGGTGGAAACCTCTCAGAGCAGCTACATCCAAAATGAGGTAAAAATTGAAGAATGTTTTGGAAAGTAGGGGCTTGCAAAACTTCTTCAGAAGAGTAAGAACTTTCCCTAATAAACGCTTACATAACTATTTTGAAGAAATGCTCGGTGTCATTGAGGGTAATGTAGCATTCCTCTCTTAGAAAGGTTAGCTTTCCGTTTTTTAAAGGAGATGCAAATTTTGACAAGCAGCCAATGAAGCAATAAAAGTTATTAAAAGATATGGAAGCTTTCTCTGATTCAAAAGTCATTACAGGATAATTTCAAGCAGATTGCAAGGGGTAGATTTCCTGTTTCTTTCCTCTCGAGAATCCTATTGTTTGCCTCTTGAAGAAAGTGTATAGTAACCTGGAAGGTTTCTCAGCAGAAGATGTGATAATTATAAAAAAAATTTCTGGCACAGGATCTTGTTTCTGAATGGGACACAAATAAAACAATAGTGCCTTATCCTCAAAACATATCAAATAGAAATCATGTCTAGAATGCTGTCTTCCTCTTTATTTAGCCAACATTAGAAAAAAAAAAGATTTTCTCATGAAGCCAAAAGTTAGTGGGTTCAGAATTGTCCTGGTTTGAGAGAGACAGGACTAATTTCTCTTCTAATGCTTGGGAAAGACTCTAGTGTCTGAAATTGTGAAAATATTTATTTTATAGCCAGCAATGGCATGTGGGTTTCAAGGTATCAGTGTTCTTGAGTTAGCCAGGTGTAGGGATGAGGAGGAGCAAGACCCAGGCACTTGATCCAAGCTGGTGAGCAGGATTATTTCACACCAAGAACATCACATTCAATATAAATTAGAAATTTTGCTGAGAAGGTCTCTCTCCCTTGATGACTGCAGTCCTGAGAACTTCTTGCCCCAGTGCTAGACCCCTGAGCCCTTCCCTTCCTCTTGAACCTGGAGCACTTGCAGTGTCCCACATTTGCTGTTCACTGCTGGGAATGCACAGCTTCCTACTGTTATAATTGGCTGAGTATAATCCTTGTATATTTTATATTGGTATCGGGATCAGTATTGGTCCTTTAGTATTATTAATGTTAATTATTTAGTCTTATTCTATTAAATCTGTTCATATTTCACCCTCGGGTTTCCTTGTTTTTCCCAATTCCACTTCCCGGGTGGGGAGGGGTCGTCAGGGGATAGCATAATTGTCTGAATGACAATAAATTGTTGTGTATTCCTCAAACCCTAACATGAATGAATTGCTGTTGGCTGAATCCAGAAATGGTCAAGGAGATGCAAGATGATGGCTTTATGTGTAGCTAACACACATGATTTTGTTAGACAAATCTGCTTGATGTCTAACTCGCCCCACTGTAACAGCCGCTCATGTGGCTCCACCTCTCTCAGGGTGCCTTTGCCCATGTGCTGTATGCATCCCATAGCCATGAAGACTGAGATGTCAAGAGCCTTGCTTTTTTCAACTGTGAAGGACTCTTCTGTGGGAGTTGAATGAAAAGAAGATCTATTTAGTTATTTTATCTGGACCACCACTGCAAAGAGTTCAAGCTCCAAAGTTATACAACAGCTAGTCTAGCCAAGAATGTCTCCAGCCCTGGGACAGGGGAGTCTCTGAGAAGCTGCTAGGAGACAGTATATAGAACAGGGTACAATAGGAGACAAAAAATAATTTGCATAGAAATTATATATCTTGTAATGGAATTTCACTTTCCAAAAATAGCAAATCATGACAGAAATGGGATCTTGTTCCAGTAATTATTTAAGATATGTGTTTGCATATTTAAGATATGTATGAAGACCTGAAAGGTCTACCAGATGTAAACACAGAGAAAAAGACTGTCATAATGTCACTCTTTCAAAAGACCTACTACATAGATCTATTAGTCAAAAAGAAAGTAGTTCCCTTTAAAACTGAAAATACAGTCCAGTCTTCATCATGAGGGAGAGGCTACAGGCTATATCACCTGGCAAGAGGAAGATGACACCAGAGTCCTCAGGCAAATCCCCCATGCAATACATCTGGCCCCAGACCAAAAATAATACCAAGTGTTTGTTCAGGAATGGTCTCAGTAAGAGAAAGAAACAGCATGTCAGAATGGAAGTGTCTTTGAAAAAATGATGCTGGAAACTTCATCCAGAGGTTCAGGAAAAGCCAGGGCAGGGAGACAGAGCGTGACTGAGAGGGCATCCCACTAAACAGGGTGCACAAGCAGTGGCAGAGAGGAGCAAAGGCTCTCCATGCCCATGGTGAAGACAGTCTGGGCGTAGGCCAGCTACCTTGTGAATATGAGGAGCTCAGGCAGGGAGAGTTCCCACAGTAAATCCTGTTCATGAAAAAAAAAAAAGGAAAAAAAAAAAAAGGGAAGGTAGGAGCTGTTGCTGCAGAAGACTCATGACACTGAACTGCAACAGATTCTATCACTTCCAAACAAACCCGTGGAGGATAAAGTGGGTGCTGGTCTACCCCACTCTGCTAACATCACTTCATGTGGCAATCATCCTTTATCATCTGTACAGGATAAGTGATTCTGCTTTTTCTTGCTCTTCTCCCTAAATTGTATGCAGAATACACTCCTCACCACCCACAGTTTATATAAATTGTAGTTCTATTCTTTTAGAAAGGCTGTGACTCTGCAGAATATTGAAACTGTGACATGTGTGTTATGTCTCAAAAAAAGTGAAGTTGAAATAGTTACATTATTCAGCCAAGCTTACACAGAAAAGTAGGAAAAGCCAGTAAAAAGAAGGATAAAATGTATAGTTTTTACTGGTGGCACAGCTGTGGAGCTCACAATGACCAGTTAGTTCCCTCGTCCCGGTGCCAGTGGACCACAGAGGAATGGGCCCTTTTCCAGTAGAGACAGCCCAAGGAGTAGCATCAGGTGGAAGGAGCACAAAACAGAATTGAATAATCACAATAAGCAACCATGACAGCATAGTTGCTGACTTCTGCTGCTCTACTCAAAACTTCCCAAATCCTGCTGCTCTGGAAAAGTAAGTGCTGGTACACCCTGCGTATCCAAACTCATAAAGAGAAAACGCCAGCATCATCCCTCCCCCCTCCTCAAATCATATGATGTTGCACGTTTAGAACAGGTTGGATTGACTGAGCCTATACGGCATAAAAAAATCACAGCACAAATAACGGTTAGTAGAATCTTCCCTACCAATCCCAAAAGGGGGGATCTGGGGGAGGCAGCTATCAGAATGAACTTTGCGATCAAAGTACACAGGAGAACTGTTTGGAAGGAAATTTAATTCTGTAAGTTGCTGTCTTGTAGCAATAATCAAAATGACAGCACTGCTGAGAGTTACTCATTTCCTGCAGACTACCTAATTTGTGATTGTGGTAGCAATGCGTTTCTGGAACAGCAGTGAAGCATTAGCTAGGTTTTTTTCCCCCTTAATTTTGTCAAAGCAGACGAGTAGGGATTTCCAGACCCTCCTTTTTCTCTTTCTAAATACACATCTTCATCCAGCAACCAAAATTGGACCCCTCTGCCCTATGCAATTACATTTCCATGACTCAAGCTGGGTGTTTGTGTTTTATCCTGTTGATTAATAGCATTCACATTTAAATGGTCACAACCAGCCTTTGAAGTCATTAACACTCCATTAAGATGAATGGGGTAACTTCACACCTTTTGTTTCAATCTCCTGACTATGGAACCAACAAAACCACAGCATATTGATCTACAGAGTAAGGACTACCTTCACAGTCATTGAAGGAAAAAATATGGAGGCTTAAATACAGGACAATGCTTCAAAATTTGCTGAATCATAGAATCATAGAATCATAGAATGGTTAGCGTTGGAAGGGACCTTAAAGATCATCAAGTTCCAACCCCCCTGCCATGGGCAGGGACACCTCTGACTAGAGCAGGTTGCTCAAAGCCCCATCCAATAATAATAATATAATATATATAATCCAATAATATATATAATCCAATAATATATATAATCCAATAATAACCCTGGATAATCCACTATTCTGAAATTTGAGCACCTGGAGAGTCATTGCCACCTTAGTAATAGGGTAATGACATTTAAACTACTAATGAGTCTACAGTTTGCACCATGATGCAAATAATTGTCAGCATGAAGTTTCCATTTAACATCTTCTTAGAGAAAATAAATAAGTATTTGCAGCATCTAACTTCTCTGTAGAGAAAATATCTCCCTGCATTTAAATATCTGCTGACTCTGGTATTTATTTTATACATAAAACAATAATGTAATCCCTATTGTATCTCTCTATTCAAAATGCAGCACTGATAGATGAAAATCTAGTTATAATTAAGGGGGGTGGCGGGGGAGGTGTTCTCCACAATGAGTAAATAAAACCATATTGTGTCTACAGTAATGTGCTTTGTATTAGCTCAGCTACATTAGTCTTGCTCAGCAGAAATGTAATTTTCATGGGCTTTTAGAACAATCTTTTTACACTAGGCTAATTTTGGGTTTTCTGCAGTAACAAAGAAGCTAAACTACATACTAGACAAAAAGTCAATACTCTTTGACCTGGTAAGCTGTGGAAGCTCTCCCATGATCACATTTAAACCAGAGTGCACTAAAAAGATGGCAAATAAGGAACAAAACAGGAAAAAGGACACCATTCATACTCTGGCTTCCAGCCATCTTTGGCTTATGAATTTCCTTATAGGAAAAGGTGCTCCATCACTAGTATAGAAGCAAAAAAATAATTTTCATTAATTTCTATAATACTTTCTGTCCTTTGCCCTAGAAAGTAGGAGGCAGGTATCACCCATCCGTGTGAGAAGCTACCAGACAATTTATAAGAGATCATAGAGATTAATGGTTTTTCAGTGCACTAGTCCAGGTTTGAATCAGGTAATGAATTGGGACTGTTGGTACAGGAAAGAATTGTTCAGATTGAGTCACAGTAACAGATTAATATGGTTAACTAACCTGCTTAACATTACTGAGGAACAGTTAGGCATTTTTATTGCTGTTCTAGAGAGACACAAAGGGCAGCAGAGAGGCAATGACTTGTCCAGGGCACCCAGCAAGTCAGTGGCAAAACTCTAATCAGGACTTCGAAAGTCTTGTCTCCCTGCTGCCAGGACCAAACTGCCTAATGAACAGCTCTCTGCACTGGTTTCCTTTTATAAGGTTGTTCCTTGCTCCAGATCCCTTGTGTTCGGTTTTTCTCTCTTCCACAGCAGAGGAAAAAACAAATTAGCCTTATCATAAAGCATTTAAAATGCAACAGACAAGCTGGTTGCAAGGAATCTTAATTTTGCTCTCAATAAGAAGAACTTGACCTGTTATACAGCACCAACAGCAGAAAAGCAGCTCTGACTTCCTCTGCAGTGATCAAGTAACCTTGCTTAGACAAAATACCTACCTTCAGACTGGTAGTTAATCCACTTGGGAAATGGAAAGTGGATTATTGCCTAGTAAAGCAGGAGAATTCTTTTATTGTCCCTTAAATTCTTCCACAGCATTTTTGTTCCAAATCAGTAAATAAAAATTCATTACTAAGTGTTGCTTTAAAATGGTCATCATGACAAATATTCTGGTAATTTTCTGAAAATGTTAGTCAGAGAAAGCAATCTGGTTAAATTCAGTTAGTTTTAAGTTTGCTGCTCTGGGATTCAGTGTGTTCTGGATGGAATTAACTTTCTGTGAGTCAGATAGTTTCTATGATTTGGGGTTTTGGGGTTTTTTGGGTTTTGGTTTTTTTTCATTGCACTCAATCACACAGACATCCCACCAGAAGTGTATTTCAGGAAAGCAAAGATTTAAGCATCATTACTTACCCTTCACATTAGGTTTAAATAGGGACAATACGAAACCAAAAGTTCCTATTTCCTGTCTGGTTTTAAACATTTTTTTCCACCATGAAACATGAAGACAATCGATATTTCACAGCAAGTCTGCGTAAAATACAAAAAGGCTATGAGCTATGTGAAGTATGGCTACCTTGGGTTACAGTTTTGACATTATTTGGATAGAGAAATCTGGAGCATTTCATCTTGATTATAAAACCCTATGGAATGCCTTGGGTGTTTCACCACATGCTAGGAGAGATGATGGGAGAAAACTGGCAGAAGTTATCTCTTCCCACCCAGTTTAACTGATTCAGACAGGGCAATTTTGTTGGAAGAGTCTGCTGGCAATCAGTATGTCTCAGCTTGCTCCTATGTGCCTTGCTGAGAGAGAGAGAACTGCTGGAAGAGAATCAAGACATGAAACTTTTTCTACTCTAGTTTAAAGCTTATGAAAGCAAATGATCTCCAGGGCACTAATCCTTTCACCTTGGTAAACATGCAACGAATCTAAATGAAAGGAAAACAGAAGGAGTCCTCCCTCCTCTTCCTCATTCTGCAGCAGCACTGAGTCTTACAGGCTGCACAGCAGTATCTGTCTTGCCAGTCCACTGCAGCCATGCTGTAAAGCTCAAAATAGTAAAAAAAAGAAATTTTAAAAAAAAAAAGAGACCAAAGAGAAAGGAAGAATATATTCCCTGCCCATTTCTCAACATATGTTTTCAAATAAAAAGGCAGTACTTTGCCCTACATGAGCAAGTACAGGTTTGACAAAGGTGAATCAGTTCTGCCAGCTTCTCTGTTATTGCTGAGGACAGGCACCCATTCTCCTGATCTGCCTGTCTTTCTTGGCACCATCTCCGGAAGTAAGTAAAACAGCCTGGCTTTGAAAAACAAACAGTCAGAGATGTTACTTGTTCCTAAAGAGTTATTTAGCAATGTTTACTTATTGACCAAATATTTTTGTGCACAATATAAATAAATCTGGCTTACTGAGCTCAGAAGGCAATAATCACAATCAAGATTTTTACTGGAGGCATTTGTTTATTTACTTAATAATATTATAATGGATTGTCAGTAATTTAATCTGGCAACTCAGATAAATGTATACCCTTCTGGAAATATAGGATCAGGTCAAAGAAGATAACTTTCTCTTTCTTAAACTTTCTCTTTCTGTTCCTTAAGGAACAAAGAGAAAGTTATCTTCTTTGACCTGATCCTTAAGGAACAAAGAGTGTCCCTAAAAATAGTACTTCACATATATCCTCCTAAAGCTAAAGTGAAGCAAAAGAGCAGTGAAATTTACAAAAGCTTCAGTCAAGTATATTGTACTTGGACTTTAATCAATAACACTGCACCTTTCTTCACTGGAGGTGTATCAGTTAGCAAACCATCCCTGCCTGTTTAAGAAACACTTTTCTAAGAGCTGCAAGTCCACTCTGTCTTGCCTTTTTCTAAATCCATTGATTTCTTGGAGAAGATGATTCAATATTGGTTGTTTGCTGGCTAAATGATGTTAACCAAGAAGACCAGATGCCATGACTTAAATCACCATGGGCTGACAGTGACTGGAGGAAACTGAAGAACATGCCCAAAAGTTCACCGCCACATGAATAGGAGATGAAATGAACAGGGTCAGATTAGCTTGAATGAGAAGAATATGTTCTTATCCAATATTTTGCATGATAGTTGATCTATCACATTTTTCCTCTTGGTATTGGTGAGTGATAAGACATTGGCTGTCACTGGTTAAGATAAAATTTCTCCATGCTCTAGCATTTTCCTTAAAAAATATGTAACTCTGAGGGAGAGAGAAATGTTCCAAATCTGCTATAGCTATATTTATCTGGTTCATACTAAGCCAGGTAGGGGTTTTTTTGATGCAGCAGGCCAAATTCAGCAAAATCTGCCTAATGTGTGGTAAGAGGCACCGCTGTGCACCAGACATATCCTGGTGAAAAGCTCACCTCCTAATGTTCTGCTGACAGGGAACCTGTGAGGGAACAGTAGGAGTTTTTGTTTTTCTGTCACAAGGCTCTGGTTAAGAGCATTTTTAGATACTCTCTCGTGCTTCCCTTGCAGCAGCCAATCCAATTATCCCACTGCCAAATAATGAAGAACAAACACATAGACGCATGGACAACACAAACATAGGGTCATTGGCTAGGGGACTTTCTTGGTCCCTACATACCTCATCTCTCTCTCCTAGGCTGCAGTTAGATTTGCCCTCCCCATATTGCTCCCTCGGTGCCATTTCCATGGCTGGTAGTTTACGCCAGAGTTTCAGTCAAAAAACATAGCTTTTTGAGAAATGCACATGCATTCTCCCCTTTAGGTATCTAAAGAGGTAAAATTAGCTAGTGCAGAAAGTCAGTACAAGGTTCTGTGTCTCATCTGAACTCCATAACACGGGGTAAAGGCTAGGAGCAGGAATTACGTTTCCCATTCATTTGCATTGCGTATTTGGGTTGCTGGCACAGGTCTGTACTTGGTAGGGAAAATGTATATAGGGAGGAGATCAGCTATATGGTTGCAGAACACCGTTGCTAGGACTTCCCCCACAAGCAATCTTTCAAGAGCCTGAGTGAACAAGGCCCATAGCACAATCCCAGCCTCCACAGCATGCTCTTCTTCTTTTCTTCTCTGAGTCTCAGTGCAGCACAGCCACGCAAACCGTATTGTCTCTTCACCTATATTAAAAAAACTAATCACAGTTAAGAAGACTATTCTGTGGGCAAAATGGTAAAAACAAGCCACTGGTAGCTTTTACAGATAGTCTATTTCAATGTGTGCTTGAAAATATTTTCCTTGCTATACAGGGGCATGAAACCACAACAAAGCTACTCAAGATTTGCTTGTAAAGCATATGTACACACAAAGAGCCCGAGACTCCCTCCATGTAGTCTGAAATCTTGGAACCATGCATAATGCAATCTGCATGCTGTAATACCAAAGCATGCTTGGACTAGCTGAGAGAGGCAATTAGGAGTTTCCTCACTTTGTTGCTTCACCAAGCACTTTATAGGAATTTAGCATTCTTTTTTTTTTTTTTCTTTGGGTTTTTTTTCCCCCTGCAGAGTGAAAGTGTGAAATCCTCTCACTTCGAAAATGCTGACTAATTCCAGAAGCCATTCACAAGTCATCCAGTTAGTTGGTTTTGAGAAAAAAGGCAAATAATCAGTTCTGTAATACATAGAAATTTGTCTACAACTCATTGATAGGAAAATATTCAGTGACATTACTATTATGATAATACTGTAATTACAATAGACAGAAGGGACTCCACCCACAATCCTACTTCAGGGCACAGCACTTACGCATAATTCTTTCTGCGTAACAGTGAGTAGTTGTAATGGTTAACCAAATGGTTTTATTTATCTCATTGTATCTGGGGAAACAAAAAGGAAAAAAATGTTGTTCAAGGACCTGCGTGAAAGTGCATGTTGCTTTTATGTTGAAGATTTAACTGTTTAGATACAGCCATATTTATATAATCAAATTTTCATCTGTCATATCAGAACAATTTAGGAACTTTCACACAAAAAATAGAAATGTGGTGCATCTGCCCCAGTATCCTGTCTCCAGAAGTGGTCAACATCAGAAGCTTCAGATTATCTCTCCCATCACAGAATATCTTCTTGACCTCCTCCTGGCAATCAAGATAGTATTCTAAACTCAATACTCAGAGATGAACTCCGAAGTATAAGATTTTCTGTTAATAAATATTAAGACCCTGTCTTTTGAATTGTATTTTATATCTATAAAAAATTAGCTGTTTAATCCCAAACTGTCCCTGAATTCTGGGTCTCAACAATATCCTGTGGTAATGAGAGCTAATTCTGCAAGACAGAAAGAAGTATTTCTTTTTCTGGGCTGAATTTGCCATCTTTGGGGGACATCAAGTGGTTCCTTGTTCTTGTAGCTTTAACAGGCCCTTTCAGACTTGGCAATTTCCCCTTTCATTTTACCCAAAGATTTCAGTGTGCGAATCAAATGACAGACTTAGTAGTACAGTTAATTCCTCAGGAGCCTAGTGAACTGCAAGAAGGAAAAAGAAAAACAGGAGTGGCACTGCTACTTGTTGCATCAAAACCAGCAGTTGAATAACAGCACAACTAAGATGACACTAAATAGTGAAGAATGAAACAAAGCAAAAGTGCAGGCAAGTTGTTTAGGCAGTGTATTGCCAGGAGAGGCAAGATAACCCCAGTAAAGGCATGGGCTCTCACCCGCTTTGCTTGTGCTGACCGAGGAGATAGGTACGAGAAGAAACGCAAGAGTTGTCCCTCAGCCTGGACTGCTACAGCCCTCCTTGAGTCAGCACACAAGGCACCATCCACACCTGGAAGGAAAAAATCAGGAGAGTCAAAGCCAGCTGGTTGTCCACCAGTGGACTCCAGGACCCTGTGTTCTTCTACCAGAGACTGACCTTGTCACAATGGACCTCTCCAGCACTCAGTTTTGCCCACATCCGAGCAAACCTAGACTAACCTCTGCTTGTCAGCATTCCCATTTCAAGACTCCACGGGGGAGTTGTAGTGATAGATTACATAGCTTGCTGTAAATATATTGTTATGATTTCATTTTTGCACAGAAATATAAAAAACCTTTTAAGTATTAGAAACATGTCTTGTATAAAAGGAAAGGTAATGGCTAGACTAGAAGACTTATTATTTTTCTAATTTGCATTGAAAGCAACAGTCAAGCTTTCAATATATTACTTTTCCTCCAGTACTCACTACAATTTGAGCTAGTGTTCATCAATGCTTCTAAATTACTGGGAAGACTGTAGCTAATCATCCATTTCCTTATGTTTTCCAGCAGCCATGCCAAGATCATAAGTTGAAGTAAGTCCCTTAAAACTACAAAACGTGCTACAACTAGTGGAAATTTTTCGGAAATGCGAGTTTAATTATCAGCTAAGAGATTGCCAAAAACTGTGTGCCAAAAAGGAACCTTACATTTGAGTGCAACTGATGATGTGATGAAGGACAGCCGACAAATCATCTCCAAGGAACAATTTCTCTTCTATTGAAGTCAATTAGAGCACAGGAAGGCATTTGGAGAATCCATTTCTTGCTCAGTCTAGTTTTCTCTGTGTAGACACAAAACTAAAGTTCACATCATTGTTTCAAATCCCCAAAACTGCAGACAAGGCTGTAACAGTGGGGTACGTTGGTTTTTTCTGGACTCCCTTATGCAAGTTGGTGGGGGTGGGGGGGGAAGGAGAGGGGCAGAGGGCGGAATGGTTTTAGGCATAACCACCCCACACAGGTAAGTGCTACTGCTGTCTGAAGGGAAGAGACAACACAGAAATCAGGGAGAGAGACTATTAAAAGTCATCTGCCTATAAAATCTCAGTAAAAACACAATGTGCCCAAAACCACCTTAAACAGAAAGCCCAAGTCACAGAAAAATTGTCTCAAACTGTGTTCTAGCCAGATCCAGAGGGGATTCCCCCTGTGGTCTAATAAAAAACAGCTCAAAATTCTGAACACAGTGCGAGAGCAAAGGCACAGCTCCCAGCACACCTGCTCCGTGCCAATTTCCCATGCATGTTAGAGGCTCCAGCTGCTGACCCAGACCACTCACCCGGCCTGCTGTGACTCCACAGTTGTAGTTCCAGCAGCAGGTCAGCACATATGCCCGTTTCCCCCCAGGATCTCTGATCCACCAGCCTGCAAAAACCTTTGCTCAGTGTGAAAGGCTGCTTACAGACAATAGCTCACCCAGAGTGGGTATCACTCGCAGGCAATGCTTTCCAGTGTGTGGGTGGGCTTGTGCATCTCTTCTGAGCATACGTCCATCCTCTGGCAGCATCCCTTCTGTCCGGCATGGAGGAGACATCTCAGAGGCTTCTCACTCGGGGAGGATATCCCACCTCCACTTGTCTTCTCAGCAGGAAGGGCACATGGGGAACAGGAAAAGCCCTTCTTATGACAGCATGTTGTGATGGGCTACAAAACCAACATTTAAAAAAAAAAAAAGAGGTTAAAACTCAAATTCCCATAATCGTGTTTCAAATGAGACCTGTAGCTGGGTAAAAATATTCATAATATTTAGATTTTTGACTGTGCAGATAGAGGTGGGGTGAGATTTTCAAATGCATATTGGTCCTTAGTTCCACCTGATATCACATGGATAAAACAGCAGGGTGCTACTGAAAATCTTACTGCCTATCTGTCTGCATGTTTAGCTGCTAAGAACCTTTAAATTCTGGCTCTTAAGAACTAAGGCTAAAATCCTAGCTCTGTTTGAATCTGCAACAAATTCGCATTGACTTCCACAGTCCCAGGATTTCATCTTAAATCCATGTTCAAGCATCTAAATAAATAGTCTGTTTTTTTCAGTGTTTAAATCCCTAACAGCTCTCATATTTAGGTAAATAAGGGTTCTGGAGCCAAAGTGTAAACTTTGAAGTTTAACATCAGACACATATTTTTAGAAATCTAGCCTCTATCGTACACGTCATCCTTTTCACAGTATTAATCATTTTAAAGGTACAAAATACCCAAATGTAGAGTACCACCTTTTGAAAATTAAAACAGGCTCAAAATGCCATGCTTTGTGCTCCTGGATGTCCCATTCTTTTGGAGGATAACATATGATAGAAACAAATATGTGCTGCAGCAAAGCTGCATCTGCAAAGTCTTTTAAAGGTCCATTTTAGAGAGCTGCAAATTTGATCTGACTTCAGTGCAGGATGTACACAGAAGAAAAATAACATGTCTGAGTGTGCAAGTATAAGAAACTTATCACCAGAATGGCCTGAGTGTTACAGGCCAGATCAGAAAACACACTGGCAATATTGTACCTAAATCTGGGGCACCACAGGATGACCTGGTTTTGTAGCTCACATTGCTTCTTTCCTAAGACAGTAAAACACGCCCACAATTTAAAAAACAAAACAAGAAAAAAAAAAAAAAACACTTGAAACAACCAAGCTAGTCTAATAAATGGATATTGACATTTGTAAATTAATGTATTTTTTTAATAACTGATTTTAAAAATTGCTCTTGATCTGAGACCTCCATTGCACTTTCTGTCCAGGCCAATTTTCACAGCTGAAATAAGTCCTGAATTATAAAGCTTATAACAGGACCAGTGACAAATCTTAAACCATAGCCCTATGATCAGGTTCTATGACAAAGGAAAGTATAAAACTACTAGGACTACTGTATTTTCCTTTGTTTGTTTACAGCCCTATACAAAACAAAACAAAAAAACCCAAACAGTAAAGATAAATTCATTACTGTTGCTTTCCTCCCGCAGAGCATTAGTAGGTTTTAGAAATGAAATTTTTTTATTAATTTGATTAAGTCAAAGGAAAATCCAAGGCTCCCATGAATAATTCAGATTAACATCATATCTTCAAAAGTCATATGTAAAGCATTGTTATACCTCAAAAGTCCCTCACAGTCTAACGTACGTTTAATTTTCAATAATGTTGATTTATAGTTTTATAAAGCAAAATAATAAATATAATAAATTACCCCTATATTTCCTGATCTCAGTCACTATAAAATAACTGCTGTAGTTTTACATTTTCAGTGTGAAATATTAAATACATAAATCAAAACAAGATTATTTTTCATCTGGAGCTGGAAACTGGTTTCTGAAACTGACAAATTCATTTTAGCTAAAATGAATGTTTTCTGAAAAGGATCTTTCCTGAGTCCATAACAGCTCTAAAAGAAACAAGAATTTTGCATTCTAATATCCTGCTTTTGCTGGCTTCCCTGTGACAGGTGTTGAATCTTGCAAATGCAATGACTAGAAGAAGATCCAAGTTTCTCAAAAGCATCATCTTGTTCTCCTTGCCAGTATTCTCCTCACTCTCTTTGCCTGCTCAAAGATCATTCTCTTCATGGTACACATTGCTGCTAGGCTGACATTCTTGTAGCTGAAATTTTTGGTAGGAGGTGTTCATATGCGCAAATATATATATGTATGTAGGTATGTAATCATCCCTAAAAATAATTGTTCACCAAGAAGAATATTAGGGAATGACAAGAATTATTCAAGTGAGATGCAGAGTTTCTAACGTGTAAAAGTAGATTCAGTTGGTTTTACACATTTGCTGTCTCAACCAGAAGCTTTATTGAGAGCAAGAAATACTATTTTGCGTCCTTGATTAAAAAGAGTAAATCTAATTATAAGGAATCATTATAACATTTAAATACCTTTCAGCTTTTACAGCTCTTAAACATTCAACCACAAGAAGCTTTCTAAAGGAGTGATGATACCTGAATACTAAACAATTTCAGGGTGCATGAATGAATAGGCAAGGAAGAAAAATAGAGTGTTCCTGAGGGTGGACATTAGATAATTCTGGAACCATACCATCAGCTAAATGCTCTTCCCAGAGCCTTGCTTGAAACCTGATGGTACAGACGGAATTTTGGCAGCTTTTTTTGTGTGGAATTCTGGTTGTGGTCTACACACGTTCTTATTTTCTTATTTGTATTTTAAGACAGTTTTATATTTAGTAATAATACACTAAAAGTACACCTCAGCAATGTTGTGTGGAAGAAGGCGATCAAATAGCACGTTTTGGAGCTATGTGCATACCTTCCTTCCAAAGAGACAATACTAAATATTTCTTGTCACACATATTTAAGAAGTATTTGAATGAACACAAAGAATAAAAGTTCATACAAGGAAGCCTCTGGCATGAGGTATTTAGGTTTTTTAGCTTGAACTGTTTGTTGGCTGGTTTGGGGTTTTTTTTTCACTTGAGCCTGATTTCTTTAATTTTAAGAACCAAGAAAAAAAGATCCAAAGCTCATCTAACGTTGTGGAGATGTATATCACATCCATGTGACGAGTTCATGAGGGGCTGTCCCATAGCTGCCCATTACCGCTGCCTAGCCGCCTGGATAAGCTGGTTAATAGCTTACTGCAGGATGATAGTACACTTAGAGAAGAAGTCTTTCAAGCACATTTTTGAATTTTCATTTACCACTGCTAAAAAGATAGTGCCAGAAAAAGATTTCTGAATACAGAAGAAAATTTTGCTATTGAGTTTACTACTCAAGGAAGCACTACTATTGGCAGTAACGTAAATGTTTCTTCATAGTAACATTACTTTTGTTATTGCAGTTTGCTTCCTCAGCCTTTATTTTGTAGTGTGTTTCAACAGTTCTGCTGCTAGCTGCATTCAAATTCTCTTCACAATTGCCAATAGATCTTACAGGAAATTAACTTATATTTGCAGCATTTTAGTATTGGGAGAGCAGGTTATTCTCTTCCAGTTTGAATCACTGGGAGACAGAGGCAACTGGATGTCACAAATTAATTAAACTCAGACAACCAGGAACTTCATTAGTGGTACCTGTAATTCTCTGTGTTGATTCAGAGCCAAATCTCGAGATCTTTATGTGACTCTCATTAAGACAAAAATCCACTCAGGTAACTATGAATTTTATTTACTCAAGACCTAGGGAAGGGTTTCAGTTTGGTATGTTGTGGTTTCAGTCCTTCAGCCAAACCCTTACCGTCTGAAAAAGCAATGAACCTTGATACCATCGAGTTATTTTCACACTAGTTTGATTTGACAAGAGAGGCGGTATAAAGTCTGGACTAAAACATAAAGAGCAATGCATAATATATACTGACAAAGAAGTCTCTTTGTTCATAAATATTCCACCACAGAACTATTTTAAATTTTTTATTCTTGTGGAGTTAAAGGGTCAGCAAGCCATGAGTATCTTGCCTACAGATAATATTGAATGAACGATTATAAAACACTATGACCAAATAGAGAAAAAATGGATGTTGCCTATTAAGTCAGGAAAGTCCATCTTAAGCTAATATGAAAAGACACAGCCATTAACTTCAGTTATACAGTCTTGGAGTCTTGCTGGATCCTTCGAGGGAGTCAGTGATACTGCAGTGGCTGAAAAAAGCCAAGCATTCACTCTGCCAGGTAAGGCAGAGATGTAAATGATGTAAATGATCCAAGAACCCGGTTTCTCACTGTCTTGGGTTTCTCTCTGTCACAGAATCATAGAATCATAGAATGTTAGGGATTGAAAGGGACCTCTGGAGATCATCTGGCCCAATCCCCCTACCAGAGCAGGTTCACCTAGACCAGGTTGCACAGGATGGTGTCCAAGGCAGGTTTTGAATGTCTTCAGAGTCAGAGACTCCACCACCTTGCTGGGCAGCCTGTTCCAGTGCTCTGCCACCCTCAAAGGAAAGAAGTTTCTCCTCATGTTCAGATGGAACTTCCTATATTTGATTTTATATCCATTGCCCCTTGTCCTATCACTGGGTACCACTGAAAAAAGACCGGCCCCCTCCTCCTGGCACCCTCCCTTTAAGTATTTGTAAACATTGATGAGATACCTCCTCAGTCTTCTCCAGACTAAAAAGACCCAACTCCCTCAGCCTTTCCTCACAAGAAAGATGCTGCAGCTCCCTGATCATCTTCATAGCCCTTATGTATGCCATAAACTGTGCCTCTTGCCATCATTTCACAGTGGCCCAGTCCTAGAGAATGCCTGGCATTTTCTTTCCATTTTCTTCTACAGGAGGAGAAAGTCTACCTCCACTAGTCAGCAGAAGCACCTCATGGAAGTAGAAGACAACAATTTAGAGGATCAAGTAAATGTGTTGACAAAGAATCACATAGGTTTCTAACAGCTCTAGCATCCTAAAATAAGTTGTCTAGTTGTTTGCTTCTAAATTCCTTTGGGAGTTCTAGTTTAACTCAACCTTTATAAAGTTTATCAGATCTGCAATTACATGAGAGGACTTTAAAAAGTACACTGAACACAGTAATTTATACCTATAGTTAGGCAACAGTCCTTTTTCCCTTCACCTCTAACCATTTGCAATTTAATATTGTATGACTGCAGTGCACTATGTGATTAGAAAAGTATGTATATATTATGCATATATAGAGACTCATCATAAGCAACCACAAGAAAAAAAATGTATTGCAACATGCTGTCTCATCCAAATTTTTTAGAAATTCAAATAAGCTCTCCATTTCTTTTTCCTTTTTTGCTTTGCTTTCAACTGCTATCTTCTGCTGACTTAAAAGAAGCAAAGGAAAACTGAACAGCTATTCTCCTCTGCATGTATAAACAGTTATTTAGGTATCAGAGCATCTCCACAATGTAGTTAACTTTATCAGGGTTAAGCTTAACAGTACGTGTTGTTCTTAAAATCGCCTTATTCCTGTAACTGTCACTTAATTGTTTTCCTGTGTATTTGCCAGTTTTTACATTCCAACTTAATGGATATGTCTTCATATATTTAAAATACTGAGTTCTTACCAGTCCTCATGGTTAACTTTGAATTTTTATGTCCTACTGTTGCTTTGAAAATTGCTTTGAAAATAGAATGAAACTGTCAAAGACAAGACAATACTAAGTACACAATAAGCAATTAATATCTTCAAGGTTATGAAATTGAGTCAAATTTAGTTGTTACCAAGACCAAGAGATAATGCTTTACAAATTGATGAGGTGAAGATCAGATGTGAAGAACTTAGAGAAAATACAAAAATGAACATGCTGAGGCTCTGGAACATGCGGAATTGCTGTGAGATTCTTTTCTGCTGCAGCATGTCTATGTTGAAGCACTTTTAGTGAGAAAAAGAATAATGGACTATATAGGAAAGGAAAGTTACAAAAAACTGAAAGTGAGGAAGTGAACAAAGATAAGGACAGTGAGTTAAGAGCAGTATATGAGGGGCTGCAAATTAGGAGCTCATCACTTTTCTAGAGAAAGAGAAGAGAAAACTGAAGCTGACTGTGAAATAATTTCATAAGGGGAGAAATCCCAACTGAAGAGCTCCAGAAGGTGTACCTTCTCCCAAAGCAGGCTGCCAACCCCAAACTCTCTGAAAGCCGTAATACAGAGGGTATTCTGCATCTCTCACAACAGGTGTATCTTGTTGGGCATGCTGGTCATAAAGCTAATAACTTTGTTTAAACGGGCAGGAGTCAAGCTGGTGTGGTTTACAGAAAGGCAGGTACAACTCAGATGTGAGGATGATGGAGTCATTGCATCCTGTGGAGGTGCTATGCGCCTTGTCAGGTGCCTTTTGTGGAGAGTGACCAAAACCCGCTTACTCGCATGTACTTATATTTTATATATGTGACTGAGAGAGAGAAAAAGAGAGAGAACACCAGGAAATCAATTATTAATACAAAAACACCCAAGGAAGAAAATCTTGCCTGAAGTGGCAAGCTCACATGTTTCTGTGATTCCACTTTGCCTGATGATAAATTCTTCCTGGGGTTTGTGTCTGTAAGTAAGGCTCAAGGCTGATTGCCCTTTAGCTATCTGTTTAGAGGTACTTGCCTTCAAATTTTGACAGGCTCCATTGGGTGATTCAGCTGGGAGTTATGCCCCATACAAGAATTGCCAACATCCAAGTGTTTCCCTTCAAGAAGCGTGGCCTGTGCAATGTTCTCAATAAAGTGCTTTGCCGTACTGACTGCCTTTAGTCTTAGAACAAACTTTTTAAAATAATAATGTCCTTATTTCAACCATTGGATGAGTTAAAAATAATGAACCTAAATGTGCAAGACCAAGGGCATTTAGCTCCAGAAAGAGTGCCAACTGAGTGAAGCTATTTGAATAGACTCCAAGGCCCTGACTCAGTTACCATCACTTAGATGTCTGGTGCCACGTCAGATGTGATGCTCTATACTACTTGGCCTCCACCTGACTCTCCAGAAGGCTGCAGGCCTGCTCATGTGTTGTATCTACCACTTCACGTAGAGATACTTCAGGGTGTCTTAATACCCTTAAGTATACCCTTAACAATACCCTGTGTTGTGTCTTACACAACACAATCAACCCCCAGATATTCTACTCCTTCACCTAAGAGTGCAATTTGTCTCCAAGACACAAAGTATACATAGCTAAATGTGAGCCACAGCTATGCAGAAACCTTGCTGTCCAAAATCCCATTATAGTAAATGAGAATCCAGTCAGCGGAGTCTAGAAAACCACACACACACTTTAAAGTAGGCATCTACATTAGGCCTACTGTAAAAAAACTACTGCAGACACCTAATTTCAGATATTTTAATCTGGATGTTAATCCCATGCTACATATTAAAAGAAAAAGATGCAAGGACAGTGGAAGCTAATGTACAGGAACCTCCTCAGAAACATATAAATCTAACTCTAAGAATTCAGAGCACAGAACAGAAATAGAGTGTGTCCAAGACAAAACGGATAATTTTCAACACAAAAATCCTAAGTGTTCAAAATTAATGAAGTAAATAAGACAAACCGTGTGTCCCTGGAGAATGAGAGAACACAAGAACAAGAAGCATAATCTGATATAGATCAAGTTTTCACCATGTTTCTCAACCTTTTCCGGTTTGTGAACTTCAGCGGTTTTGCATCTGTAAACATATCAACTGCTTTGGTCTGCCTATAGATTGATTCACACACTAACTATATAGGATAAGTAACAATATAATTTCTTAATCATGGCACAACATGAACCATTTTGTTAGCTAGGAGTAATCTGACTACCAAATAATGCTCACACCTATTTAGACAGAAACCTAAAACCTTAATAAGATGCAATACTTTAAGCATTAAAAATGCAGATCTGAAGGGCTGTGAAGATTTTAAATTAGCAAGTGAGCATCACACCGGTCTAGGCAACACAATGAATCATTGTGAATCACCTGGCAGAAACTGCAACTCAACTTCAAAGCAAAAATTAGTGGCTTGGACCTCTGGGTGGAGGGAGCCATAAAATACTAACATCAGCTTTTGTATGTAGCAAGCTCATTATAGAAAGCTAACCCTGCCCAGTATCTTGTATTACTAATCTAGGGAACTCTTCTTGCAACTCACCTTCTTTTCCTACGCTCTCTCATTTGCAAATATAAGTGCAACAGGTAATACCACTGTAGCATATGGGCAGAGTTTCTCTCTCTGCAGCAGTCTTTCCCTTTTTATTTTTATTATTTACATTATTCTCTCTCTGCAGCAGCTTTCTGAAAATTCCTGTTCTCAGGCACAACATTCCCAGAGGAGGCTTCCAAAAACATTCTCAAGTCATTTGACCAGCCTTCAAGGGAGGGGGCGTTCCTCCCCTCCCTGCTCGGTTCAGTCCTGTCATCGTTTCAAATTGCAAGCAACTGAATTGACTTCCATAGATTCCCTGAGTTTAAGTCTGTGAGAAATGGACATTTGTTGGAAAGCTGTAGGATCCATCCACCTCTCCTGCATCCTGCTCTTCTGCTCGCTCTGCAAAGCAGATGCAGAACAAGATTTTCTTCACAGTAACTACCTGTGTCTTTTTGGAAATTCAGTACTGAAACCATGCTGGAAACACAGCATACCACCCAGAAGCAACACAACTGGTTTTAAAATTATTCTCCAGGTATCAGACCACCAAACTTCTGCCTGCAACCAGGCCTTGTCCAAAAGTCTGTCAGGCGTAGAATGAATACTAGAGATGTCTTCACCAATTTACACTGTCAGAACAATGTATTCAAGCCTTTAGTATAGACAAGATTAAGACCTAGGATCTCTCAGTCTTGTATAGGTCAGCTGTGGTTATGTCTGTGTGCACTAAGACTCAACCAACAGTGAAACTGGACTGAGAAGATACCTCCCTATGTCAAAAGAACTAATTAAAAGAAAAGAATGCGAAATAAATCAGCTAACTCATTTTAAAAGGCAGAGAAGCACAGCCCACACAGGAGAAACAGCCAAACTACTGCCATCCTCCTTCCAGGGAATAAAAGAGGACATCTGTGAAAAGTCCTCCCTTCAGTTTCTCCAGAGTAGCAAGCGAGGGAGTCAAGAAGACATTAATTACATTCCACCCTTTATATCTAAGGGAAAAAAACCTCTGTGGTGGGAATAGTATGACAGAAAAAACACCTACCTTTGGGATCAGATTTCATGATGAAATATAACCACCTCTTTGCTGAAGAGGTTCTGAATCCCTGCATCTGTGTAAGTGGGAAATTAGGTGTGTTTCTCTGTTTTACAGAGGGAAAGATCCCTATCAAATCTCTTCATCCCAGGACACCTTCCAGCAACGGAGGGAAAAATATGTACAGACGTCTTACAACCTGAGTATGTTCTTAAACTGTCCTTTCAGACAGTGTGCAAATTCAGAGCTTTGATGGTCAGCACTGGTGCCACCACACAATTAGTGCCGGTGTTATTAGGGCTCTCAGATGTGTGGGTGTTCTGTAATAATTTAATTTGAATATGATTAATGTTCTTTACTTTCTAGCTTAAGCTGTTTTCTTGTGTTGTTCAGCACAGTCAAACAGCTGACACCCCAGTGGTGGCTAAACTTCACATCGTAGGTGAAGTGATTCATGCATATATATTACATCTCTAAAAACACTTTGGGAACCTACAGGATAAAAGACACATTTAGAAATGCAAGTCATCATTATCATCGATAAATTGGGTGTTGGAGACACAAAGCCAAATTCAGAGGCATGAACATTTTTTAGTTTCATTTATATCTAAAAATATGGGAGATATACACCCCAGTGCTCATGAAATTCTTCAAGCTGATTTAATAACAGTCATTATGTTAAAAAATGAAACTTCTCCTTGTGTCAGAGATGAACTGGGAAGAAACAAAGAAAGAGCAGTAACTGCTGCAACACCTTTGTGCCCTTCTAGAATTGCTGTTCATCATTCTTTCTTTCAGCCGTTCCCTTGCTCCTTTTGTGCAAAAGGTACCACCATCTAATGAAACAATTAAGGCCTGACAGTTTAAATACGCTATTCTGTTCTTTTCAAGCATAAGTGCCAGCCATCAAGACAAACTATACCCACTGCTTCACTATCAGCAGAGTCATTGTTATCCCAGATAGAGTGCCCTAAAAATAAAAGCCATTCTGTATGTGCAGCTTCATCAAGTCAGGTCATGTCAGCCCCTCAGGGTAGACAGCACTGCACTAATTTTGTTCTTCTATTTTTAAGCATGGCCTCCTTAGATCTTTTAGTGTGTCCCACGTAACAATGCAGAATTGACAGCTTGTACTCAAGTTTCTACTCCCAAACACCCCCAATTTCTGCGAATCCCACCCAGTCAGTATGTTTTCTGTCCAAAACAACGATGAAGTGGTCACATTTGGTTTAGCGTCACCTGTTGTGTATTGCTTGGGTGTTCAGCAGTCATGAGATCAGATCAAAATTAGGATCTGCAAGATTGATCAGTGTTAACAACTTAGTGCCCCGGGCACTATATTTCACAGAGGAGTCCACCCCCAAAAGCTGAATTGAATTTTACAAGCCCGTGAACACAGTTGTAGCAGGAGGGTTTCATCCTGAGTTGCCTCAGGTACACTGATGGCTAGAAGTCACCCTGAGGATGATCGTATCTCAGAGATAAAACAAAAATTTGGTTTTGGTACAGGTGAGCTGTCTAGTATAGCTGTCTTCCCACAACACAGAGGTCACTCAAGCTATCTAAGAGTTATAATGCAAGCACAAGACATGGAAATAGAAGAATTGCCTGTTCTTGATTGGAGGGAACTGCACTGGCAAATAGATTTACACCAGGCTGTAGCTCTTAGATTACTATTTGTATTTGGATTTTTTACACCAGTTGACATTGAGCAGCTAAATACAGCCTTTTAAAACAAAGACCTGAACACGAAAGTACTTTTTCTTCCCTTACAACTACCCCTTACAGCAATAAAGATAAAAAGCTGATTTCAACCAAATGCCAAACTTTTAAAAAATCCTACCCTACACCTGCAGTTTGGGAATTAACACTTAGCCCAGTATTGACTAGAAACCTGAAGCAGTTTCAAGGTGAATAAACGGTATAGCAGTTGGTGCCATAGTGGTGGTTTTAGAACATAACAAGAATCCATTCAGTGTTCAGCATGTGCACAATAAAAAATTACGCAATCATACGCAAGAGGAAGGTGAGGAAGAGGAACTAGGCTGTATTCAGCAGTTTGGTTTAGCCTGTTCCTTAGACGTTCAAATTCTCATTTTTATCATAAGTAATGTAACATTCCTGAGGGTCAGACAGGCACATTTTTTATCGAGCTTTAGGCTGAATCTGTGGACAGAAAAAAGCTCTCAATACCCTGTCACAGTACACCCAGAAATAGCCATACTCTTCCCATGCAATGTTGGCATGTGTATTGGGTTTATGTGGCAAGGTTTTGGCAGTGGGACAGGGTGGGGCTACAGGGGTGGCTTCTGTGAAAAGGTGCTAGAAGCTTCCTCCATGTCCCATAGAGCCAGTGCCAGCCGGCTCCAAGACGGTCCTGCCGCTGGGCAAGGCTGAGCCCATCAGTGACAGTGGTAGTGCCTCAGGGATAATGTATTTAAGAAGGGGAATAAAATAGTGTGCAACAGCAGATTGAGAATATGTGAAAAAACTCTGCAGACACCAAGGTCAGTGAAGAAGGAGGGGGAGGAGGTGTTTCAGGTGCAGGAGCAGAGATTGCCCTGCAGCCCAGGGTAGAGACCACCGTGAGTCACACTGTCTCCCTGCAGCCTATGGAGGATGACAGCGGAGCAAATTTCCACCTGCAACCTGTGGAGGACCCCATGCCGGAGCATGTGGATGGCCCCAAAGGAGGCTGTGACCCCATACAGAGCCCACACTGGAGCAGGCTCCTGTCAGGACTTGTGACCTCATGAGGAACCAATGACAGAGAAGTCCACTCCTGAAGGACTGGACCCTATGGAAAGAATACATGCTGGAGCCATTCACGAAGAACTGCAGCCCATGGGAAGGACTCACATTGAAGAAGTTAGTAGAAGACTCTCCCTTTGAAGGGACCCCACACTGGAGCAGGGGAACGGTGTAAGGAGGAAGGAGTGGCAGACAAAACATGTGATGAACTGTACTGCAATTTCCATTCCCTGTCCCCCTGCACCACTGAGAGGGAGGAGGTAGAGAAATTGAAAGTGAAGTTGAGCCCGGGAAGAAGGAGGGGAGGGGGGGAAGGTGTTTTAAGATTTGGTTTTATTCCTCATTATCTTACTCTGATCTGATTGGTAATAAGTAAAATTACTTTTCCCAACTTGAGTCTGTTTTGCCCATGGTGGTAATTGATGAGTGGTCTCCCTGTCTTAGCTGAATCCACAAGCCTTGCATCATGTATTTCTCCCCCTATCCAGCTGAAGAGGGGGAGTGATAGAGTAGCTTGGTGGGCACCTGGCGNAGAGCCCACACTGGAGCAGGCTCCTGTCAGGACTTGTGACCTCATGAGGAACCAATGACAGAGAAGTCCACTCCTGAAGGACTGGACCCTATGGAAAGAATACATGCTGGAGCCATTCACGAAGAACTGCAGCCCATGGGAAGGACTCACATTGAAGAAGTTAGTAGAAGACTCTCCCTTTGAAGGGACCCCACACTGGAGCAGGGGAACGGTGTAAGGAGGAAGGAGTGGCAGACAAAACATGTGATGAACTGTACTGCAATTTCCATTCCCTGTCCCCCTGCACCACTGAGAGGGAGGAGGTAGAGAAATTGAAAGTGAAGTTGAGCCCGGGAAGAAGGAGGGGAGGGGGGGAAGGTGTTTTAAGATTTGGTTTTATTCCTCATTATCTTACTCTGATCTGATTGGTAATAAGTAAAATTACTTTTCCCAACTTGAGTCTGTTTTGCCCATGGTGGTAATTGATGAGTGGTCTCCCTGTCTTAGCTGAATCCACAAGCCTTGCATCATGTATTTCTCCCCCTATCCAGCTGAAGAGGGGGAGTGATAGAGTAGCTTGGTGGGCACCTGGCGTTCAGCCAGGGTCAACCCACCACGTCTGATAATATCATCTCGAGGAAGTTTTGCACAAGATAACAAGATCATAGGAGACACCAGGTTCTTAAAGAGGTCTGGTGCCAGCTGCACCATATTCTGTTGGGTAATCCACAGGTGGGCTTCTTCAGACTTGGCAGGGTGCTGCATAAGTTTCGTTTTTTTTCGTTTTGCCCAATTATCTCTTGGTAAGTAAGGGTCTGGAGATTGTTTTGTTGTGTCTTTTTTATTTGTTTGGGTTTCAGCCAGGAAGGAAGGACATTGACCTAGTATTTGAATTGCATATTAGAGATTACTTAATCTTTCTCGCCACATACCTCATTAGCTTAGAAAATAATACTGAAAGAGGACTTAGAGGTGGCTATCACCTCCTCCTCTGCTTGACTACTTCCACAAAGACTTATATACCTTAGTACATGTAAATGATCGTCTAACACAGTAGTATGATGACCTGCAAGCAAACTTGTTCATCTGGTTTCCAAAGGCTTTCCTGTTAGAACAAAACTGGCTTATTCCAAGAAAAGTGGACTGTAGAGAACAAAGAGTATGTCTTCATAGAAATACAATGTCCTGAAAAAACTGAAGCTAACTGTGAACAGGACAGTTATAGGCACTAGTTAACACAGCAGCCTGTCCGGCACATTTGGCTCCCAAGACATTGGGAAAGTTTGCTCAGGTGATTTTTTTCTTTTTTTCTACCCTAGCACAGCTATGCTGTTGCCATTATCCCAGTCAGCCAGATGGCACAGAGCCCAGTATCCAAGGGATCAGTGTTAATTGGTCAGATACTGAAATTCAAACTAGGCAAAATCGGTACATCCTACCTATTTAACTCAGTTTGTTGTTCTGTTTGTTTTTATCTTGTATTCTCTATCTGCCCCTTGAATGATCAAGGCAACACTGAACAAAGGAGGATGAGAGACCCAAGGTCTGTGTTTATCAGACACAGTCTGAAAGACTTGCCGCCTCCTGAATATTTCTCTCCATGGGAAGCAACCCTGATGTGTACTTTTGCCGTTGGGCAGATCAACCTGCCAACTTCACACTTGTGTCACTAAAATTTTTTCAACTTTATTTCTCAGAAAAATGGAGAAGAGACATGCAAAAAACTTCTCAGAGACACTTTCACAGCTTCTCCTTTGACATGTTTTGTAGGCAGGCAGAAGAATGTTGAAGAACAGCAAGCTATGGAGATGCTAATAAATATATTTTTCGAAATATGTATTAAAAGCTTGGCTCATGCTGAGCACATGGAACAGTGAAAGTTTCACACAAATCAAACCAATCAAAAATTATTTAAATCTGTCCCACCAACAGATGCTTATGTTTCATGTCCTGACAGGCTGAGATGTCTGCCCAGTACAGCTTTTGGAATCTGAAGCCTCCACACATAGCCCCTGAGAATTTTGTTCTGTCAATTCCCGTTCAGCCATCTTTGCTGATGTAAGCTTCGAAACTGTTGCTAAGTGGCAATTCTGCGCTGTGCGAGCTTAAATCCCCCCCAAATACAAAATGCAATGAAATGACCTTCTCTTCTGTTTGTTCTGTTGCAGCAGTGTGTTCATGTAGTGATTTTCAGGCCTTGCAGCTAACTATTTCTGCAGGACATTGGCATTCAGCGCCTTCTTTGTTTCTGGATGAATATGTAAAAACAAAAGTGTCATGTTGTTTGAACAGATTTCTGGCCAGCCTTAATTTAGAACTGGAGTGTGTGAGCATACTTGGCTATTTCAAACTATCAGTCATTCCAAGAGGTTTGCTTTGTTTAGTTAAGAGGCGAAAAACAAGAATTGGTGAGGCTAATTCTTGGAGGCTGGAATTATCATATCAAACAGTGCTTTAAACTTGCGACAACCCAATGTCTCTTCATCTGGCTTGTGCTTTTGGAACAAACAGTGCATGACTTAAACTCAGTTTTCATACACATCATACACTCCAGCCAAAGGGAAAAATAAAAAGAAAACCCTAGATTGTTATCACATGGCTATAAATACAGACAGTGAATTATAACAATAAAATATGCTATGCAAATTACAGCTAATTTTAAAATATCCCAATCTGACTGCCTACAGAGTGCGTGAAGAATTACATAGCGTTGTTCAGACTCTTAGTTCATGTTTTACGCCTTTGAACCATTCCCGTAACTCCAAGTTTTTAGTTTTAACAGCCATTGAAAAAGGATTTATATTGCTACGTGTAAATGGAAGCGGGTAGATCTGTAAAGCACTGTGAGTAACGGCATTTTTCTAATTAACTTTTCTTACTTGCTTCAGGTGGGTAGCTAGTGATTACTTCTCCTTGTGCTCACGGAGCTTCTGGTGTCTGCTCCTTTCTGTGACATTAGACAGAGAGATTTACAAAGATGCCATTTGGCAGAATATTTTAGAGAGATTTGTTTTAAGATGAGTGTTTCTTCAGTGTGAGGCATCACAAGTGATTTTAGCCTCCCAGCTGTGTTTCTCAGCAGATGGGGCTGGCAAAAGCTGCATGGGATGTGACAGCACAGAATTAAGTTTGAAACAACACTTAAAGAAAAGGTTTGAAGAAGAAAACAAGGTCGCTATCCATCTGATGGAAATCACACTGGGTAAACAAATTTAGTGAGAGGTCAATGAATTCTGGTTAAGAAAAAAACCCCCAGATCTTTGGACTAGCAAGACAGTGCCTAGGAGCCATTTAAAGAGACCACAGTACTGTCACTGTCCTTTTCTAGCTGTGTCTGTCCTCTACTCCATGTAATATATGTCTTACAGGGAGAGCTTCCTGATCTCTGGAATATCTACCTGCCAGACAGAAAGCTCCCTCCTTCCTTCACCCTCACAAAAGTCTGGCCCAGGCAGAATTAATTACTATATATAAAGAGTTTCAAAGCAATAGGGCTGGGTGGGGGGAGGGGAGGGGAGAGAAGAGAAAAAATGTATATTGAAAAACTTCTTGGGACGCAGCCAGGGAGCAATGCCAACCTCTGATCTTAAAGCTAAAATATGTTTGTCTTAGGGGGCTTTCCTGTCTCCCGGTTTCTGTGTGGAGGGCCAGATGAAGCTCACAGGGGAAAATCTCAGGTTGGGGTGAGCTGGAAACTCCGCAGTCCCTGGAGTGCCTGTTGTCTCAGTCCTCACCCTGCCAGCATGTCCCCAGTGGACCCACGGCCTATTGCAGTTCACACTTTTAGGGAAAATGGAGCTCTGTTTTCTCTATTCAATAGCCAGGCTCAGCACAGGCTGACAATGTGTTTACAATGTTCCTTAGGGCCTGGAGCACCCTTACACATGAATATGTAGTTTGTCATAGTCATGGTCACCTTCCTCTATTAAAAATAGCGTATCATATGAGTTTTTGCCTGTGCAAAGCCTTTTCAACCACATATATGTATCCACACCTAGCACTCTGCCCAAACAAGTTTGTCACAGCACCTCTCCTAGCCATCTATCCTACAGTATTAGGTAATGAAGGAAATGCTTTCATGTTTATTTACTAAGAAATGATTGGCTGCTGGGGTTGGGCAAAAGGGAGAGAGTACACCGGCTCACAAGGAAGAGCTAATGTATTTCATTTATTCTACTATAATTTCCTACCTATTCTTGCTCCCAGTCCATTCAACAAGTGTGTTTAAAAGGATTTAATTTCTGCCCCTGGGTTTTCATTTTAATTCCTAATGGTGGATTTAACAATTCCTTGAAAATAAATAAACAGCTGAATACATACTGTACAGTAGTGTGTGAGTATATTTGTTCGTAGCTGGACTAAGAGGACTGCCTACAAGACATACTTTGTGTGATAATACAGTGCTTAAATTCTGTTCTTCCCAACATGCCCTACAGACATTGTTATTAGATATGCTACCTTCTCTTCTAATTTAGTTGGAGACAGACAAGAAATTAAAAGCCAGGGATCACAGCACAGCACCAGGTGCCCAACTGGTAAAGATTATCTGTGTTTATTGCTAGATTTCAAACACTTGCATTGTTTCTCACTTGCCCTTTCCAACAGTGGATACTCTGAGGTTAGATGAGACATGATGGTTTCCAGCCTTGGTATCACTCACTCTGTGTAGGCAATAAGCAGTGTATTGTGTTGATGTAAACAGCTCCCAAATCTGGCATGTTAATATTTCTTGCCTAATTTTTCCAAATGGAAACTGCTTGCCCTGTGAGTCACTGTGTGTTTTCTCCCTCCTTCAGAAGATTCTTCTCAGGAGTCTCCACGCCCTGCTGCTCCACCACAAGAATGGCTTTATTTTTTTCATTTCTCTGTAGGATGCCCTATTAGGACATTCTTCTGCTTTGTTTTTTCTTTTTCCCCCAAATTGCATTGCAAGACTGTGTTTCTTTTCTTTTTCCCTTTCTGAAAGCATCATGTTTTCCAATTCCTCAATCCCAGATTTAGTGTCTGGGATATATATTCTGAGGACCTGTCCTGGGTTACATCTGTCTGTCTTTCTGCAGACACAACAGGTGCTTCATATGACAGGGGTGTGTGTTTTTCATTCTTCAGACTTCACGATTTATTCAGGAGAGGAAGAAGGAAATGCAGAGTTCTTGTAATGCAGTGAAGCACAAGCAGCTAGCAAGCTGTATTACATCTCAAAATAGAAGAGTTCTATTATTCTTCAGTGTATTAAACCACACATTTAAGACAGTTATCTGTTGCCTGAAAGAGCTGAAACTAGGGTAGTGGCTGTGATCTTTAATTTACTCCTTTGTGATCCTTCTTCTTTTATTTATGTTTGAAACAAAGTAAATAGCTTTCATGGTGGCTTCTGGGACAAGTTTTCCCTGAAAGGATGCAAAAACAGCAAACAGTTGAAAAGAACAGTGGCAAGGCATCCAGATAATAGCGTCAGGGATAACTGGCTCTATAATACTGGTTGTACATCATGTATAAGCACACACACAGAAAAGGATCTACTTGTTTCATAATAAGCTTATTGTCCCTTGATGAAAGTTTTTAAAATAGTTAAAAATAGTTTAGTTTTTAAAATCCAAAAGAATTTTTCTTTTCTTCTCTTTGACAGTGTTAGATATAACAACAAATAAACTTCCATATGGAAAAGATGTCAAGAAAGTAACGTAAGATCTATGTTGATTTATTTTAGGTTGCACTGAAAATCAAAAGTCTTCTTTTATTTCCCTGACTGTCCATCCACGTAAATTAAATAAATCTTTTTAAAAGCACTCAGCTGTGACTCCTTTGAAGTCACTGTTTTGTTTTAAATTTTATTTCCCTTTTTTTTTTAAAGAAAAGCAGTTTTACTATAATAAAGTCCTTTATTGTGCCTCAAACACGTGGTATCATCTGTCCCTCTGACTCATATAGACTCCTCTGCATAGCCCCAGGCAGCTTTTCCAGTCCAGCTCTTACCTGAAGCATCTTTAGCTCCTACTTTGAGAGCAAGCCCGCTGTCAGTGGCCCAGTTTGAGACCTGATCTTCATCAGATGTGCAGTGAACTGTCGCAGGCAGCCTTGCAAGGAGCAGTGGGGCACAGCTCTGAACATCAGCCTTGAAGGACAGGTTTGGCCAAAGGTCAAAATTCAGGCAAATGGTTTTTGGTATCTCCAAGCGGAAAAAAAATAGAGAATGGATAGCAGTTACCCAGAATCCAAACCAACCGCTGAATTGACTATTTTTACTGGGACAATGGCAGAAGGGATGGCAGCAAAGCAGTCTGACAACAGGACAGTGCAAGGAGGTGCTGGCGGAGAGAGAAAGGGTGAGCACACTGATCTTTTAAGTGGGTGTTTCTTTGTTTGCTTGTTTGACACTGCTTATCTACATGTGCATTGCCTGACACCTGCTCCCACAGGTCCAGCACACCTAGGTATAGTAAACATGTAATAAACCTTTGCTCTAAAATTCATCAGAGGGTAAAATGCTCAGTGTTCCCTCCAAGCGTGCCATTATCATGGCTTTACAGCATCTCACTTTGACCCTAAAGAGTTTAGGCTTTTAGTTGTGGCTGTAGGCAAGTACAAAGAGGGCTGTGGTCGTTAGAACCTTGCAGCTTTCCCTGTACCTCACCAAAGAGGAGACCTTAAAGCGGTCTCCCTTCAGCATTGTTCAGCAGGAGCAGCGAGGAGCAGGGATTGCCCTTCCCCGCATCAGCTCATGAAAACTGTGCTGCGCTGACTTACAGCACCCAAACCTCTGAATCCTGTAAACACTTGTGAGTCAGTTGCTCCTGAACCGACAAAGTGAAGTGGCAGCTTCAGATTCAAATGCAAACACTGCTGGAGAGGATCTGAAATAAACACAGCGTTCAAAAGTTGAAGGTTCTTTTTTAGTAAAAAACCTTGAGCTTCTTCAAATGAAGCATGTAAGAGGTAGCTGTAGCACAAAGCATAGATAAAACACCTGCTTTCTGCAAGGCTATCTGGCAGATCTGCATGTCCCATCAGACTAATTTTGGTGCTAGAGGAAGAGGAAGGGGAGGGAGGCATGCGTGCTGCTCTCAATGGACTCCCTCACACTGAGAGGCTGCTGTATTAACCACTTTGCTGTTTTGTGCCAATCTCGTTATCTGTTCTTGTTAAAACCTTTATTATTCATGGATGCAAAAATCCCATCATTAAAACAGCATAAATATTCATACTGCGTGCATTTAATTTAGCCACTTGGCAAAACTTCTCTGGAGTAAAAGAGTTTTGAGGAAATCTGGCTAATGAGACCAGAGCACAGGAAGTGTGCATGGTTTTTCCTTTCTTTTTACCTGCAAATAAATGCAGAATAACTAATTAAACAAACAACAACAAAAGGAACACGTATTCACTAGCAAGGATGATATGCGCACTTCTTTTGGCTTCTGTGTCAAGGGCAACACAAGGCCTTTTGTAATGCAAGTATGTGCAAGAACCAGGATATTGTAAAACTAAGGTACAAAGCCTGATAAGCATCACTGCATGGGTTCATCTGGCTTTGCCTCATATTTATTGCTTAACCATTAACATTGTGAATGATCCACAGTCTTATTCAACCCTTTTTAAGGCAGAGTAGCCATCCTTCTCTTTGCAGTTGTCCTAAATCGAAATGTAGCTGTACCCTGCCCCCTTGAAAGTTGGTTTATCTGCACTCTGCACTCCTGATTTAGCTTTAGGATCTTTTGGATGGCAAAGATAAAACAACAACAGAAAAAGATTGCTCTCAAACACAGGTTCAAAAAACCACCATTGAAGTATTTGCTATACAGAGTGCTCAGAAATGAGGGGAGACCTCTCACAAGGGCCCTGATTCTTCAAAATCTTGAGCTGCCAGCTCCACATGCAGCAGCTCCAGATACAGCCTTGAGGAGCAGAGTGCAAGATTTCAAGTTTTTCCTGCTTTAGAATGACAAGGTCAGGCGCATGTTTTTAAATGTTAATGGTTTTCAAAACGGATCAGTGTTGGCCTGATTGAACGGTAAATCTTTCCCTGATTTCCACGAGCATTGTGCTTGACCAGAGAACCACTTCTAGAGAACATAATCTGGCACCTTGCAAGTTTTCTGTCTAACGTTTTTATGAATTTCAACAAATAGGCAAGATTTTTACTCATGTATAGTTTACATGAGTAGCCATTTCCTTGGCTCAGGGTCTGCTACATACTTCCTGCTGCTGCTCAGCTGTGACTGAATGAGCTCCCTCTTTCTTCCCCACCTCTTTTCCATCCCCATTGTAGCAAACAGAAGCATTGGGATACACGCAGTGCTATGTAACGCAGAGCATGCCAAGTTTCCAATGAAGCATTCACAACCAGCCAAAAGCCTGATTCTTCTGACCCTCCCCAGGCAAGGGCAGTTACTGCAGGACCACAGCTTGCCATTTGCAATATGTAGCACTCCATTTACTCCCAACACCCAAGTATAAAAGGATCAGAACTTCAGTATCACGTCAGGGTTGCGACTCTAGGCCTAAAGATACTTTGCTTTTGTTCCATTCAGTTTCTAGACTTCTTATTTCTTTGTTTTGCAATAGGTAAAGTGACGGTAAGGAGAGGGGGAAAAAAAAAGGTCTCCTAAACTTCTTGGACTGTGTGGTCAGTTATTAGTTAAACCTTTAGTTAAGACACTGCAAGTTACAGTACATGAGAACAAAAGGCACAATTGGTTCTCAGCAGTAGAAAAAACAGAGGGATGCTTATACCTACAGTATCCTATTGATTTACTTGACCTTTCCTTTTACAAATACCATCCAGACAAAACCTTCAGTTTTGCCAACAGTTTTGTCCGTGGAGAAAGAAATGTGTTTAAATGTTAAGATTAGTACTGGAAAAACATATATTGCTAAGTCGGCAAGTGTGTCCCACAAAATAGCACCTAGATGCAGCATGCTTTGAACATAAGAAATGAAAGATAGCTGTAAGAATGCACTTAGGACTGTATGTACAGAAGGAGGTACCTTCCTTCCCTCCTTTACTTCAGAGATACGTTACAAGGTGGATAAGCATATAGAAATCACTCTGTATTCTTGATCTTGAATGCAGTGTATGCTTTCATAAAGTTCTAGGCAAAACAGAAAATGCTCCTTCTTCCCCTCCAAGTAGAGATCTAGCTTGCCGCCCTGCAATTTCTTGCATCTATATTCATCCTTGTGTAACCAAATGACATGAGAACTTGCTCGAAGAATCATCATAGGAAAAAGATTAGCGTTTCAAGATGTGCTGGTGGCTGCAAGGCCTATCTTGTGGTTTGAATTCTTTCAAATTAAATATGACTGACAGTATCAGTCAGCTAACAGATTTATCTGGGAGGAGGGAACCAACAAAAAACCTGCTTAGCCCTTCAGCATTTTTTGCAATATCACTTCCATTTTGCGTTTTCTTTAAAGGATATTTTTGTATCTAACAAATACTTTGTTTTAAAAGCTTCTCTGTGGAGCAGGAGAAAATTTTAACAAAAAATTTAAATTGGTGATACTTCAGCTTGCTTTGATTCGTAGCAGCAAATTGAAGTGGTGCTGAAAGCAAACATAAATAACTGTCTTGTACAAGAGCTCTTTGTGGAGTGCCTTTGCAGTGAAGATGGAGTCTTGATCTGCACTCTTAGGCTAGACCTGTAATACAAAGTTATATCATGTTTTAAACTAAACTTCTTAGTAAGGGCAAATGCTAACAAAAACAAGAGTTATAAGGAAAGAGGCACTTTTCAATCCTGTGCTGCTAAAGCCTGTAAAAAATTTAACTATCCCCGTTGGTTACCACATCTCTAACCTATATAAATCAAAGCTTTGTTTTGAATGAATAAAACCACTTTGGCACACAACCGTATCATAGTGGCATGATGCATGCCTGAATATTCCTAAGAATGCCCTCAGAGGTACTCTGTGAGCAGAATTATTCTGCAGAAGGAAAGATGAGGGAGCACAAAGGCCCATTGTGCACAATAATGCAGAAAAATGAAATCAAATACCATTCTCAGCAAAAGTAGAGTGTCTTCTGAGCAAAGGCTATTAAGTGCGTCAGACTGCAGGATATTTTCTGGACATGCCTATTATGTTAAGACATACTGAACGTGTGCCACTTATAACCCTGCCCTGGTTGTAATATCGCGGCTCCAGAGGAAAAAAAGTGCGGTGCATCAACTCTTTGTATCAAATATTCACGCACACTTCTCCTCTCACCAAGCTGTCACTTCTCATTTGTAAAGAAGGCTAGAGTAAGTTATAATTAGTACTTGCTGCCCTGTCAACTAATTAAATGTAATAAAAAGCTTTCAGTGAGTTTAATGCTAACATGGTGTAATTACAGCTGAGTTTTGAACGCACAGTGCATGTATTATAGGTTTCAGTGTGTGCCCCCACCTTCTATGACCTAAATTCTCAGGTTAAACCTATCATATGATTAGTGAATGGGCACTGCCAGAGACAACCATTTCAGACCTAAATACAAGCCGACCCCAATCCAGTCCTGTGCACCTTTAGGGGCACTGCATCAGCCTCTGGGGGCAGGGGTGCAAGGAAGGAGGAGGAGAAACAGCCAGATGGCTGCTTGCTTCCACATTCTTCCTCTTGCCTTCAGGAGGCACCCTTGCTCAAATTCTCCCATCCCTGTGGCTCCCACTGCTCTCAGCCCTTTTCCGCCCTTTCGTAAAGAAAAACATGGCTGAGATTTCAAAGCCACTTCCAACTCCATCTCTTTGTCAGTCCAAGGGGCATCCCGGGTAGAGGGGCACTGTGTGCATCTGCCCCGTCTGCACACCTCCGAGGCTGGCTCTATTCCTCAAGAAGCAAGAGTTACACCATACAACCACCTGTTACCCAGGGGAGTAAGGAAGACTGTTTGGGAGGCCCAAAGCAGGTCAAAAGCAATGATGGAAACAATATAACGCTCCAGCACTTTGTTGACATAGTGCCTTACTCCTCTAAGTATTTGCAAGAGCTACCAACACAATTAAAAAAAAAAAAAGGTGAGGAGCAGAGCAGCTAGGCTTTAGATTGGCCAGGCTGTTGGTAGTTACAGCTCTGGATAGTCAGTCGGTGTGCCCACTGCATTCTTCACACTTTTCCACTCATACTCCTTCATTGCTTTCCAGTGCCCACAAATATGTAAGGTAGGTACAAATAGCCCCCCAAATAAAGATGTAATTCATTGAACAAAAATATAGCCTAAGAGAACCAATTAAAATGATGAAAATCTTTAATTTTATTTAAGTATAATTGTACGGACACGTGTATATACAAATACAGATCTTATAGGGCAGGGATTTGGGGTGGGTTTTGTTGGTTTTTTTTAACATTTTCTTTTAAGTTCATATAATGTAAGCATTTCAAAAACAGCACTCAATGAATAAGTGCAAAGAAACTGCAAAGCAGGGCAGTACAAGCACAGGACCACACTGAGCTGGACTTTCATACCCAGATGCATACACAATGAGTGTCTTCAATGGGGTGTCAAGAGTAAGCATGGAAAGCGGATTTCGCAGACTCATGGGTAACCTCCAACATGCCAGCATCTATTAAACTGTACAGACAATGGCAGCAAGCCTATTGTAGGGAGATTTGTCTCACATCCGAGAAGCTCAAGGGCGAATGCATGGGAAAAACTCAGTGATGCCAGACCAGAAACAGATCTGCCCATTCACAGCTCCAAATTAAAAAAGGGGGAGGGTGGGAGAGGAGGAAGGGCAGGAAGAGGGAAGAGAAGTGTGGAGGGTGTACATTAAAACCGGTGATTACAAAATCCAAGTGTAATGAAAGGAGGGGAAGAGTTAACACTCTAAGCCTCTGAAAGTGACTGAACAATTAATTGCTCTCACAAGGCAATGGATTAAGTTCAGTTTTGAGGGTTAGGGGTGGGAATCAACAGGTACAAATACAACCATTTTCCTTCCACAATTATATAGGAAAGGAAACAATCTACTCAGCTACTCTCAGTACCTCCCAAATTTCTTTCTAGTTTTTTTGGAACCAAGTACATACATATATCGCACATGACACTGGCAAGATCCTTTCTGGAAAAAACTGTTAATGGAAACAAAACCAGAAGGAAAAAAAAGGAAGAAAAAAAAAACCCAACCAGAAAAAAAAGAAACAAACAGAAAATAACAGAAGAGTTGTTATATCCCCAAAGCCTTTTTAGAAACAAACATGATACAAAGGAACAAAAACTAACACAGAAACCACAGGGCTCCAACACCAGACCTTTAAACACTGAGGACAAAACATTGATCATCAAAACTCATGTTGTTCCAGGTCTTGATATTGTGAAGTCTTGCAATAGATGAACGATTTTCAAAGATGAGTCCTGTATGCTGCAGTGTCATGGCCACTTGTCTCTCAGTTCTCAGCCATGATCACACTTGATGCTTCAAAGCTCTGTCTTGTAATCAACGCATGATTTTAATATCCTGAAAGTCTATTGTTCTCACTTACAAAAGACATAAGAATCAAATTAATACTTTATTATCAAACACTATATACAACAGAGGTTGCTAATAATACAGAATTTAAAGAACATAGCTTTAAGTTTCACTTGTCTTTCCTTCGCCATCCAAGTAAGTACAGTACAAAACAATATTCTAAACTAACACGAAATGTTACCTTGTCTATTAAAGGATACACAGTATCCACTAAACTGACTGATCCCTATTTTCCCTGCTTCACATTGCAATACCCTTGGCAGCCAGGAGTGCAGGTCATGGGGGTAAGAGTAAACCACCTAGACTGAGGGAGAATCAGTCCCTCAGACTTCAGCTGTAGCAGATAAAGGGGAAGGGAGCAGAAATCGCCTTAATTTGCACCGGTATCTGCATTTAAAGCATCCAGAGATTTGCAACGCAACAGAAAGCCCGTCAGCATTTATGTGCTTGGTATGACTGGGACTGCCTGATGGCACCGAGGATCAAACTGACAGTCTCTGGCACGCTCCCAGTCATGCCGTGCCGTGCCGTGCCACGCCATGCCAGGCAGCGCAGGGATCTGCCCTGCAGCTGCATCACTTGCGTTGTTCCTCGTCTACTCTGCGATAAAACGAACGGGCGAATTTCACCAGCAGTAACACTAGTGAAAATCCTTTGCCATGGATAAACATACGTCTTGAACTCCAGCATCATTCAGAGACAAAGGATGAAAAATGAAGTCACTGCTTCTACATTAAATTGGTGCTACTGGTATGACTGCCTGCAATTGCTATGAATCATTTTAATATGGTTACCTATCATGCAATATTATCTGTACTCTGGTTAATAATCCGTTTGATAAGGTGCACTTTGATTAAGCTCACCTCACCCAAAGCTTCTTAATTCCTATCACCAGGAAGTATTAGTGTGTGTACCAAGCACATCCACATTAAAGAGAGAAAAGTACCAGATAGCCTGTAATGAGATGATGACTTCCCTCACTGTTTAGATTGCAATATCTTTATTGTGTGCACTTCACACTAGAGGAAATTTCCTATGTTCCTCCTGTAAGTACAGGCCCTGCATTAATGACCGTATTGTACAATATCAGGCAAGCCCAGATCACAGTTTAGCATGCATAAAACTCCCTTTACATCTTAAATTTAATTCCCCCTTTCCTCCTTTTTTGAATAGTGGGCTGCTTCAGCTTCTGGAAAGCTTTTCTACAGAAAAAAAAAAACCACCAAAAAACATCATGAGGTCCTGTCTGTTAATGGTATCACTCAATTTCGTTATGGCAGACTTTTTCTTCAGAATTAATATAGCAAACCCTTGTTTCACTCGAATGCGGTCCATGTTTTTTTTCATGTTTAAACATAATTATCACAGTTTTTGTTAGAAAAGCTCTGTTTCAGTCTTGGTCTGATATTTCCCTGATTATGCTTAGCAGTCCAAATTTCATGGCAGCCTAGCCAAAAAACACCCCAAGGCTTGCACTTCCTGGCAAATGACTTTTTAAAGTTCTACATTAGCCAAGGCTGAGATTCCTTAAACAGGGTCACTCCTAATTCCATTAAACAAGACAGTCTCATTGCCTAATTGCATCAAGGGTTACCACTTCTCTCACATGTTTAAATAGGACAAGCATATATACTCACTCTCAGCATAAAGTATATCTAAATAATGTATTTTCTATTCTAGTGGATTTTTAAAAAAATATTTTGTTAAGTCTTTGGGAGCCCATCTAGTTTATCTCTGGCTGATAAACACGTTTCCTCTACTCTTCAAACTGTGCTGGAAGGGGAAAAGATGAAAAATCAACACTTGAATTCGTATTCCACACTTGGTTTCTTTCCCCCCACCAAACAATGCTACTAGACTGTCCTGGCTTCTTCTACATGTGGTTTATTCCCATGACTGAGGAACTTGCAGGAGAGACAAATCAAGAGCGCACTGGAGATCCCGTGTCCCAAACACGTTTCCTCTGGCCACTGATATCCTCTCTTAGCATGTATTGACACCCAGAGTAGCATCCAAGGCTATCAGCTACTAAGTCAGCGCTGGGGAAGGTCACTTTATTCTCAAAAGTGCCTCTGCATTTCAAGAAAAAAATTGTAGCACCACGGTGATTTGTTTTAAAATAAAATAATCCGGTGTGCATTATCCCCTTAAAACGAAATAACAGAGGCACTCACACCCCCAGTGAAATTTCCTAAATCTGACCCTGCCTGCTGTGTGCTAACATTCCTAAATACTAACTTCTTCCTCTCACCAAAGACAGCATTTCTACTCGTGAGCACAAGTTTTACTGTCAGAGATGTTTCAAGACAGTCCTATAAGAAACATCGCCTTTCTCTTTCAGAAGCCTGTTCCTTTAGATTCCTTTAGAAACTCCTGGAGGAAATAGTGTTATATTATATCTATTCTTAATATTTCCCCTCCAGTCCTGACATGGTGACACGATGCCTCGCATGATCATCTTACGGTGCTGAATGAGAAGGCATAAATATTGTATCAGAGAGAAAAACTCTCCCAGGCTTTCACTCACTTTCCTTATCCTTCACTGACTGCATCTGCCACTGTTCCTCCTTGTCCACATACAGATGACACAGTGAGCTAACCGAGGTGACTTCTTAAAGGAGAATGCAGAGGAAAATAAGAATCACTAGTGTCACCATTATAGTTTGGCATTTTCATTTGGAGTCCTTTTATTTATATGGAGGGGTTAAGAAAGTCACAGGGTTGGTAGGGATGGGTGCTGAAGCTAGTTATCCCCTTCAAAGTTTTGCTGAGTTCAGGCTAAAAGGGAGAAGAAAAGGGAAAAGGGAAAAATAACAATTTGACATCTGCAAAAACAATAAAGTCCCTTTCCTGGGATGAGCAGTTAGGTGGATCTTTGATGTTCCAAGACCCTGATATTTTCTGCGACAGGTTGCCGGAGCATACTGTGCTATAATATCAAAAGCATTGCCAGGAGGAACAATAGAGTTGCCAAAAGCCGGCTGGGTATCCTTGGTGTCTGTGCCGCGTTCTCACCACGGGATGGCTCGGCTGACTCATGTACGGTATCATCTGTTCAAACAGAAAGCATACATTCCAATGAGATTTTGCATCCTTAATAAACTCTCACTGAGCCGACAACTGTAAGTAGATTTCAGTGCCTTTATGAAATAGGGCAATGAACCTTGTGCTGTCATTGACTTTCACAAGCGTGTAATACCTCATTATGTAACCAACTTGGGGCCAAGTCCTGCATTTCTTACTGGCAAAACTCCCACTGAAGACCAGAGGAGCAGAAAGTAAGTCTTATTTCAGCAGACTGAGGAATGAAAGATTCCTCTTCTAATAAAGCACTGTAGCTCTAGCTTTGGATGGCTCATTAGATAGCAATGTCAATAGGGAGGCAGCTAAATAAAAACACCTGATTTTCAAAAGGGCTTGAAGAAGAGTTGCACATGCTCAGAATTAATTTTGCAGTTAATCCCCTTACTGAGTAACAGATTTTGCCTTCTGGATTTGAAATGACAGCCTGTAAGCCCAAGCATATATTCCACGCATAAAATTCCCACTGAAGTATATACTGCATCAGGGGATACTCAGGGAAGGTAAGACCAATTTCCCTCTCTTGAAGCAGAATTTTAAAGGCTAACACATAACAATCTCCAGTTTTATAGAATATACACTCCATCTGGAAAAATTCATAGGTAACAGACTACCTTTTATGGTACACAAAATACAGATTTACATCTATGGCTGCTAAAACTAATGAAAAAAAGCAGCAGCTGAGCTGGGAAAACATGCTTATACATTAGTGGCAGAAAAGAACACAGTAGCAAACAATCAATTCATGATAACGAATAAAGCTTTGTTAAGTTTTTGTAAACTAAAAATCAGCCTTAAAGCCACAGCTTGTAACATAAAAAAAGGTAGGTAAAGTCAAATTCAACTTCATTGTTGTTATAGGTGTGATATCTTTCTCTGCAAAGCCCTTCATATTCACATCTATCTAATGTGGCTATTTTAAAAGTAATCTATCTGAGGCTTGCCATAAAAAGTCAGCTCTGGGTTTGAATTTTCTTAGTACTAAATGAATGAAATAAGCTAAACCTTTTTAGGAAGTGTGAAGTGGCCTCAAAATGTATTCATAAGTTATTTTAGAGTGCCTAAGTTTCCAGGAAAATTAACAGTATCTCACTACTTAGTGTAATAAGCTCCCCCATTTTATGAGAGATGTCAACATATTTGTGATGTATCTGTCTCGTAGCTCCCATCTCAACAAACTGCACTGCCAGGATTACACTGGATGAGAGCTGTGCAATTCCAATTAAAGGCACTATGGGAAGTGGGAGTCAGGACACTGGGATCACCCTGCCACTTTGGCATGGAGCCTTTCACGTTACTTAGCTTTAGGTTGAAGTAAGCTCCCTCCTCTTCATAACCTTGACACTCAGCACAAATTAAGGGACAGCACTTGGCATAGTTTAGGTTAATAGGCTCTTCAGCCCTAGTTTGGTTAAACAGCAAGATGCACCATAAACTGGTTAGCAGTTTACCACTTTTTTCCTAGCACTATATGATGCTACAATTGCGTCAGGCTTATCAACAGGTGCTGCTCAAGGCAAGAGTATGAAAAGAAAGCACTGATCAGCTGTAAGTAAGTTTACATTGGTAAGAAAGGGACATCATTAGATGAAAGTCCCACTGATGTCGGTGGGAAAGACTGCCTGGAATGACTTTGGTTACAGCTCCTCACCATGTATGGCAGGGAGACCCTCCTGAGCCTCTAATATTTTTCCTCAGAAATTATTCCAAAGGAATATAAAAGTGCCGGTGAATGCTGCGCTAACGAAAAGTGTGAGTTCCAGTGGCTGTCAGTATCGAAAGCTGTTTCACATTTCAGTTCTGAGTTACACTCTTGTACTTGGGTGACACTGCAATGAGAATACGCTACTTCACAAGAGCAGCTTCCCAATTAAATCATAATCTAGGAAGTTATGGACAAAAAATAATCCTGTTCTGTCACTTCCACCTCTCTTCATATATTTAGAGCCAGCTCTTCCCAGTTTGGAAACATTTACTCACTGCTGAGGAACTAAAACTACAGAGGAGAATGATATGCATTACCTTCTACCTCTTGCATCACCAATAGAATTGCAAATAAGTCTGAATTCGCAACATTGAATGTCAACAGTTTTGTTCTAATTACATCCATGAGTCAGCGCTAAAACACAATAGGGCAGAACTAGCATAGAGCAGTAATAAATGCTCATTCTCTTTGGCTATCAGATCCTATGACGACTGGAACTCTGGCTACTGCTAAAAAACCTCAACGAAAAAGCCCTAAACTAAAAAGATTACTTCTCTTAAATGAAAAAATATGGAAATCTTCTACAATGCCATTTTTATAAAGCCATTCTTTACAGAAGAATTAATTTTCATGTAATATTAAGGGGTACCTTTCAAGAAACCATCTGGGTTTTCTGTGAATGCAGTTCCAAGGTTTCTGCACTCATATATTAGAGCACATGATTCATCTGTGGTTCTCAAAATCACTTTACAAATATGATTTTCCTTGGAGGTGCAGAGTTATAACACTGCACAATCTCTATGCTTAGGGAAAAGGCTTTCCTTTATTTAAAACACTGAAGGCAAGTGATGAAGAGGACAAAATTCCTGAGTAAAATCTGGAAGGCCGCTGCTAAAGACAGCAGTAATTAGAAAAAATTATTTTGACAGCCATGAATTTTCCAGATCACATAGCTTCATATCATATGGTTCAGGTGTAATTTTTCCAGATATGCAGAGCTGCAATTTTTGTTTAGGGACTTTTTATTTTTATTATTAAGGAGGAAGAGAAGGGGAGGACAGATATAGGGCCAATTACTTTCATCACTTCTGAAACCAATGTGATCTCTGTAGACCAGGTTCCTACAAATTCCTGAAGAAAACCAGTGGAATTACAAGGGTTCAAAAATCACACAAATGCTGGTTTTTAAAAGAAATGCGATAGTAAGTAATCTGCTGAACATGATCCTCCTGCCCCCCAAGTCTTGTGTCTACTGTGGAAGAAGACAATGGCAGGCTAGGGGAGAGCGCAGAAGCAGAAGGTGCACGTCAGAGGCAGGTAGATTAGTACACGACACAGACCACATGCGACAAGATCCACTAATGCAGCGGCAAGTCTAACAGCCTAGTAACAGAAAAGTGTGACAGCAGCTGGCAGATCTGGGAATGACCGATTACCTAATGGTGACTGGTCCAGATAATAATGCAAATATACACTGATGTCAGAAGTGGGAACTTTTTGGTACCAAACCTTCTCAATAAAGCTATTATTATCTCCTGGTAACACAAACAGTGTTTCATCTCAAATGCAGGACGCTCTTTGTATCGTTTTGGTTCCCTGCTTTGCCTGCTGCTTTCTAACCACATGCTTTTATGATGGTGCTAGTTAGGCATAGCTATTCAATGGGAAGTTAGTCACACTGCTGAAAAGAATGTTCAGCAAGTTCACTAAAATCAGGTGTTTATTACTCAGATGATCTCTTTTGCAAACCAGCAACAGGAGAAATACACATTAATTAGCCCATGTTCACTAAATCACGCAATGTAAAGAATTGCGCTGAGTTTCTAGATTCATAGGTTACCTAGAGATAGGGAAAGACCATCCTAATGCCTTCTGCAGAAGAATGTTTTTAATAAATGTACAAATGTATCTAATGTAAATGCACTCCCCTTGCATTTAGATTTGCTTAGAGAACATCTTTGATTCTCAAAACAAAAATTTTTAGGAGAGTTCTGAAAATCCTCCTAAGAAAAAATAATCTATTGTGTATCCATAGGTAAATCATTCAAACTGGATAACTTGTGAAAGCCTTATCTATAATTCTGTATAAATAATGACTTTTAGTTAAAAGAACTGCAAATAACAAAGAGCAAAAAACTAGTATGTTACTTCACACCAACGGGGAGTCTCTGTCAAATAGCATAAGAGTTAAAAAAAACCCCAAACACTTTTGTAATCTGCTCTTCAGAGTATGTACTAAAATTGTACGTGCTTAACTTTCTTCTGACATAATTTGTTTATTTAACTGTGTATTTTAATTATTGATGCTTGAATACAATAATGTGTGAGCGCTCTGTAGATACATACAAACCAAACAATTAATACTGCTATTGCAAATACTTCAAATACTTTTCCTATATATCGGCCTAATTTTAATGTTATGAGGCGTCCCACTGAAGTTGGGGTGATTACTCACACCCTTAGCGTTAAACATGCTTCTATCTGGCATAAACCTGAACCGTACAAACAATACACATACACTTTTCCGTACAGAGACACACCAGCTTGATTGATGGTGGAGGTTAATGTAACTTTGCCCTGGGCAAATGAGGGGCTTTATCACGGCAAGCATTATACTTAGTCTTAAGGCAGTGTTTTGCAAAAAAAAAAAAAAGACAGGAGAGCCCACCAAAACTTAAGTTTGCTTCAATAAAAACAATTTATACATATCAGAGTGTGTGCATTTGCGTGCAGGTAGGTAAAAATGATACTTTGCCTAACCAAATACAAATGTGTATCATTTTAAAGGACTAATTTCTTACTTAAACATCGTCAGTTGCATGCCTGTGTCATGCACCAGCATTAAACAAGCACTGGTTCTATTTTTCTGAAAGTCTTTTGAAACCACATAATAAATGAAGCGTGCCCATTGACTTTACTTCTAAAACTTTGAGCCCAGTTAGTAAATACAGTGTTTTGCTAACAAGCTGGTGTTTGGCTTGGATGGGCCAGTGACTTCAGGATACTGGTGAAAATTTTACACTGGCATGCACCTTATTTTGTTAAACTACATCACCCAAAAAACAAATAAAGCAATATTTTTCCTCCCCTGCATTAAACAAGGACACAGGAAATATACCATAAGCAATACTAGCACTGCTAGGAATGTGCAAAAGCAGAGCACTTGTATCATGCAAAGCATGCAGAGAGAAGAGGAAAAAAAGTACTGAAGCACCAGAGGGATACACGCATTTGTTAAAAGAGATTCTCTAAGCATACTAACCTGCTGGTTCTAATGAATTTTCTACTTTGTCGTTAACATCGAAAACACGATCATGAACACCTATAGTTTTCATACAGCTGTCTATAACAAAAATAGAAATAACAGCCAAATATGTTAGTGAGACACCTTTAAACTCCCCACTTTCCTTTTTTTCTCCTTTTTTCTCTCTATTCACTATATATAATTAAGCATATTTATAGTTAAGGTCTGTGGCACTTGTGCAAATGCCAGCATAGTCTTCCATTTGTGCAACAGTTTAAGAAACAACAAGTTAGCGACTGCCATGTAATTAAAACAAAGCTTTATGAAAAATGGTAAGAAAATATAATGAAAATCATAACACAAATATTGCTGTACAGAACAGATACACAAGATTTAACAGTAAAAAAAGATTTACTGCTGTTTACTAGACCACACAGTAAAGCATGCGCTCCAAAGCCACCCTCGAAAGCTTAATCTGAAGAACTTACTTGCTGGTCGCACAAAGACCTTAAGCTTTAGACAGGATCTCCTTCCATTATCTGGAATCGCAGAAGCTGTAAACGGGGAAGAAGGAAAGAAAAATGGAGGAGTGAGTAAGTGAAAATGCAAATAATCTTTTGTGCTAAAGTAAAATATCCTTTATCTTCCCTTCATCTGAAGGGCTGGACACATTTCAGCCTCTGCAGGTAAAGACTTCAAGTGCACGAAGTTGCTTGATTATGCAAAAGCAGGGAAAGAACTGCAGATCTTATTCTAATCCCTTTTTTGATTATTTTACATGGAAGAAGCGAAGTACATGGTATTTTCAATCTGTCATTATCTCCTTTCACCTTTCCACACCTTTTTCTCAAGAGGTTGTTTAATATGGTTTCTGCTGTAATGCAGGTGTCTACTCCAAAAAATTACACTTCAGAATAATTAAGATCACTTAGAGAAAAGCTAGGCTCGAAACACTAGGCCATAGGCTTCAGCAACAGCAAAAGAGACGAAAAAACAAAATGACACTAAAGGTGACAATGCTAAAAATAGAACTGTGTATATAATCCCACAAAAGCAGAAACATACAGCATTAAATTATACAGCAAAGTCAGACTCCATATGCGCCAATACGTCTACCTCTGTTGAGAAAATACTTATCTTGTTTCAGTCAAAACATGATTTCCCCATGTTACATAGCTAAGAAACCAAAACCCGCTTATTCCTTCTTTCTGTCCTCCCTCCTCATTTCCTGTTCTAAGTATTTCATTTTAAAAGTACTTACTGTATTAGGACAAAAAGAATAAGTGGAAACAACATGTCCAGCACTAATAAAAAAGATCATACACGTAAGTCTAGTGTCGGCACCTACTTATTTCCCAGGAACAAGTGCTGCTCTGAGAACTTCCCTTCTTGCACTGTGTTTGCCTAAAAATACATGATCATAGGGAAATACACCTGCCTGTCACCACAGACCAGACTCCCTAGTGTCTTGTCTGCCAATCTGAACACAATGGTAACTTTCATCAATGTCTGCAATTTTGAAACTGTGCGTTGGCCTGCAGTTCAACATGCACACTGGCAACCAAGCCGCAACTTGACTTGGGCATGTAGATTTTCTCTTGTGACAGAGTACTCATATACACATTTTTTTCACCTTTGTAAAAACCCTCAAAGCTATAGCTGAAAAATATTGACTGAAGTGCTGAAAAGCAATTTTTATTTCATTGTGTAGTCTCCCCCATCATTCAAAAAGCTAGGTATTAGGGCAGAACGAGTTGCCTTTTGCAGAAATTAGCAACTATTGGAAGTTGTCTGGATTTGCAAAAGATGATTGGGCTGGCAAGATGTTAGTTTGTTCTGCTTATGAACTGTTTCATCCATTTTTATTAATTCCGTCTCTGTTTGTGACAAATAACTAAAACGACTTACACACAAACATATGAATGCACACTCTTTGTCTTCATGCTAAGCTCACACTTGAAGAGCTCCTCAACCAGCTTGAAATAAACCCCCTTAGTCTTTGATGGTGTGTTTCCAAGGCAGGCGTCAGCTTTTTCCTAGAAGAACTTACCAAGAGGAACTAGCAAATTTAGTGCAAACAGAAACAAAAGAAGCAAAGTAACAAGTCCAATACAGCTAATGCTGTGGTTCCGCACCTGTTGGGAAGTGCTTGAAAAACTGTTTCCCTCTTTTAATCAAAAGACAAAAGTGTGTAGAAATGATGCTCTCCCCTTCACGATGACAAGCACTTAAGAAGTGTTAACAGCTGGCTTTGCTATAGGCTCTTACTAAATCAAAGTCAGAAAAACTCCCTCTACTGACATTTACACTAACTGGTGTGTTATTTAGGGCACAATATTTGCACTCTGTGGTTATATTCAGGAAACCGTGTCCTTTCTGTGGCCCTCAGTGAATATATGCAACTGGCTAAATGCTTTGCTCAGACTAAACAGGCAGTTGTAGATTTCTCAAAAGATAAGAATTCTACAGTCATTACCACATTACTAGCATAAAGGTGGAAATAGTATTTCCAAGATTAGCCGAAACAGAGTCCCTACTGTAATTTTACAACTAACAGATTTTTCCTACTCAGAAATTATTTCAGAAGTGCATCATGACACACACAGGCAATTTTTATCTTTGATGCTTACATGCTGCTGCTGTTTATCTGCATAAAATAAGCACAGTTTGCTCACTGATACTTATTAGAATAGTCTGTTAGTCAGTGACTAACTAGGATACCACTGACTACCTAGGATAGTTAGGAGCTAAGAATATTCTACCTAGAAAAAACAGAAAATTAATGCTTTGTACATATAAAGTTTATATGTGTACATAATATTTGCACACACTTAGGAGCAAACAACAACTAATGATGGGCCATGTTCTTTGGAAGAAAATATTAAAATCCATTCCCTGCTTAAGTCTTTTTCCACCAGTCCTCACACACATTTGCTACTATAGACTGCAACTGCAGTCCTATTGCAGCCACGGCAGTTGCATTTAAATCACCACCACAGAAACTGCAATCAATTTTTTTTCTTCCTTTCTTCTTCTCCCTCCCTCTCCCTTCTCCTTTTCCTCTTAAAAGAAAAAACACAGACCAGTTGCAGTTTTTTCCTGAAAACCTGCATCACCCACAGGGAAGAGTCAAGTTGGCTCATATCATCTGTCTTCCTCTCACACACATTGCTGTAAGCTTGTCAGTATTGTTCTGTTCTCCTCTCTGTCTTCTTTATTCTGCAATATTTTCACCAGTAGCCTACGATACCTGTTGAATTAAGATGTCCAGGATATGACGGCAACCTCTGGGATATTCCCCCTGCCTTTTCCAGCAACAAATTCCAGATGTTTTTTCTCTGGATGTCAGGCATATCACACTTGCTCTCTACTACAGAAAGCCATGAATCCCCATTAAATCTGGGGTTTTTTGTAAGTTAATGACCCAAAGCTGAACTCAAGTTGAAGTCCGAAGTCCTATTCTTGTACATGAAAGTACCTTTAACGGCAAAATCTTGCCGAAGAGGACAAAACTCCAAGTCAGGGTAACATAGTTGACAGCACTTGACTAACAGCCACAAAGAAACACCAAATGACCAAAGCAACACAGCAGAAAGGATAAATGGCACGTATTAACATTTACTAAGAATAAATGCTAAACATGCTTTTTCTGGAACAGAAGTAATGCTCCAGCTAGGACCTAACAAAAGCTGAGGCTTACATGAAAAATTCTGTGATCAGTTTGAACCAAAAATCTCCTATCAAACTGACTGCAACTGGAAAAATTCAAGTCTTGACTTCAGAAGCTAAGGGTAGGAAAGAGCGAAGCATTAGCAGAAGAAAGTTCAGTGGTTTTAAGATGTTTTACTTTCCAGGAGAGGTAGGTTTCCAACGCAGCAGGGTCTGGCAAACTCCCTGACATTTTCTTGCACGCTTGCAAGAGAGCAACTTTGCTGAACTCTGGGAAGGAGAAAGGGAACTGCTCTTTGTCAGCTGGGATCTGTTAAAGTTGCTTCCCAGGTAAACTATTGCTGTTGTTGCTACACACCACTGAAATTAGCTGTAGTATAAGAAAAGACGTCCTTTCTAAGTGGTACAAAGAGAAATTTCATTCTCCTTTCTGCACAAAACCAGGTTAGCCCCTAAGGCTTTGGTGTAAGGCTTTTCTATTTGCCCATTTTGAAGGTGATATTAGCTATAAAATAGAGGCCAGATCTGAGAGCAGGAAGCCTCTGATGCTAATGGAACCTGTCCCAAGCAACACTTTCCATTTCAAACGCTGAAATTCCCAAGGAAAAAAAAAAGACAATTGAAACCTTGCCACACAACCAAAAAAAACCTTTGGAAAAAAGATCCCTTATAAGAAGCTAAAGAGGTTATATCCTCTTTTCCCCATGAATGATATGAGAATAGAAAAGGTCTGACTGGTTTAGTTTGTGTCAGGAAGAAATACAATGCAAAACAGAAGAGGAACTCTGCAGTGGTGCTGGTTCCTATATTTCATTACAATTCCTATGACACTTCACTCTTCCCCTGATGTACCTCACCTTTACCAGGAACTTCATGACAATCTCCTGGGTCTCTACTTTAAAGAACATGTTTTAGACTTCATGGTTACACAAAGACTTGCAGTTAGAAGGAAGAGCACACCAATATCCCTCTGAAATCACAAGATAAATGAAAACACCTCAATGTTTACCAAAATAACTGGGTTTGTCTCAGGTTTGTTTGGGATTTTTTAATAGGAAAATTCCACAATTCAGAAGAAATTCATATGATGATCTCTGTATTCTTAAAAAGAAAATTCCATCTCCATTAGTTGAACTAGAAAAAAAAAAAAAACCCATGCAATGAGCTACTGCACACAGAACTAGATCCAAGCTGGATTCAAAAATGGCCCATAAAGACAAATTAGATGAGAAAATTTCTCTTCTCTGAACCACTTCTGGTTACCATTTTTATACCCTGTAAGGAAAGGAAAGAGAGTAAAGAAAATTATTCTTTCCTCATCTAGAGCCAAACCATAAATATTTGAGCATTTGCTAGCTATATTTAAATGTTGGGGGGAAAAAAAAGATCCAGCTCCCGTCATCCTACTCCTAAGCAGTTCCCTGCTAGAAAACACACGGTACATTACTAATATATTAGATATGAATAACAGGTTAGGTCCTTCCTCAGCCTGATAAGGCTTAGCAGAGTTATTCAATGACTGCATGAAGCCACAGATAGAGAACATAGTAACATACACAGAAAACAACACTTTTTTTTTCTCCCAACAGTTTTGCAGTTGAGTTTAGTATGTTAAATACCAAAGACTCCTTTAAAGGAGTCATCAAGATATGGTCTAATCAACCTACAAAGCAAGCTAATTAAAAGGTATATGTACAAAAAAGAAAATGTATTAAAATTGCAAAAGTAACTTGGTTATCAGGATCTGCTAGCCATGTGACAATAGCTGTAATTAAGTATTTCCTTTCCTGAGACTGGTAGCAGTTTGGCTGGCAACTATCTGAGGCTCAGTTTCTAACCTAAGAACAAGTTATTAGGATGCCACATATAAAAACTGTCTCAACCATCCTATTTTACTGATATTCACATGTAATCAGAGAATGATAGAACAGTTAAGGTTGGAAGGGACCTTAAAAATCATCTAGTTCCAAACCCCCTGCCATGGGCAAGGACACCTCCCACTAGACCTGGTGGCTCCAAGGCTCATCCAGCCTGGTCTTGAACACTTCCAGGGATGGGGCATCCACAGCTTTGCTTGGCAACCTGTTCCAATGCCTCACCACCCTCAGAATATATTATTCTGAGAATTTCTTCCTAATAGCTAATCTAAATCTACCTTCTTCCAGTTTGAAGCCATTACGCCTCATCCTATCACTACATGGCCTTGTAAAAAGTCCCTCTCCAGATTTCTTGTAGGCCCTCTTGTAGTATCTTCAGGTACTGGAAGGCAGCTGTAAGGTCTCCCCAGAGCCTTTTCTTCTCCAGGCTGAACAACCCCAACTCTCTCAGCCTGTCCTTATAGCTGAGGTGCTCCAGCCCTCTCATCATCCTTGTGGCCCTCCTGTAGACCTGCTCTAAGAGGTCCGTGTCCTCCTCGTGCTGAGGACTCCAAAGCTGGATGCAGTTCTCCAGGCTGGGTCTCATCAGAGTGGAGCAGAGCGGTAAATCACCTCCCTCAACCTGCTGTCCTTGCTGCTTTTGATGCAGCCCTGGATACAGCTGGCTTTCTGGGCTGAAAGCGTGCGTTGCTGGCTCGTGTTGAGCTTCTCATCAACCAACACCAAGTCCTTCTCCTCAGGGCTGCTCTCAATCCATTATTCACCCAGCCTGTATTTATGCCTGGGATTGCCCTGATCCAGGTGTAGGATCTTGCACTTTGGTTCAACTTCATGAGGTTGGCATGGGCCCACCTCTCAAGCCTGTCCAGGTCCCTCTGGATGTCATCCCTTTCTGCCAGCGCGTTGACCGCACCACACAGCTTGGTGCTGTCAGCAAACTTGCTGAGGGTGCACTCAATCCCGCTGTCCATGTGCCAACAAAGACATTAAACAGCATCGGTCTCAGTACCAGACCCTGAATCCAGACAATTCCTTATCCACCAAGTGGTCAATCCATCATATCCGTGTCTCTCCAATTTAAAGACTTGAATGTCATGTGGGATGATGTCAAGCCCTTTGCATAAGTCCAGGTAGATGACATCTGTTGCTGTCCCCTTATCCACCAACCCTGTAACCCCATCACTGAAGGTCACCAGATTTGTCAGGCATGCCTTGCGCTGGGTGAAGTCATGTTGGCTGTCACTGACCACCTCGTTATTTTCCACATGTCTTAGAAGAGTTTCCAGGAGGATCGGCTCCATGATCTTGCCTAGCACAGGGGTGAGACTGACTGGCCTGTAGTTGCCCGTGTCTGCCTTTTTTCCCTTTTTGAAAACGGGGCTTATGTTTCCCTTTTTCCAGTGAGAACTTCACCAGACTGCCATGACTTCTCAAGTAAGATAGGGAGTGGCTTGGGAACTTAATCCGCCCGTTCCCTCAGGACCCGTGGATGAATCTCATCAAGTCCCAAGGACTTGTGTACCTTCAGATTCCTTAGGTGGTCTCCTACTTGATCCTCACCTACAGTGGGCAGTTCTTCGTTCTCACAGCCCCTCCCTTTGCCTTCTGTGACTTGGGTGGGCAGTGTGGTTAGAGCCCTTGCCGGTGAAGACTGAGGCAAAAGAGCCACCAAGTACCTCAGCCTTCTCAGAGGAAATCAGTGGTTTCCTCTGCTTGCCTTCTAATTACAGCATTCTTTCCTAAAACATAAGTCCCAATATAGAAAAAAAAGAAATCACAAATGCAATGCAAATCCTCATTTAGCACTACAAATGCTTTTCATATTCAAGGTACAATCCACTATGGGCCTTATTAGACAGCAAAACTGGAACCGTTCACTGTACAAATGGCTTTCCATTTACCTAAGTCACTCAGATGGCACCTTTGTTTCAAAATGGAGGGACACTGGTAAAGGAGCGGCCTTTCCTTACTCAGAAACCCATCATGCCCCGCCACGTCTCCTCACAGCCATGACATAACATGCTGCAGATACTCTGCAGATGATAATTCTCACACTATTTTGTATTTCAAGTTTCTATTACCAGTTCACTTGCGGTATTCTCTAAAGGATTATAAAACAGTGTCCATGAAAAAAATGTGGAGACAAGTCTGTTCTCACTATTTTTTTTAAAACTGTGATGAACGTTTTCCTCAGCTCTCTGCTAAGATGTCCAGCAAACAGGGTCTCCTTGTAGAGATGATCTGAGAAATCACACCAGGATCTCACCTCAGTTCACTGCAGATATACTGCTACGAGCACGCTCTGTGTGTTACACGCATTCTGGCACTGATAAGTGCTTCCCAGCCACAAGCACTGAAGAAATACTGGTTCAGACTGGGAAGTCAATAGAGAATTAATTTTTAACTTCTCCCCAGCACACTAAATCAAGATGCCACATGCATATAGCTGGAATAAACACCTAACACTTACTGCCCAGCGAAATGGGCTGCACGTGTTAACTTCTGTGATTGCTTGGAGAAATACCACAAAGAGAGAACCTGCAGCCATCCCATACACAGGACGCTGCGTGTCATAAATCAGAAACTCATATTTAGGCAGTCCTTCCACTCTCTTAGTCCTGTAAGTTAAAGACAATCTCTTCAGGAGAAAATATTTATAGCTGTGATTTGCCTCCAGCCCTTTCGGCCACAATACCACTCCCGTTAGTCAAATCCAATATCCAGATAATGTTATACAACCTGCAAATCATAATTCCCCCAACCTGAAGTGTTTTAGCATCCAATATCCTGTGTCAGCTACAGAGCTTTAGAAAGTTTTATTTTTAAGAACAGTCATCTGCTTCTTTCTTTCTAAAGAAATGAGTATGTGTGAGAGCATTAAAAATGCAGTTTTCCATTATGTTTGCCACAGGCAATATTTCTCAATTTGTGCAAGTCAAAAGAAAAAATAGCCTATTAGTTGTTAGAAGAGCTGAGCCTTTCCCCTGTAGGTTTTCATGTGATTTACCATACAACACAAATGTATGCAAATTAGCAAGGTAAATGCAGAATTAGTTATTAATATTCTTCTCACAGTTTCAATTGAAAAAAGTTACAAATTTGCACAAACGGTACAACTGAAAAAGTAAGGTAGCATTTAATGAATTAATAAAACACTCCTTTGTGTGCATACATGAAGACCCATACCTAAGGACAACAAAGGGGTCTTCAAAATTATTAATCAAAAAAGAAGCTACCTGAAAGGATTTACCACTCATTTTCTCCTTGTAGGTGTTAAAATCAAAAATTAAAAAGAGATAAATACTGGCATTCACCAATACTTGAGTTTAATTTTAAAGAGTCTTTGCATATCTGCTCTTTCCTTCCAACATATCACCAAAAGTTTTGCTGTTGTAGCATAAACATGACTCCATTCTGAGAGAATTAAAATATTGCATGTCCATGACTTACTCATTCTTCAGACCTAATAATTAAGCACACTACATCAGGAAATTGTGCCTAGCCTTATTTTTACCTTTGCTATTGCCAGGTCTACCACCTCTCTGAATTTAGTCATCACCAAGATGACATCACCAAAAAAAATTACTGAGCAACTTAAAGACTCAGAAATCTCATGCCAACAGTCAGAGAGAGAATCTTGTCTAGAAACCCACCTGACCTAGGACTGGCGAAAACACTTGAAAACTAAGAAAAATTACTTAGCAAGTAAAATAAATAAAAAAAAACCCCAAACAAACAGATGTGAGGTCACAACTAATACTGCATATGCTTCAATACAGGCAAAAGTACTACGGATACTAGTATTTCCAAATGAAGTTTTAGGATCTGCAGTATTAAAAGGGCACCTAATACTATTTTGCTTTACTCCTGCATGCTCAACTGCATCTGTATGAAGTGAAGGTAAAAACAATCAAATCGTACTTCTGTACTCATCTCTGTATGTGCATACATGCCTACACACATACACAGATTTATGTTCTGCACTTCATGCAAAACATAAATCATAAGGCTGATTTGTATTTTAAATCAGCAGGCACAGCAATGGAGTAAAAACCTTGATAAAACCTGTGTGCACAACAAGCAGATGATTGTGAAATCCCACTTTTATTTCCTAATGTCTTACACCTAATTTGCACCACCTTTGCACTGTGTAAAACCACGGATTACTATAGTCTGTCTCACAAGTGACTGCATTTCTCAGATCCCCTAAAAATAGCCTAGTAAATGGAAATGACCTGCCAGACAAATGCTATTTTAGTGAGAGTTCTTGAAAGAAAATAATACATAGTTACTGTTTTTGCATTAGCACTTAATGCTGAATTAACTGTCCCATTGCAACTGCTTGGGCAGGAAGAACATAACTTTTCTTGCAGCTCCTAATCCATTGCAGTTTATATATCTGGTTGAAGGCTGCAGGGATTGAAAGGAGGTTTCATACCAAAGTCATTCAAAGCAAAATCAAATCACAGGTGGTAAGAGATATAAACCATGGGCTTCAAGTTTAATTAAGCCATTTGTCCAGTATTTCCTCTTAGCATGGTCTAGCCCTGTATGTCTCTCAGGAAGGTCACTTATCTGCTCTAGAGGGTGATTTAATGACAAGACTTCTCTGTTGTTAGTCTGGCTTGTGTATTGGAGTCAAGACTTTTTTAGTGCTGAACACCAAGGCATCCCAAAGCCCAGTCCTTCACAGCACTGGGCAACTCCAGAGGTGAGCAGCAGCTGAGGGCTCACACGAGGCAGACAGCATCACTTTGGATCCAGTCCAAAGGTTTATTATAGTCATACTGTTATTATCTGTCCTCGCAGGTTGCCAAGTCCAGTCGAATTCAGGAAAACACAAAATCACCTCAGTGCAGGGCAGCCTGTACCCTTCACACCTTCAGGGGAACAAGAAAGCAGACATTTCAGCTGCAAAAAAACTCAAACCTGCCTGAAATATTCCTCTGAACCAAGCCCTGAACCAATACATGAACCAAGCTCAGCTGTTCTTTGCAAAGAATTTTTTTTTTTTCAATAAAAGCAAGAACAGTTACGCTTGTTTGTGAACCAGGGCAAAGCTGTCATCTAACTGCAGCATGAGCTTCCCAGAGAATCAGTCTTGCCTCCATGGTGTTTCTTCTCATTAAAAAACAAACAAAGCTCAGCTGGAAATAAATGAAAGGCATATCCTACTTTGAATGGACTTCTAGTTGCATGTAAGCTCCTGTGAAATATGAGGAGGTATAGATGAAGAATAGATCACATAGTTGCTCACACATGAAATATTTGCAGTTCTTTCATCTAAGAAGGTTTTTCTTTCATAAATGCAAACTGTATTACATACCATAAAATAAGGGCTAGCATTTCTGCACTAGCACAATATAAATGACTGATGTCATACTTTTCTATTGCAAAAAACCAACACTTATTAACTAGAATGAAATAAAAACCTCAGATCTCATTACTGTTTTCAGTGGCATTAACAAAACCAAATACAGTTATTGTACAACATTAAGACTGTATTAGAGTAAATTGCTAATAAACCAAGTTAATACTATCAAATAGAGCACTTAAAGAAAAATATATCCTCCTCATACTTTTCATAAGTACTTTTGTACTTTGATTTTCCCTTGGTATCACTAGAAATAAAATGTTTTTCTTCAAGCAGGCTATCCATTTTGCTAATTTCCATCTCTAAGAACCAGACATAAGTAAATCCTTTGAAGAGACATTATAGTCTTGTTAGTAATGACCTTCTCTTTTTGATCTTTAAAGCAACATGTTCACCCACACGGAATTTGTGGGTATTGTATCATGTTACTAAACCTCACATACTTTAATGGACTTCATATTATCCATGTCTAGCTTTACCTCTGCTGACACTATAATTAAAGCAGAGAGATGCATTCCATTCTACTCCTTCTTCACAGGCTTGCCACTCTAAAATATTTAGAAATGTTTCTAGCTTCCTATGCTATGCTTGTAAATTCTGTCAGTTCATAAAAATACAAAGGTAATTATAAATGTTGTATTGTGCTAGGAGTGTGACACCTACGTAGACATGAAAAGCTGCTTCTGCTGACTCACCTAAGCAAAAAAACAAAATATCTTGTTTATGTCTTGTGGACGAGAGAGAAGATGTAAAGGCAGGAAGAGATCTTCAAGAAGCTGCCTTAGGACAGGGGAAAGTTATAAAAAGGCGCAGACTGAGAGTTGTATTTTATTATTTCAAATGCAGGCAAACAGCGAGAATAACGCAAGTTTGAATGTGTTGAAGGCACGTGCGTGCCCAAAAGTTTGGAAATGCACTGCTTAGAGGGAATACCATTGCTCCAAAGATTTCTGAAGGGCGTTTTCTCTTGGGCAGCTCTAATAGCACCTTGGCACAGCCTTTACAAAAATACCTTTATGTGCACAGTCAGTTCTTACACAGATAAATCCAAATTTGTACAGAAGGGAAACCAGATATGAAATAGAAGAGACAAAGTTTGCAAAACACAGGATAGTCCACTCTAACTCAAGTTCTGATTCTGACAAGTAAAGATTCTCAGGGCAGAGACCTTCTGCTTCATTACACCTATAAAGGCGCAGTCCCAGGCCATGACTGAGTAGAGTACAAACATAGTAACAGATGTCAGCACTATATTAATGACAGTACATCTTTATCAGGTGAATTCTCAGTTTGCTCAAGTCCTGCAGAGGGACTACTGAATCTTCAATCACTCCACCATACGAGCCACCAATTTTTCTCCAGTCCTTAAAAGGGTTTCCTTAACCCTTCAATTTGTCACCTTTGCCATGAAAAATTCTGGAACACATGAAGCTGAAGTTTTTCTCTTTAACCAAAATTTGTCCAGTGTATCAGGCAACAGCAGTTTTGTCTAGACTTCTAGATCCCTGCTTCTTTCTTTCATTTGTCTAACTTGTGTTCAGTGCCACAGGTTGCACTCACACTTTGAAATCCATATTTCAAAAATGCAAACCTATATGAGAATAGCTGCAGCCTCATCAAGGAAAATTGCTGCCTTGTCAGGAATTTGACATGTCTCACCTATGCCAGAAAAGGACTGTAGACTGTCATAACTATGACTGTGGGAAAGTCTAAAACACCCATGGGATAGCTAACCTTTCATTTTACTCTGCCACAAATTATTTCCTTCTGTGCTTTTTTTTTTTTTTTAGGTTAATGTATACCACAGGTTGTTTAGCCCTATTTCCAGTGATCATTCCCAGATGAACTCAAAATTAGATATATATGTGTACACTTTTCCATAAGTGGGACTCAAAAGGCCTGGTGGTTTGGAAACCATTTCTTAAAATCAATGAATACTGCATCAGACTGTTGAAATACACAGGTATCTCTGAAGCGTTTCTCTTCCTGAATGCTGTAACAATTGTTCCCTCAGAACTGAAGCATTTCTCCACCTCTTTTCCAGAAAAGTCGCTGTTTCACACTAACAACCTTTCCAAGCAGACTGGGAAATTCTCATCTCCATTTTCCACCTGCTACTTTCTGATCTGAGCAAGCACCTCCCCACTGAAAGCTTGGTCCTCCATTCTTCACATGTTAACCAGTTAAGGAACTCATGTAACCAAGTTGTGAGCAGCTTCCAATAGCGCTTCTCGTGTATCTAAGATCATACATATGGAAAACAATATGGGATAACACAAAACCACTTACTTGAAACTTCCTTGCTGACTCATATTTCACTTCAAAAGAGATGGACAAAAACTCTGCCAAATTGACTTCTCTCAACCACACAGTATCTATCACGGCTTGATTTAAATGCCTCTAACCTAACGTGACGTCGTCACTCCTCAGTGGGTGGAGACTTCAAGCCTGGTCATACTAAAGCAACCCTGTCAGTGAAGTGCACAATCCCCATCCCACATTCTGTAATCACACAGATCTATTTAAATTTGCATTTCAGTTCTTGGCTAGTCCATATCAATGAACATCGGCTCTGGATATAGTTCCGGTAGCTGTGTAGAGCTGCATGACAGTGTGCATCAGATGCATCTTTCCTATCACATTTAAAAGATGGTTCAGAGTACTGAGTTTCTCCAAAGAAGCCCAGACATGTTCTCACTGACCTTAGTTAGGAGACAGTCACTTGAAATACAGGTACTCCGCTCTTGTGAGACCCCACCTGGAATACTGTGTCCAGCTCTGGAGTCCCCAACATAAGAAGAACATGGACCTGTTAGAGCAGGTCTAGAGGAGGGCCACAAAGATGATCAGAGGGTCAAAGCATCTCTACTGTGAGGACAGGCTGAGAGAGTTGGGGTTGTTCAGCCTGGAGAAGAAAAGGCTCTGGGGAGACCTTACAGCTGCCTTCTAGTATCTGAAAGGGGCCTACAAGAAATCTGGAGAGGGACTTTTTACAAGGCCATGTAGTGATACGATGAGGGATAATGACTTCAAAGTGAAGAGGGTAGATTTAGATTAGCTGTTAGGAAGAAATTCTCAGAATAATATATTCTGAGGGTGGTGAGGCATTGGAACAGGTTGCCAAACAAAGCTGTGGATGCCCCATCCCTGGAAGTGTTCAAGACCAGGCTGGATGAGCCTTGGAGCCACCAGGTCTAGTGGGAGGTGTCCTTGCCCATGGCAGGGGGTTTGGAACTAGATGATCTTTAAGGTCCCTTCCAACCTTAACCGTTCTATCATTCTATTTTCTCCTTGAGTTACTGCAGCAAAACATGCAGCACTCAAAAAACCGTCCCAAACAAACATGCATAAAACCCCAGACTGAGATCAAATCCCTCACTTTGCGACGGGGGGAGGAAGCATGAGATCTGCAAATATGTATGCACTGTTTGATCTGGAGTCTTAAACAACAAGGGCAGCAGATGCTTTCATACACATCTATGAATTATACAATACGGTATTGTTGGCTGGAAGGCCAAAAAAACCCTGAGTTGCCTACATGGATGCTGTAGCACCAGCTACAGCAGGCTATGCATGCCTGCTGCTTGCCTGTCCCGCTCTCACAGCTGCCCCAGGCACCAACCGTCCTGGAACATGGAGACACTTGTGGTCCAGCACGCCCCAGCAGGACTTCTAGCCAGGACAACAGTAAATCTGTGTCTGTCTTGTGGCCTTTTTCAGAGACTGACCAATGACACAGAAGGATTCTTCTCAGTCTGTGTTCTTACTTAATTTTTAAGATCTCTGTAAACTTCCAGTTCACCTTTTAGGGGTCACTGAATAATTTGTTCTTTAGCCAAGTAAGAGTGCTTGTGGTACACTCCTGCATTTTTCTGTTCTCCCCTTGTGAAATATCCTGTAGAGACAAGAATATTTTTTTTTTCTTGGATCAAGCTGGATCTTTTTTTGTTTGTTTTTGAAAGCTCTTGAGGTGTGTAATCAAAGCTGGCACTGGAGCATCCTAATTACGAAACCCAGCAAGGAACTTTCGCACACATTTTGTGGACTTCAGATTTCTTGTTCACAGAATCTTCATGCTGAAAAAGTAGAGATCATGAGAAAAGTTCAGGAGACAGAATCCGGACTGGCAGTAAATCATTTTTCACTTCTGCCTTTAATACCAAGATCAAATAAAGAAAAATTGACCCTGTATTTGTAACATGTCATTCCATTTTTGTTTGAGAAAGCATCCTGAACTCCTCAGAAGGAGGACTGACATGGTGGGGGGAGGAAGGCGGGGCAGGACAGGACAGAGGAGATCAAGGTTTATGGTTTTGTTTTGTTTTATTCAGAAAAAACAGGCATCTTGAAACAGAGATGCAGAAAACAGCAGATCTGAACTGCTACCAGTGCTAGCTGCTTTCTGCTGAGCTGAAGTGACCATTTTCAGATCCTTTCAATCTGTGGTGAAAAGATCATTACCATGCTACTCCCAGGAAGTCAGTCCTCCTGCAACTGAGCTCCTTTGTTATGAATATGGAACAGATGGAACCAAATCTATCTACTCCATAGGAACAAAAACACTTACAACCTAGCTGTCTCTATTAAAAACTCTACTTAGCTCCTTTATAGCACTGGCTTTCTGTGCACTGCTGTGAGGTTTTGACTTTATAGAAAAAGGCACTTCATAAAAGCAATAGTTCTTACTCTTAAACCAAAAGCAGCCTAAGAACTGCAGAAGATGAATGCAGAGTTTAACCCGCATGGCTCCTTGGAGATATGCAAATATTCAATTACTTTTTTTTTTGGTAATCTAGAGAAAGGATTTTTTCTGAGGAGGAAAAATAGCCATATGTTGCAAAGACTGCATCAATGGCAGCGAAGTACACAGATGGTAATATGCTAGTCAGTCTAATAAAGGTTGACTCTAACTATGTTATTGCAAGAAGAAACATGGATTTTATTTGTACATATGTAAGTGTGGATCAAGATGACACTTCTGGAAGGAGATCTATATTAGTCTTTCAAAAATTGACTTTTCTGGTAGGAGACAAACCCCCCTGAAATTAGGTCCCCACCATGAACACAAAAAGATTTAATGCATCAATTTATCTGTCTCCAAATATTGAATCCTGTAGGGCTCATTTCCTAAAACTTTAGCAGAAACTACATCAATATTACACCAATTAACTTTGCGAATTGAAAATATGCATAAAGTGTAGTTGAAACCAATAGATTTACTTACCGACTCTGCTCATTTGCAGCAGAGTTAAGCAGGTACATGTAGGGTATCTGTCACTTCTCTTACTGTCAGAACAATAACGGATGTTTATTCCTAGCCACACACACACACATACAAACAGATATGGTTTATATCAACTTCTCACAACAACCCATACAACAGAAGTCAGTGGCCTCCTTTACTCACTGTTTAATATGTTAATACATTTACCGTCTGGCTGCTTTTTCAGAAGTAATTGAAAAAAGGATTTCTGTGGCAGGATGCTTTGATTCTGACTAAATCAAGTCTTCAGGCAAATCTCCCCCTGCCAGTGAAGGCACAGCTTGCCTGAAGTCGTAACCTTTGTTGGCGGAAGGGAACTGGCCTTGAAACAGATCATGAAGCAGATGTTTTATGCCAAATCAGAGTCTAGGGATACAGAGACTACTACAAATAAAACTCTTCTCCTGTCTGTTCAATCATTTCAGTTCCCTGCAGTGTGAAATATGAACTTGCCAACAAATGGCCAGTGCGCTATGCAGCACAGCAGGGAGAGCAAGCACCACAGACTTGCAGCTGAGGGAATTGGGATTGTTTAGCCTGGAGAAAAGAAGACTGAGAAGAGACCTTATCCCTCCCTACAACTACCTGAAAGGAAGTTGCAGTGAGGTGGAGGTTGGTCTCTTCTCCCAAGTAACAAGCGACAGGACAAGAGGAAACGGCCTCAAGTTGTGCCAGGGGAGGTTTAGGTTGGATGTTAAGAAAAACTTCTTCACGGAAAAGGTTGTCAAGCATTGGAACAGGCTGCCCAGGGAGGTGGTGGAATCACCATCCCTGGAGGCATTTAAAAGACAGGTAGATGTGGTGCTGAGAGACATGGTTTAGGGGCAGTTTTGGCAGTATTAGGTTCATGGTTGGACTCGATGATCTTAAAGGTCTTTTCTAACCTAAGTGATTCTGTGACACACCAAAGGCTGGAAAACTCCTTTATTATGTCTGCTTTCCAGCCCAAGCCTCAGCAGTGACATGTGGGAGCCACCTCCAATGGAAGGTGATGACATTTGTAAAGACAAGTTTCCATCAGCTCCAATTACAGAAATTGCATGCACTTGCTTGGAGGTTCATATCGCTGTATCCACAGATCACAGTCATTAGTAGCTCACGACAAAGGTGGGTTTTTTTAATGATTTTTCTCTAAAATATACCCACCTGAGACATGATTGCTGATAAAATACACACCCTAGGGGCTCACAAAAAAAAAAAAAATCCTTTCAGTTCAATGTTGGGGCTCTGCTACACAATTTACAATAAAGCCCTACAAGAAATCCCATCGTTGAGTAGTGGAGCACCTTCATACGAGCCCTGCTCCCAGCACCTCTGAGGAGCATGGCAGGACTCTGGTGCCACCTGAGCAAAAAGCCAAGACAGTCCAATGCCCCAGCTCCCTCTGTTACTGGTCTCCCCATCCGGGTGTTTCCGTCTGATTAAAGCATTAGCTGTCTAGGGACACATACTTGCTCTTGAGAGAGAGCTGTTGAAAACACTGGTTAAAGGTAAACTTGTACTTTCAAGTCAGTTTCCATCCACATCAACGCTACAATGACTCTTTTATGTGTTTCTAAGCTAACAGTTGCACTTCTTGTTAAAAGGAAGGAACACCTAACAATTCTAGACTACCTTAGCCCTTGATAATGGGAGAGCAGAAATGGTGGTGAAGTTGATAAGAAAATTGCATTTGCACTTAAAAAAACCCCAAACCCCAAACATAAAAACCCAGCTAAAATACAAACATATCATTCAAAAGAACTTACTGACAAGCTTTCAAGATGTTTACAATCTGCAATAGAGATCACATTTTCAGAAGAACTTGGTGCTTCATATGCAAAGCATTCTGGAAATCTGGCCAACTATTTGGATACCTAAGTGACAGCTAAGTACTTCAAAATTTATGACTCTAATTGGGAATGCTAAGCACTTCTGACATATGGCCTGTAATATACAATCTATTTATTTCACCTACTTTTGGACTGGGATCAAGGAAGAACAGGATTGAGTATGCATATGCACAATTTATACAGAATAAAACGTAGATATTGTATCTACCCTGGGCTTAAGGTGGGTGGTTGAGTTTTTTCTTCTTTTTTGAAAGTTTGTATGTTCATGTGCATTTCAGATCAGCCCCCTAAAGCCTAGATAAAGATTCCACTTAAATGCAGATGCACTGAAATCAATGTCATTTTCACTGATGGTCAAGTCAAAAAAGACCGTGATGATCAAGCAATCTGTGTGCATAGTTGTCAGATTTTTTTTTTCAATAGTCCAGTTAAAGTGAATCAAATTAATAATTTTTAGCATTCAATGTACATACACAATCTCTATTTACTTTTCGGATTTGAAGCAAAACCATCAGTGGAAAATTTATGTTTACAAATAAGAAAAGCTGTTTCCTCATGAAACGGCATAGAAAANCCCCCCCGCCCAAACTCGGCCTTATTAATTCAATGGAAAATATAGTTGCTGAAAAAGTAGGGCAATTTCGTGGGACTTTCTGTTGCTGTTTTGTTTGTGTGGCTTTCATTGCTGACATCTTTGTAGAATGTACATGTGCTTATAATTTCACCTCATGTTTATATGGGTGGAGTGCAGATTTACATGTATATATTAGCACACAGAGTAACATATGCTGTTCACAGCACTCTGTGGAACAGCCTACATCCTTGTGAAAATCCAGCTGTACTCACACAAGTACCAAAAGTGTAATTTTAATTTACATTTCTAAAGCACAATGTTCCTCATTCTCATCGTTGATACGAGAAATTTTCTCTTCCTGTTCTGCTTACAGCTTCAGTGTGGCACTAGCTTCCCCAGGAGATTTATTTTTGGCTTAAGACTATTTTTCACTCAAAATATTCTTTAATTCACTAAAAATACAGAGTCCTAGGCAGAAATATCTCCCCTCAGATAAGTTAACATATTAAGAAATATTCTCCCTAGATAGTTCTTTGTAAGGGCTTTTCCCAAGCTAACTCTTAATGTACACTTTTTAGACCTGCGTAAAATTTAGAACGGACTATTGGATTTTCAAATTATCCCATAATTTGGTTAGAAGCAATGCTATTGTTTCTAATGAGAACAAGCAGCTGGTGTGGCCGAGCAGAGAGCAATTCACAGGCCTGAGAGTGCTCAGCGCCCTCAGATCACCACTCACAGCAAACACTGACCATCACACCGAATTAGGTGCCAGGTAACTGCAAAGCTACTGGAAAAGGCAGTTTCTCCCTCAACTGAGAACACAGCAATAGCATGACATGACATACAGTTTGGAGAATGCCAGGAAAAAACACTTTATATTTTGCATGGCAAGGACTTTGGTGGCAAACTTTCCGAAAAGCGGACATACATCCTTATAGAAGCTGGAGCACATTTGTAGAGAATGGCTCCTTCTGTCATTTTCTTCCACAGGAGAGATTTCAGTGGCAGTGTTTGTTCTCTAATACACATCCATTACCACATTAGTTACCAGGAAGAAAGAAAGGGGAACTAAGCACAGCAGGGAAGGAAAGTTAAAGAGACAATAGTCATACACACCTACCCTGAGAAGTACGGCAAGCAGCCCCTATCTAAACTAGGGCTGAATTTATTTATTTATTTAATTTAATGAACCTCATTTTCATTTCAGAAAGAATACGTGATGTGTAGTGATAATAGAATGGTTATACCACACTGAGGACAAGAAAGAACAACTGGTCATCTCAACCCATAAAGGAGAAATATAATCTGGTGAAAGTATAATACAATGCCCAGGAGGTGCTTCACTGGCATTTTATATTACAAACACCTTATCTTTCAGCGGAGTTAAAATTATGTATATTTTTAGTTTGATTAAATTAGCATTTTTATAATCAGAATAGCTAAAGCCTTTAACAGAAAATGATTACTTTTTCTCAAAGATTTAAGCAATATGTGACTTTTTCATACTATTTTTTATATATATGTGTATATATGTGCACATCGCACACAAACCATACACACATAGCTAAACAAAGACACGGTAAACATAGGAAAAAAGGTCAGTCAGTAGACAAGAAAACATTGTCACAAATATTCTGAAGAAAAAAAAAAGCAAAGCAACAGATCCTTCACTAAATAGATTCACTGCAAGTTTCACACACACTTATATTAAGCCATCGTCATGATCAGGTTCTCAGACCCCACTGAATTCATCAGCTGCCCCATACTAATTTCGGGGAAAGAGGTGGCACATTAACTCCATGTCATAGGAGTTCCAAAATCTCCATGAAACAGAATCAACCAGGCAGAAGTCTCTTAAGCTTGATGCTGAACAGAAGCCTTCCCTATTACTATTTGAATATTAGCCATAGTTAACTTCCTCAGGGGAGTAACAGTACCTCTACTGATTTTACCACAGTCTTTTCTTGTGAAATATTTCACTAAAAATAATTGGAACCTAATGATGCTTCAGAGGAGTCTCTACACGAGAGAAAGAAATAATAGGAAGAAATGTTATGTATGAGACTGTACTTTCTTTTCACAGGATCCTTAAACATCCAATGGGAATTGTCAGAGCCACCAATCAATTAATTTTCTAATCTCTCTGTAATGAGTTTTTTTTCTCCTTCAACCCTTGTTTGTCTCCTTTGTAGCAAACAGCTGGTTTTCCACTTGTGTTTTGATTTCCTTTATTTTATACCATTCTAAAACGCAAAGGTGGAAGAAAACAGGGAGCTAGCGTTAACGGAACAAAATATAGCATGTCTATTCTTTAATTCCTTGGAACCTGATAAGCTCAAAAAGTAGTATGCTAGGAAATTGATTTTGTCTGTCCAAAACACATGAAAGTGTGAAGGTCATGGTGGCAGTCTGCCCTGCATTGGTCTTAAAGCCTGCAATATTCATTTTGACCTCCTTCTTATCGTTCTAATAACTTCTTCACACCCTGTACTGAGTTCATGGACCACTCCTACAGTATTCCACAGAACTGCTAGCAGATGAATGTGAAATGGTCACCTGTACTACTTTTTCCTGGAGAGCTAAACAGGGCACATGAAACCATCTTCAGGAAAAAAGGGCATGATGTGGGCAAAGAAAGAAGAAAGCATGAAGACAAAACGACCCAAAATGTGCCGAAACAGCCACTAGATAGACATCTCACTTCTCCTACTGGAAGTATGGACTTGCCAAAAAATTAAGAAATGTGGGTCTGGTTTGTTTTTTAACCTCATTCTGCTTTGTTGATTAACCTGCTTCTGCTCTTAAAATGAATTACACCATCTTGTGTCTCCACTGTATAATTTTATCAAGGAGGCAACAAATCATGCTGGCAGTGACGGTCTGCGCTGAAGTGGAATGTATAGTAAAATACAGTTTTCCTCAAATGAATTGCTGAAACCGTTAATCTTTATCTAAATGCCCATAATAACTGTTTTGTTCTCTGTGGCAGTTGGGAGAAAAAAATGTCTTCCAGAAAGCATTTTGGCAGCCAATCTGCTTGTTAATAAAACCTGGAGAAACATTTGTGATTAATATAAATTACTAATTCCACTTTTAATGCCTAAACGTGACAGTGACTAATTTACACATTTTCGCTTCAGCTGCCACTGAGTATTTCAAGTGGGACTGTGAACAAAAAATGCTGTTGCACTGGTGTATGTTTCTAAGCAAGCCACCACAGGTGCAGTGCTAGCGATGAGGAACCTTATCTCTGGCACTCATTTCTAACCATACTGGCTGATCACTCCGCTTGGGCTGGGAGAAAAAGGGTCAGCAGTGAAAGCCACCTAATGCCCTCTTATTGTGAGTTGCAAGTGACGTGTTTTGTACAGACGTGGGAACTGGTTACAACAAACTATGAGGTGGCTGTTTCTTTCTGCTACCCTGTTGACAGCGTTTTTTAGTGCTGTAGTGGGAGACAGCTAAACTCCTCCCATTTTAAGTTTGAAACTCAGTACTGCAGCCAAGTGTGTGGGCTGGAATGTGGGCGCTTCGCAGCACACTGCCGAACAGCTGTCAAGGCGACACTTCATTCCTCAGAGGCAGTCTTGTGATCACACAGATTACTCCAGTGAGACCCAGGTAAGAGATACAGCACTATCAATGGTGAAAAATAAGTAATATCCATATTTCAAGGATGCAGACAACTGGTTCGACAACTAGTAGCTTTGTCTTACACATGATTATTAATTTGAAACTCCACTGGCATTATAATTTGCCTGCTTATGTTCAACTACCAATAAAATATTTTAAAAGTCTTGCGAAATATAAGAAAACTTGAGAAAAGAGATTGTTAAACTATAGCCTACTCATGTTGGTTGCTTATGTCTGAACTACACAACACTGTCATCATCCTCACTGGAACGTAACTTTTATTTCTGAACAAATACATGCTTTGCTTCCACACCTCTCCCTAAGAAACAAATACATTTTCTACCTTGCTGATGTGCCTGTGGAGTTTTGACTCCTTTCTAGTGCTACTTTGACCACACTTCTTGGCGCTGTATCCAGAAAGGACCTAAGGAAGCCAGATCCCACTGGCTGAAGTACCAATGGGAACTGCCAACATAACTCCATACCTCTAGGGAAAAACAAGCTCATGACTTTTCTGTGCATCACCAGCCAGAAGCAGAGAGGTTTTAACACTAAGCCCTCTTCAAGACGAGAGGTTGCATCCTTTTACAGTCCCCAGGATGCTGAAGAAAGACATAACGTCTTTTCCAGCCTTGGGCTACTTCATTTCTGCTCAAGATTTCTGAAGCAGAAATACATTCCCATGTGTACAGACAGCAAGCCCTTCTGCAGCTGCTGTTAGGGATCCTGGCTTCAGTGCCAATACAGCGGTCTGTGCTGTAGGATAGAGCATTCTTCAATGCCTCACAGCTGAACGCCTTCCGCAAAACCCTAAAATATTAGAGAGAAGTAGTCCACATGCAGTTTTTAATAATACAGGCATCAAAATACAGGAAGATGAGCCAGTACTACTAAAAGCAGATGTCTCAAAAAAACCCGAAGAAGAAATCCAAGCTCCTACCTTCACAATATCCCCACCTACAACTATTAAAACATAATGTACGTTAAGCCATTCTGCTGTACTTTTCCCTGAACACATTTTGAACACCACTACGACTGAATTGTCAAGGCTCTTTAAATTGATTAATATACAGCCATTGTGATTATCCTTCAAATAATTAAGATCATTTCACCCCCAGAAGATCAGCAACAGCACTGTTATTCCCCATATCCATCATCAGGAGCCTGGTTACTTCTGTGTATAGAGGTATGTCACGACTAAGATTCTGGTACACCTTCAAGCCATTCTTAAATCCCTAAAGCAATGCTGTATCTAGCTGGCTATAGCGTGTGATACTTTAGATATTAAATATCCATGATGTAAAAGGGAAGCCAGGGAGATTTTAGAGGCAGTAAAAAACTCATTTGGCCAATAATGTAGATCTGAGGATGACCTACTGCTTTCCTGAGGGAACGTGAGAACATTTGGAAGTCTGAAAAGATTTTTCTCTAATTTTTCAGAATAAAGGACTTCTATGCATTTCTGAATACTCTGGGAAAAATCTTATTCTACATGATTTATACTGACTTGCCAAGAATCTTGGAGACGGGAGTATGAACTGCATGTGCCATACTGAGACCAGGGTCTTGGCCATCTTGTCTGAATAGCATGAATTACCAGGGAATAAAAAGAAAAAGTTATGGATAATTCCTTGACATTCACTTATTTTATAGCCTCCTCTAACATCAGAGGGTTAGGTAGCTTAGGAACAAATTTGCTTCTTTTAAATCCGAGTACTTATGAAAACACAGCGTTTAATATTGAGCATTAACTTACAAAACAAAATCATCAGCCAATTGCTCAGTATGCAGAAGCATTTTTGCATTGAGGGAGTTTGATTTTGGTCTTTTGGTTGCAGGCATGCATATATACTCAGTTTGTATGATGACACACAGACAGTATCAGCAGAGAAAGCGCTGCCTTGGTGAGTTAGGCTGAGGAACAGGGAGACTAACATGCCGATGACATGGAGGCAATGAAGTACAACACTGTTATTCCAAATGTCACTGCTACATTATTTCCACTTCTGTTGGCATCTGCTCCATGTTACAAAACGCATACTTCCAATACAGCAGCTCATTAAACAGGTTTCAGTTTGCTCAGAAATCAAATTAGAACACTGTTACAGAGTTATAAGTCCTCAGATAATTATTAATAATACTCTCCACTCCTATGAGTTCTTTCATCCAAGGAATCTACATGCTTTACCTTATTAATCTCATAACATCACAGCAAAGTACCACTGCAACGAGCCTCACCCAGCACTGAAGTGCAGCCACCTCTGAGATGTTAAGTTGTAGCTGTTGAACATCAAAACTGATTTAAAGCAAGGAATGATGAATGGTCCATCAGGATTTAAAGGGCTGTGTGTAATTCATTCAATTGTACTTCCAGCAGAACACAGGAATTTAAATACTTGCTTTTAAGGAAGTTGCAATGGGATTTTTGCAAGAATCACAAATGTTAAAAATTACAGTAATCCACAGTCACCAGCATGGAACATTTAGTCACCATTTCACTTACGGCAGGTGTGTCACACATGGCCTTATCAAGCTCCTAATGCTCCTTAGAGGTCTTTTATGCAAGGTCTAACTGAGCTATCTTTTTAACATTTGTGATTTAATGATCACATAACAACATTCAATACATGCTCTACTTTCCTACCGAATGAACTGGCCTTCATCAAGTGTGTTAGACAAGAAAGAAAATAAAGACAGAGGAAAGAAAACCCTGTCCCTCATCCTTTCTGTCTGTGGGCGCTCCCTCATCCATCTAACGTCCAAAATCAGTACTTCAGTAGAAAGCTACACAAGTCACTGGTCTTCCAACAGGAGTGAAGACCTTATACGATACGCTCATGAGACAGCTTTCAAAGTTGCAGATACATAGTATATCCCCCCCCACACACACTTTTACATCTCTGTTGCTATCAGGATCTTAATGGCACTTGAATTTTTGAAGCACATGAATCCAAATCATCTTCTTTCAACTTGTTATCTGAAAGACATTCATTCCCTTTGAAAACCTCAAACAATAGAGACCAGCATTTCCATGGGTTCTCTCTTCATATTCTTATACGGATTTCTCCTGAGTCCCAAATTATTCAACAGCTTTTAAGGCTCTCTTTGAGGATTCTAAGAACACTACCAACGTCAAAATCTATTAGACACTGGTGATTGTTTCTGCTTTCATTTTAGCAGGACCAGCACTTAATTCTTCTGATGCTTTCTAACAGAAACCAGTCCTTTAATCTACACACTAAGGTAAGCATGAACTCCCTTTCAAAGGTCACCTTCCTTGTCTCTCTAATATTATCACACAAAAATATTTTTTAAAGTACACATTTATCAAACCCTTCCAATTGCTTTGATTTCATTCAGAACATCTCGAGTGATTCTGGTAAACCAGCTATCAAAGCAGAATTCATAGCAGAGTGGCAAGTCTGGGCCCGCTGCTGTCAAAGTAGCATCAGTGTTTATGCTGATCAGATCTTGATTGAAAGGTTAATGGGGGACCTGCCAATAAACAATGTTTCCCCAAAAGAAAAGTGCAATTAGCACACTAAAAATGTTTGTAATTCCCTCAGCATCCTTTAATAACGTTCTTTAGCTGACCTTAATTTTTTAGCTTTTGGTGCAAACCGGGACGTCCAGAGAGAGAGCTCCAAAAGGGATCTTCTGACCTCCTGTCTTCAAAAAGCAAAGACAAAACACAAACACCAGCAGTACCTGCATTAACTAACACCTGTCGAATTGAAGACAGACAGCCTGTTTTCACTCGCTGAAAGACAAATCCAGTCTTCGCTTTCAAAGTAAAATATTTTCTACTTAATGTTATACTTTTTGGGACTTTTTTTCCCCCCCCTTCCTTGCTTTTGCGCTCATCTCCCCTTGCAGAGCAGACCACCTTAACCTGCATACCCAAACTTCTGTTCCCTTCCAAAGGACATTAAAATCACCAAGTATTTAGTTTCTGCTTTCTCTATATTTCATTTGCTTCTGTTTCAGTAGTGATACTATTTTGTCTGTTTTCAGGCTAACATACCCTAACCTCGGTGAGCACCTGCTAAGGACTAAGTAACAATTGAGACTTCAGGTCATGATCTATTATTTACTTTCCCCAGCCCCACACTGTACACTCCCTAACTAAATAAAAGTTAATTTCTCTGTAAATATCTAATAAACTTTTCTTCTTGCAAAAGTAAACTCAATCAGTACTTGTTGATTGCATGTCTGCAATGTTGAATTCACTTCTTCAATGTAAATTTTGTATCAGAAAGATAGATTTGTTTTCTCTTGTATTCTCCTAGAATGGACACGCAAAGAAGATGATGCAAGTTCATCAGAGCAATATATGACAATAGCACAACAAACAAAAGCAGCATTTTCAAAACCAACAGTTCAGAAAGACAGTGATCGTTCTCAAATTATTGCATTTTCTGGAAATAATGGAAGCAAGAGAGGCAAGTAACTTCCTTAAAAAGTAAATTGTGAAGATTTTAAAAAAAGCACCAGCTAAATACCCTTCCAACCACTTAATATTTCTGTCTGTCCAGAGGTCTAGACTACACAACATATTTTGTAACCCTTAAATAAACTATACCAGATTGATGGCACAGTCAGCCTTTCCCCTCTCCTGTAAAGAGGACAACAAAGGTTTCAGATCTGCTGAAGAAAGGAAACCTAGCGAAGCATTAATTTTTTTAACACGTAGATACAGGAAGGTAACAAAGGTGGTCTCCATAGCCTGTACTAGAGCTTGCTTACAATACTGATGAGGAAAAAAAGAACAACGTTTCACCATCTTGTTTCTTCAGCATGAACTAAGAGAAAAACATTCCAGGATGGACAACTCTGCCCTGAGAAGGTTTGCATTTGATCGTTAATTTAGTGTACAGTGTTTCCCTGCAACTGCTGTAATGCCAACCTTGTTACTGTCCTCAGCAGCGCAAAAGATGAAGGCAAAAAATACTTAAGCTACAGAAAAGGAGGAAAAAGGCTTTTGTGTCTCTGAAACGTGCCTAAAAATTTAATTTCAGTGAATACCAGGCCAATAAGCTACTAGTAAATGAACACCTCTTTGCTACTAATTTTTTGCTATTTTACCTTTCATTAAAAAAAATAATTCCATCTAAATGCAGTTGAATATCATAAAGCTCTTCATATTTTAAAGCACTTTGGAACAATTATTTTGAAGAGAGCCCTTGACAGTTAAATGACTCAGTTAAATGAATGTTATAGAAGATACATAATGATTTTTAGTGAAATATTGAATATCACCACAAATGAGGAAAACTAGGCCTAAGCAACCTGGGTGTATTTGAATAATAATGTCTTGCTTGAGAGTTCAATGGATTTTGTATGTTCTAACAATGAAGCTATTAGGTAGACAGATCAAGCTGAGATTTCTCATATTTTTTTTCCTTCACTTTCATGTTCGGTTTTCACTTTTATTAAACATTTCTCTTTCTTTCTTAAACTTTAGAAAACCCATTTTTTGAAAAGTTTTTAACGCTTGCAGCCCCTGATGCCAGCCCTATGCTTACTACGACTCTGGTGGTAAAGGCTGCATTCCTTCGCTTAAGTATTCCTGCTTGTTTTACTGATAATACTCAGGAATGGAATTAAAAAAAAAATAAATCTAAACCAACCAAACAAACAAAAAAATCAAAAAAATCAGTGCTCACGGGGAGCTTGTTATTGGAGTTTTGAATGACACAAAATTGCTGTTGAAGTTCATGGGAAACTTTTGTGAGTGACACAAGTAGGAGTGGGCCTACACAGTACAGATTTATTTATCTTAGATCATTATTCACTTAACACTGGTATCTTTACATGATCTCTCATGACTATATTAAGAAAAAAAAGTTTTAAGTGTCATTACAATTTACTTATTAAAATTATTTTTATTATTATTAATATTATTGTACTTCAGGACAAGAACAAGGCACTGTTGTTCTGATGATGAACCAGCACTCATTAGAAGTTGTTGGCTGGAAGAAAAAGAAACACATGGAAAATTGTCCACTAGTAACATATTTTCCTGTAGAAGTAGAAAGGGAAAATTCTCAATGCTGAACAAACGAAGCTTCAAAACAAGGATCATACATACTCCCTTTCTCTGGTGAAATGAGGTGGAATGACTGTTTCACAGTGGAAAGGCCAGCTACACATATGAAGGCAATATTTATTGGGATCTACAGTCTGTCTAAAGCTTTCAACTCTCTAGTCTAACACTAAAAACAGAAAAAAAATATTGCTGGAGCAGTCAAAACTTGTTAGGAGTGGAAGATTCAGGTACAAAACAAACTGACGAAGTAAGATCTTTGTTGGAGGATTAAACAAACGAGACAGCTGACGCAGCATCAACTGCACACGGGAGTTAGGGAATCAGTTTCCTTCACCCACTGGTTTTTAACCTCCTCATGTTTTCACTTCCTTAGCCTCAGGTGTTATCCTGTGTCTGCTGGGGGTGCCCAGCACAGCCCTGACCCAGGCTTCCGTGGAGGAGATTGCTCCCCATTGCTTTGGGGAGTCGGCGTGAAGACGTGTGAGCCCATTCACACTCCCCTGCTTGCCACCTGCTCCCACGGAACCCCACATTGCCCGTGATGACAGAAACAGCTTGTCCAAGGGAAAAGGAGGGGGAAAAAAAGGAAGGAAGGAAGAAAAAAAGGCACCATTTGGCTTGATGCTAGCAGTATTCAACCTAAGAAATTACTAATTACTACTACTACTAAGAAATTAAAGTAAAATATTACTTTAAATACCATTGGGCTATGGCAATCAGCAGCCACACCACTTATGAACTACACAGGCCTCACTTTCCTTGGGTGATAAATATTACGGAGACGAGAGTACGTCATCTGAGCAAATTAGAAAATCCAGGAGTTTCACATGCAAAGGATTAATTATTTTTCCTTTTATCTGGGGACAGCTTCCATCCTACCCTTCCTGCCTCCTCCTCATCCACCATCACCTCAGAGTACTGGAATAAACATAATAGTGTGTTTTGCTTTAAAAGTCAGCCACAGCTCAGTGAACAAGCTGACACGCTATTTATTTCTTGTGAGAAAAGAAGCTGTGATTTAATCTCATTTTCACTACCAAGATTTCTAGCTAATATCTGGGCATAGTTAAGAATTTGCTGTAAGATATCTGCATTATATACTGTTTGGCCCCCTGTATTTCCACAGAGCACAAGTGAAAAATTAGCTGGGTTTCTTGCCCGTGCTGTGCAACAGTAGTAAATTGCTATATACTCACAGATGTAGAAATATTCCCGGCCTGGCCTGAACTCAAATCCTAGTGAGAAGGGAGTGAAGAGCTGGAACTTTTCTGAGAACTTCAATGGTCCATTCGGGGAATGCGGCCGATTACACTCCCACCTCTTGAACCCTTTGGAGGTGTGATCGCAGGAGCTGTAGCCATCAAAGTTCACCATGTACAGAACATAGCGTTCGGTCTTATCTTCTGGCACCGAGTCTTCGTAGTGAGGGCAGAACACATCCAGGTAGTCATTGATGCAGACATCGATGTGGTAGTCACCCCGCTGGAATCTGAAATCACAGGGAGAGTTCAGACATAAGCACAGTTAACTCAGAATGACCTTGTTGCAGGGTAACATTCTCATAAAAGGGGCATCACTTCATTTCACTCCAGCCATGCATATTCATCAGACTGCTTATGCAGGACTCCGATCATGCAACCTTCTGGATAAAGGTTTTGCTCTCTTCTCTTACTAAATGAGTCCGTTGCTAACGCACAACAAGTTACAGGCTTTCTTTTCCTATGATTTATTGAACACACAAAGAAAGTATCTGCTTTATTTGGTTGTGGGTTTCTGTTTTTTTGGGGTTTTTTTTAAATGGAGAAAGAACAAGAAGCAAAGAAGCCAGAACTGTATCGGCCTCCCCAAATCAGTGTCTATATAAACATCTACATATGCATGCAAATAAATAACACAAACGTATCCTCTTCTCTGAGTCAGGCAGTAATCACCCCTGTGCTGAAAGCTGATTTGACTGCAAGTACTTACAGTTACTACAAGAGCACAAACAGGTTTCCTCTTTCTTCATGAATAGCAGCAGTTTGTCAAGATGCAAAGAAAAGCCTGTATCACTTGTTAAAGACGTTTGAAAAACAGTGCCTCTCCTTTGCCAAAAGTACACAGTGGAGACATTGCTCTGTTCAGATAAAAGAATTCTGGGATACGATTATCAGCACTCAGCCTAATGTGACAGTTCTGAATGAGTGCCAGCTGAGAAATGCAGCACAAGGCACCAGCCCAGATGTACTTTATTATTACTATTATTATTACTGAGGACTTGTTAGAGCTGTGAGATTCTTGTTTTGTTGGGGGTGGGGAGGGCATCCTTTTTTCTCCCCTCCAATGTTTCACTTACATTATTTCTCTAATGCCTACCATAGTATCTGGAAGAAACTACGGGAACAAATTCACTGCCTCCATGGGAGCTTATACCATGATGGATTTAATGATTCCATAAACCAGGTCTGTACGTCTATCAAACTCCCTGGGGCAGCCAAAGAAACCAACCACTGACCTACTCCACTTCAGGCTGACTGGGCTACTTGTAGCTTCTCTCTTTCACGGCTGCGGTTGTCAAGTGTACCACAGAGCAATAAAAAGGCCATGACAGATTTAACTATAATACTTCTTTTTAGCTGAGGGGCATATTTTAAACACCTGATGGGCTTGAAATCTGCCATCTGGATCCTTCTATCTAATTTCAGAGAAAAAGCAATGATCTGCTGGCCCTCCAAGGATAATTTCAGAGCAAACTGCACCTTTTCATATCCCTACCATAATTCAACTTCAATAAAATAGCTTTTTAAAGGGGAAAAACTGAACACACATCAAAGCATGATATATCTGTATAATTTCAGCCAGTGCACAGCCTCATGGTTTCATTCTGTAACATGGAAAAGCCTCTCTGAACCACAGTTCTTCTAAGAGAATTTACATTTATCTAAATCATTAGTTAAAAATGTGTTTTTGTCCTCCAGTGCTTTCAAAACCTGTCATCGCAACAGATATTGTCTTAACACGATTTGCAAAAGTGTCTTGTTTTCAAATTGGTGTCTGTTCCCTGTATCAGTTAATAGCATGCCATTTCTTACAGATAATGAAAAAGAGTATCTTGTAAGTTGTAAACAGGAAAGCCACATTCTGGCAATGATATCTCTCTTTTATTTTTTTTTAATTACAGTTTTAGTAAGCAAAAATTAATATATACTTATATATATGTGTGTGTGTGTTTGTGCGTGCATGCTTTTTCTTTAACCATGCAGATGATAGACAATGAAGTTTTCTCAAAGAATTCTCAAGGTTTCCTCAAATCAGCCTGTGTCTTCACAACAATGCCCAATTATGGTTTTGTGACAGAAACTATATGCTTACACTTAGGTAATTGTAGGCATTCAGGATCAGAGTGGTCTCCTTAACATTAGACTTTTACAACACAGACAACCTTATGTGAACTGCTTCTCCACATTCTCTTTAAGTCAATGGAGAGAAATAGGAACTTCTGGAGTCCAATTCATCTGGCCTGTTTACGCCAAAGGTACACTGGAATGAGACTGATCACACTGCAGAAGCAGCTATTTCTTTCCTTTAACCAAAAGGAGAGTCTAGACAGACATTTCCCAGGCAGTCTGTACCTGTAAATGGCTGAATTTGAAGGGAAGAATCTGACCGCAGAGTCTATGATAACGGAGATGGCAAATCCAAAGAGACAGACAACTAAATTTGTGATCACACCTTAAATCTGCATTAGCAATGAAATCAAACTTGTAATCTGCACCAGTGAGCTGTTCTACTCAACACTGCAGGCAAAAGACTCATCTGACTCCCGTTTGGCAAAGTCCCCTACTGTATTCTTGTTAAAAAAACAAAACCACAACACAACTGTCCTCTTTGATCACTGGCATTTTAGTAGATTCATTCTTATTTCTGCTTCCCCAAGTGCTGAAGCAGTTAAGTGTCTTCATTCACCCCAGCACACCCTTGCCTGTCGAACACATGGAAAGTAAGAAGTAAGTGCTGCCTGCAAAGCAGGTCTGAGGGTGAAGCACACAACCAAGTCCTTTTTATCCCAGTGCCTTTCCCCCCTGGCTCCCCTGCTCTCGCAATATTTTCATTTCACAGTCATTTGTCATAGCCAGACAGTGTTTACATTTACATATCTAAAAAAGGAAGAAGATGGTGCATATTTTAAAGGATCTAAATGGGCCTTTAGCTGATATTGCTGGCACAGCAGTGAACCTGCTCCAGGGAAAGCATGTACCAAGGTATTTTATCAAGCTGCTCTGAGTGAAGTCTCTTCACTCTATATAGTAACAGCAATTCTGAAAAGAGATTATAAGCCAACTAAGAAGTAGAAACCAGGTATTTACTTCCCCTCTTGTAGTATCTTAAAGGAGTCAGTAATCAAAACCTCAGCATGTGTACTGAAGAGATGTAGAACTAATTTTATTTTTGCAAAAGAGGCTACAACATCTCCAGCAGGTCTCTTGGAGTTAACTGAGACCATTCTCCCTTCTCCAACTACAAGGCATTGTGTTGTATTTACGTTCTCAGTGAGGAAACACAAAGGCTTCTACCCTGAACAGAAAGGCAAGGGATGGCCGGGAGTAACTCAGGAAAAAAAAAAAAAATCAGCTCAGACTCCTCACAGCTATTAAAGGAAACACTTCAGAAACACATTTCCAAGAATTTTAAACCACATCCGAGAGGAAAACACTTAACATTTACAGGCTGTAAACCTCTTATTAGTAGTGTAATGTCAGGTATTAGAGTGAAACAAAAAGTTCCACATCAAATGAAAGCATTTATCAATGTTTAGCCACCTACATATGTTGAAAAGCACAACATGTAAAGGGAAGGTGTAATCTGCTAACAGATATATTTGTAAAGAAGACAGGAATCCTGTTGACTGCATTTAAGGTTTAAGAAGTTTGTCCCTTTTTCCAGTCCCATTCAGAATAGAAAGCTTGTTTTCCTACACTCTCTAGTAATGTTATTGATGTACTTTTCCTTTTTGCAGTTAGATTTTTATGCTATTCTGGCAGATCCTCATCTGGACTCCCATGCCCTTCTGGAACCAAGCAGTAATCACGATCTTTACATAAATCCCACTACAAGGGAGAATCAGTTCTATCTAGACTTCATGTAACGGAACATTGTGTTGTGTTAGAAACCAACCAAAAACACTTCTCTAAAACTCTTGACAGGATCTACAAACCTTCTTGCAAATAATGTCATTTGTCTCTGTGCACACTGGCTCATACACAGCAAAATGCAGCTATTCTTCAAACTTAATTAACCTTTGTTTTGTGTCAGGTGACATTCAAACAGTGTCTCCAAAACCTGCACACTACAAAGCTACCTATTAGGCAGTAGGGCTATAAAAGCCATTGTGAAGACAGAGACAGATAGTTAAGTAGCTTCTAAACCCAAACATTTCCATAACCAACAAACATCAGCTTGCAACACAGAATTTGCGCACTGCTTCCAGCAAAGACAGTCATATGAATGTTCCTGTGCTCAAGTGCTACTGATGAAATGCCCAGGTATTCAGGATGTAGAGAAAGAACTTCAGGGCAATTTTAACCACAGAAACACAAGACTAGGAAAACATTTTCAAAGCAATTAATGCCTTCTGTATTCTGTTTACCCATTAGCACAACTGAAAGTACACAGGTCTGTGTGCATGCTTCTTTTCATCATTTTAAGTTCTGAAGCATATGTGGCTCATCTTGAATTTAATAGCTTTGCTGGTCACTGAAACAAATTACGATTTATTTAAACAGATATTTAGAATGCAACAACAGTGTGTTTGGTTTTGTTTCTTTCTTCCTTCCTTTCTTTCTTAGAATAAACACTATAAAAATCCAGTTTAAGAACAGCACAAATAACAGTAATTGCCCATTATCATTTAGATAGATAAAAAATTTCAATAGCTTCTGCTTGTTGCTTCCCATACAAATCTTATTAGTTATATTCTATCACCCTTCCTGTAAAATTGACACACCAGATGCTCTACTTCAAGGTAAGTGTACTGGAAAACGTTCCTTTTACTATGTCAACCTTTCTTTATCTGGAGTCTGCTCTATCAAATGCATGCAGCAAGGCTTCACTGGGAACCAGAAAAGACCTCAAATAACTGCTCTAACAACGAATTATGAAATTCTGGTCTTCAGTTTGGCATCAGAAGGGATCAGGTGCAAATGGCCCCAATTCTGCTGCCTGGAGGCTGCATAGCCTGTAACACCACTGCATGGAGGACACTGCCACTGCTGAATGCCTTACATCAGTTGCCTTGCTCTCAAATGATAATCTGAAATCCAACAGAGCATCAACGAAATTCACTGAATTGATTTATTCTTGGGGTAAATACAAACCATAATTACCCAGAGCTCTTCAGAAACAGCACAGCAAAAAGTTACTCGTTCTGTTTCCTAAGGAAAAAAAGCCTTCCGTGAGCAGCACAGGTGCATACCCCTGTAACAGCTGGTCACTCAGCTCCTCCTTTTTACTTTCACAGCCACTACACCAGTTTTAACTAAATTTAATAGAGACAGAGAAGTCTCAGAGAGAAGCCCATTCCTACAGCTATCATGAAAAAAAGCAGCCAGGTGAGAAGATCCCATAAGTATCTCAAAAAAGGCTGATCTACCAGTAGATTAAATGTTACTAGACAATAAAAATATGTCTTAGAAATGCAGGAAAAGCTTTAACTGGAAAAATACAGAAATGGATTGAAAATAAAATTTATTTCTATTAGCTAGTTATTAGTAATTTGAGCAAATAGTTTCATAACAGAGAGATGAGTATAAAGAAGGTATTTGTATATGTAATAACAAATCCCAAAGATTTTCTGGAAAACGCTGATATATTTTAAAAGGACAACATTTTAATTGCCCTTAGGAAGCACTGACTTCAGTTCTTTACCATTCCACGCTACTGAGCTTGCTCACGGCTTTTGACTGTTTAGGTGGCAAATGTAGTGCATTAGACCATCCCTAGCTTTTTTCTCATGCTGTGACTGGAATACAGCAGGGTAACTTGAGCCTCGTTATTCTTTTAGACAGGCCAAACCCCCTCCTTTCAACTAACTTAAAGCTGTTATGTGTGATGGGGGAAATCTTGTGGTTGTTAATTATCTGAGGGGTTGTGGGATTAAGTGTACCATTTTACTGCAGATAATTTTAAAGATGCTATTTCTGTGCTACGCAAAAATAACCTCTTTAATGCTTTTCTGCTCTTTTTACTGGCTTTGTCACAATATTTAATAAACTCTGTTCCCATAGCTCTGCTGACATCAACAATGATTCTGATGCACAAACAATGAAGTAATCAAAGAGCTATTTTAATTTTAGCTCTATTCAAACTGAAAGAAAATTCAACATTTTCCAGATGCTAAGAGAAGTGGGTTTGCTAACAGTAGCAAGCCAGTGACATTTTAGATCTCTAGCAGGATATTACTACCCTGAGCAATCAAACAAAAAACCCCCTGTAATATAAAGGAGCTGTCTATGACCTTTTAGGTTACAGTTTCACAAGTTAAGGCAAGTTCAAAACACCATGAGGAAACACTATGTAGGAAGCAAAATACTCACTGACAAAACAAAAGAGAAACAACTAATCAAGGCTGTTGTTCAAAAAAACAGTATTCAAAAATTATGCCTAGAAAAGACTGCAAGTTAAGTACACAATGCAGAAAGAAACTTATTCTCTTGTCATTAAGTCCTCTATTCAATTACCATTTATTGGAGTAATTAAACACTGGGAAAGGATGCCAGGCTAATTGTTAGATTATGATAATTACACAGCTTTGCTGTGCTACAGCTGATCAAAATAAGATGTGGTCACACGCACTCAGCTAAAGCTTCTCTGCAATCATCGGGCTTCCATGGGAAACTTATTACTGTAATAAGGCCACTTATTACTAGTTCATTATCAATCAGGCAGAGAAACTTATTATTTGCAACCTTCATTTTACTCTCCCACCCACTCTGCTGGAACAAGCCTCCCAAAAGGTTGCGCCCAGGTCTCTGCCTTCGGCTGGCTCCCTTCCATCACAATTACACAGCTGAGCAGAATCAGGCTCCTGCACTTGAAAGAATTCATCAGACTTCAAATTACTGCTTCACAACCAGCTGCAAGAGCCTATCACACTTCTTGAAAGAGCTGAACGATCTCCCTGCATTTCACTTCACGTGCATCTGCCGGAGATCTATCTGCCCTTCCCTTTTATTCCTCCTCTGTCCCTCTCATCTGGGAGGTGTTTCACACTACTTGGATGGGTCCAAAAGCAAAAATGCCAAACAAATGAAAAACAGAAAGAACAGAGCTACATTAAGCTGGACTTAATGAGAAAAAGCATCAGTTTTATGTGGCTTGTCTCCCTGGAGAATCTCAAGCCTTTAGCCTTTCTTATCAGCCAAGAGTACAAGAGAGATATAGTGCCTTTCTACTTGGAGGGCTGGGGTTTTTTCTTGTTAAATATCATGATTCTGATCAGTTACCATTGTACCTGGTACTTCATACTGCCTATTCAAATAAGACAAACAAGTGATCTACTACAGGGACTAGAACATAGGAAGAAAGATGAAACAGAACTGTTTAAGCTAGCATTTAGGTTTTTTTAAAAAAGGAACTCATTAAGCACAGAGCAGCTCTGAAGAATCAAAGAATGTTTGGCCAAATCAGAAGAAATTCACCAAAAAATACAAAACTCATGATAATTATGTTTATTCTGCGCTCATACGAAAACCTAGGCCTTTTGGAATGTCAGAAGCACCTACCCCTGCATAGGCAATTGATCTGGAATCTGTCCTTAGATAGGACAGGTCAAACTTTACAACACTGGTCAATTAACTACTCAAGCTTCACTTTCTCAAACCTGATTTTTTCCATGCTATCAAAGTTCACAGCTATCCTGCAGGTGACTAGCTACAACCTTTTAATTCTCTTAACTTCCAGAACCAAGAAACCTCCTGAAACGCAGTCTGGTGAAAGTCTTTAACTTTCTGAGAGGTGAAAAAAAAAACACCCCAAAACCCAAAAACAACAATAAAAAAACGAACCACCAAAAAAAACCCCTGCCCAGCCCCCCCAAAAAAACCCCCCCCCCCCCCCAAACGTTTGTTTGTTTAATAAAAGCTTATTGTTGAAAAATTCCTAATGTGCCCTGACTGAAACACATCCTTTGCAAAACAAAGCAAGCCTACATCCAAAAGGAGGCGGCTTGTATTAGCAGAATCATGGCAACAAAGGCTGCAAAACACAGGAGAAAAGGAGTAGGTTTGAATGGGAAAGGGATATATCCTATTTAAAATGTAGGAGTTCTTCGAAGGACAATGTTATGTTAATTCCATTAAGCTGAGAGACCTGAAATACCTTTTTTTCTGATTCTATTGCTGAACAAAAATTTCAGTTGCATCATAACAGGAAGCGATGACATTGAATTTAAAGTCTAGACATATCTTTTATTTATTTTTATGCTTTAAAAGCTCTTTTAAGAAATAAATTCTGCAAAAACGTGTTTACTCCACTTACTGTTAGTAATTTCCCCTTACACTCACAACTGTGTTTATTTGTACAGCTGGATCCTGTATTGACTTTTTATAGCTGGCACTGCAAAAAGATATATGTTCAACGATAATGCAAACATTAAAAAATAGAAACTAATTGCTCTTCCCTGAGTAGATATGAGGGAGGGAGGGAATAAACAAATCAACATTTATTTCCCACCTATAAATCTGAGTACTCCAGAGATTCTCAAGTACTGCAACACCCTCACCCACTTAACTTCCCATCAGTCTGCACTTCCTAATCGATGAGCTGGACATTTTTCATTCTGTTTATTAAAACTGTTTCCTCAGGCTCTGCATTTGTGAAATTCCTTCCAAGCTGGTACACATGACTTTTCACCTGATCTATCAGAATTTTATTTTGCTGCAACTTTTGAAGTGAAGCACTCGTTGCATCTTGGGGGCTTCGGTGACACAGTCATGCTGTGGATGATAAGAGTGATAAAGGGGTACAACAAGTCACAGCATTGCTCCCGAAGAGGTCAGGCTCTCATTCTCAGCTGTCCCAGCTCTGATAGCTTTAATCCCCATGACTGCAGACTCTACCTGACTATCGATTTTCCATTGCTGCGGGCATTTAACTTGCGGAGATGGATGAGAAGAGAAGGAGGGAGGGGAAGGCAAAGTAAGAGTTACTATTCTGTCAAAGGCATCACTCAGGCTTACAGGACAAACTTCAGTGATGAAGACCCTACTAACATAACCTGAAAGGTACCACACCCAACCAGACACCAAGGGCAGCCTGATTTGTGTTTGGAGCCTCTATCCACCCTGTGAATCCAAAATGCCTGCGCTGAAGCCGGTCTCTTTGTTAAGCTGATTTATGGACACAAGCTCATTACTTGTGTTCACATTAGTACTACTCTGGAGTTCACCAGCAACATTTATCCCACTTTATCTGAGGTGGAATGAGGAGATCTGGTAATTACTACTCACATATTTTTAAGCACGGTCATCAATACCACCCACGCATGACTCTCCATTTGTCTACTTTAGACACTAACACCACAGAAGATGTCAGCTTCATCTTTTATTCCATGCTTTGGCTTGAAAATACAAAACCTACCTCAGCTACCTCTGGCCTATACAAGAAAAACTCTGGTTTGCTGATTCATTAGCATATGCACCTTTCTTTAAAAAGCAAGAAAGTCTTACCTTAGCTCTGCTGTACTAACACACACTTTACTATCAGACACATTTGGGAGAAAATAACTTACTCAAAGTTTAAACCCCTAAAAACAAAAATAACAACAACAAAATAATAACAAAAAAAACCCCCCCACAGGTAGGAGTACTACTAAAGAGTCCGAACTGGACTCTAACAACATGTGTTGATCATATGTCTAACCCAGAAGACACAGTCTATCAGCCTTGACGGAATGTGATTCTGTGACTGGTATTTGCTAACCCTGCCCGAGGCATGTGCTGACATCTGTTAATGGATATGGAGAACAATGCCCTATCTGCAGAAAGGTCTTGCTTCTCACACTCACAAAATGAAAGAAAAGAACACTTGCCCAACAAGCATGTTGACCTGCACACTGAATAATAGAGATAAACTGCAGCCTGTTTCCACAAGGAAGTGTACATAATGCAAAACAGCTTCGCAAATTTATTTTCCCACTAATACATTAAAAGTAGAGTGATGGCTAACTCTTATAAACTGAAATCTCCATCTCTTCCACACTCCTAGGGAAAAAAAAACGCTGCATCAATTTGCACCAGTAAATACACCGGCAGTATTGGAGAAGAAACATATATTTTGATAAACGTGCCTACTATTGCATATACACCTACGCTTGCTGTTGCATTAAAAATGCTTTTCTCTGACATTAAGCTATAGCTGTTTGTTATTAATCTCTGAATCCGTCAAGAAAATTAATTTAAAATATTTTGTGATCAAATTAGAATTTGGAGACCCAAACACCCTAGTAACTTGTAAAATCTACCCCTTAATTTCCCAATATTTAAGTGCCTAAAATTAAACTAATCCTTCAGATGTTTCACAGTATTTTTAATAAACTGTGTATGCTTTAAGAAGCTATGGTCACAACCCATATCCTCCAGCTAAAAGGAATGAATCCAGATGTAATAGAAAATAGCCCGAGCAAAACGTAGAGAAAAAAAATAATCACAGACCCACACAAACAGACTCAGAAACATAACAAGAAAATGACTTGCTATTAACATGAATAACCTATATAATCAAATACGTTCTCAAAAGCTATTTGAACTTGTTCACGTAAAAACAAAGTTAGAATAGCTAACAAGTACATAAATATATTTGCAGACAATTTGCTATCAGGAAAGCGGGCTTCAATCAATGAGTTTATTTCTTGCTACACAATTGCCTTCTGTTTATTTATGAGACCCGCAGGAAAAATATTTCCTTTCCTGACATAGAAACAACCTTTCAGAAAAAGTTCTGTGGAGAAATCTAATAATTTAACCATGTTCCTGATACTCTTCTGTATTAGTCTCTCTCTTACGTTAAGCAAACTAGCAAAAGAAAAATCAGAGTTTCACACTACAGACTGCAGCAACACCGACTAGCACAGCTATTATTAATGTTAGGAATTTTTTCTATTTCTTCCTGTAGCTTCTTCTAAAGACTTCTAGCACATAGACTATAAAATTCTCCATCAGGTTTAATCTTGATACACATGGTCTCTGAACAATAGGACTTAAAACCTTTTTTCGGCTAGAGAAATTTATCTTAAACTTTGCATAGTGTATGAACAAGATAGGTCCTGACCCAAACTGTTTTTTTCTGTTTACAAATGCGATCTGAAAGGCTTTGCACGATAAACTGCCAATTAGTCTGTAGAACACCTAAGACATTACAAAGATTACAATCTGATGGGTATTAATTTTTATTTTTTTAACTGAATGAGATTGACAAATGGTGGAATTCAATGAAGCTTTTACATTATTCCCTCCCCGCTATGGTTGCTGTTATGGGGTTTTGGAATTTTTATTTCCTCAGCAGTGACTGAAACAGTTTTTCAATATTATAAATAAAGCTTGAATTGATAAAAGATGTAAATCCTGTTCATTTACTTTTAAATGCATGTGTAAAATATTCATATTGAAGAAAAATGAGAAGAAAAAATGCATTGCTCTCAGATCAAACAGAAATTTCAGAGGTAAAACTGAAGGTATTCTTTTAATTTCCCTGTTGCATTTTTCCTAAAAGTGTTTCCAAATTAATCTTAAATGATTTCTAATCTTCAATCTGTAGTAAAATCGCTTCATTCACAACTGAATGATGATCTTGGCTGGATAAAACTCAGTAATTATTTTTAAAAGTGCAGACACAAAGGTTTAAGAGAAGATGCAGAAAATATCACAGACAAATTAAACCAAAGGTTTCTTCCCCTGCCCTCCCTTCTTCCTACTTATTATAAAGACACCAGCAGGCAGGTGTGAGGAAGGGAGTGCACAGGTCTGGCAAAACCATTATTCCCTGTTGGGAAGCCTTCACATCATTCCTTAGATGTTAAAATGAATTCTTTCTTCCTTTCATTCTTCCTCTTAAGTACTAGTTTGCCAATAAAGAAGCAAACAAACCTTAAAACTCAAGAATTAAGTGTTCATAGCTTAAGCACATAGTTGGGGTGTAAACACATAAACTGAGTCTACAGAGACAGCACGTACAACTTGGACCAATTGCATGGGCAAAACCACAGTTACAGAGCACCAATGTGAAAAGCGAGGAGAACAGACATCCTGGGCCAAAGCAACTTCCCATCGAGGCCAACAAAATACGCCCAACACTGCCAACAGAAGATGTCTAGACTACACTAAATACTGAGATAGTCATACTTCCCCCAGCATGTTCTCATAATGGCCACCAATCTTTTGCATAGACAGAGGTTCAGGCTCTTTGTGCTTAACAGGGAATGATGGCTTCTTCTCCGTGAGTCGGTCTGATGATTTTTTGAACCCCTGGAAACTTTTGGAATTTTGTGAACTACAGTCTGTGAACACTGAGTTGTACAGCTTGGTTGCCAAATGGAAAAGTACCTGCTCCTCTGCATTTCTGAGCCTGACACCTGATAATTTCTACCACAGACACAATGCGTACCATGAATTTCCTAGCTGAATAAGCAATTTATAACCTATCATGCTGCATTGTCTAGAAGAGTGATAAGAAATGATACAGCCAATTACAAGTGTCTAACCAAATGTAGTAGTCCTCAAATGTTTACCAAAAGAACATTTTCACTTGTGCTACCTCTAACATTCAGAGGCAAGAGTGCGCCTCATAAACCCCTCAGAGACAAGATTCTTTTTTGGAGACAAATTTACTCATTGGACAAAAAGTAAATCCAACTTCCATTCTCCCAGTTTGTAATACTAACCAAAATAAACACTCATGTAAAAGAATACATTAAAATCTCTGTTTAACTGCATCTCACCAGCACTCCAAGGAGGTTGCCACATAAAAAAGGCTAGACAAATGAACGCTACCTGGTTTTCCACTGTCTGCAATACAAGTTTAGTTAAGCATTGACTGAAGCAGAATACAGACGTCAAGATTTGTCCTTTCATTTTGTACACTGTGACTCATAACAAAAATAATACAACTGAAAAATCTTTTGTTGCACTTCAAAGATGCTTTAGACTTTTATATTGCTCAGCTTGTCCTGTGCTTTTAGGGATGTACACTTCATAATCAGGTGGTCATTTCTTAAGGAACGCTCTTCTACTGCTCAAGCTTGTTCTCTAGCTTGAGGTTATCTCTAGGTTGTTGGGAGGTTATCTATGCCCAAAGATGTCTTGTAAGAATTTTTACAGTGAAGAAAATGTAATCAAACTTGGTTTACACCTGCTTTTTCCTATGACATGGCAAGAGATATCTGTAGAGAACTCCACTTCCTTCCCTCAAATGAAAAATCTTCTCCTAAATTATGCCTTCCAAGCTCCCAGGAGCAAAAGGCAATTTAAGGCTTTGGTATTCAGCAAACTTGCAGACAACATGCTGAACAGCTGGAGGTCATTGGCTTTGTCTTCCGAACTTTTCCCTTCATCAATGGTGTGAAAAAAACCCCAAACTTAATTATTTTGTACAATAAATATGTCAGTTGAAATACAAATCACAGCCTTACATATATTATCAATAAGATTCGATTTATTAAGATACTAACATAGGTATAGTAATGTATCTACCTACTTCAGCTTTTACATCAAAGAAACAAAGCAGCCTGAACCTTCCAAATCCTTTAAAAAAGGTTAAAAGTTCCTTGGATTACAGAATGAAATAAGCCAACAGAAAATCACCACTTTTTGCTCAGCTATTAGACTGTTTTTGCTGAGTTGCTGAATCAAGCTATTTAATTGGCGTTTTTTTCCATTTCATCAGTTACTTTGCCATTGTTTATGAACTAGTTCTGTTAATGATCAAGCATCTTTAGCTTTTCAGTGCATTCTCCCCCTTACTCATACCTTGGCATGTTTTAACTCATTGGCATTTAAATGCACTTAAATACACCTTAAGAGATCTTTTGTTAGATTACAGAATGGTCTGAATAACAGCACATGAATATTTATTCTTTAGTTAAATAATAGCTATGACTGATGTAAAAAATATATCCTGACACAGTAGCTCCAAAGCTCCCAAAAGGTTACAGATATGTGACTATTAAGGTCCTCTGTTCTAATAAGTAGCTCTGTTCAAGACAGCAATTAAACTGATGCTTTAGAATTAAGCACATACTAAGCCAAAGGATTTAGGTAAATGGTTAAATGCTTTCCCGAATTGAGGCCTAACTGTGCAGAAAGCATTCAACAAAGAAGTGAACCTGCATGGACTAGCAGTGGTGTAAAATTATTCATTATTACGCTGATGTCAGAGGAAAACTACCGCAGCCAAAGAAGAATGTGTGAACACAGCATTTTATGATATGAAACATGATAACGAATAACTTCATACTGAGAATCATTCATTACCAATATTATTACAGTAATTCCTCTTATGCCTTTCATTTAATTATTCTGTCTCCGGGAAACTGAACTACAGATATCTTAGCGGTCAATACTTGACTCTTAATCCACAGAGGGAAAGGGTTAAAAAGCTTTTACTTTAATGAGCAGGCACCTTTTATTGCACAAAAGACAAAATTCTTACCAGGATTAACATTCTAAATATGGTTCTTTGGTCCATTAGAAGGTCATGACATCACCACCACTATCCCCACGCTAAGCAAGATAAAAAACGACCTGAGACTTTATCAATACGCTACCATTGATTTTACCAGTAATCTGAACACAGTTGGCAGCACGTAATTCCTATGTGTTCAAACATTAAAGCTTAATTCACTTCACCCGTGTGACTTTCTTGCTTTTATGTGCTGCAATGATGCTCTTGATTAAATACCCAGACAGCAAGAGACTAAATCGGCTCCACTGGTTAGTATCAGATATGTATGTGTGTGTTGCATAGAAACACAATCTGTTCAAATGTGTGTGCTCAGAACACATGGGGTACGGAACATCTACTCTCGTTAATGCATTACAAATGAGTAAACTTGCATTAAGGCTAATTGAAACCTGTTCTTCCTTTCAAAATCAATTATTTTAAACTTCTCAACCTGAAACACAGAGATCATTTTCCAGTGCAGCCCAATAGAGAAGATGACTTCTTAATACGTTGGGGGTGATTGGCTAAACATTGTTGCCCTCATTTCTATATCCTTAAAACTAGATTTTTTTGCCTGCTGAACATTGTTATTTAAATTACTCAAAGTAGATAAAACTCAAGAATCTCCATACTGCTGTTTAACACTAAAAAACTCCAGCTCCTGTTCCCAAAATTTTGTTCAGTCACCGTGGTAGCAAGATCACATAGCTAAAAAACAGCCACTTAGCAAGCTGAGTTCTTCCATCAACAAAGCCAGAAAAAGAATTTCCTTGACAGGAATAATTACTTTTGAGAATGGATTAAATCTGTTGTAAAACTCGCAGATTGTACCAAGAAGCAATGCTTGTATTCAATAATAACTGAAGAAATCCATATTCCGGAAAAAAAAATTTATCTTAAACATGTTTTGTCACTCCATACTGATTTTTATGCTAGAGAAACATTATGACATTTACATTAATAGTACCATGAAGCTTCAGAGTCATGTCAGGTGTTGAAGGAAATTACTGATTCACTCACCTTCTGTGCTTTACTTTTTCTTTTGCCTGTGTTAAGTATAAGCTAAACATAACCTTTTGTATTTTAAATACATTGGGGTTGTTTCATTGTTTTAACCATAGTAAACCACACACTATACAAAAGGAGATCAGAAACTGAAGGAAGAAAAGCATTATGGAGTCATTAAGGGTTTTTAAGAACACAGCAGAGAAAGGGGACGATTAAGTTAATGTGACAGCTTGCAATTTACTTCAGTTACACACTGTAGACAAAAATGTCCATCCCACAAGAACTACTGGATCAAGTTTCACCTTCTGTTGCAGTAGGGCAAAACAGGGAGCAACTCCTTGGTTTCAGCATGAAAATACATGGGATGAATAGGACAAAATCAGGCCTACTAACTATAATACTTAGTTAATTTAGGTATTAAGTAGACCACTTGGGTAGATAAACTCCAGTTAAGCAGAACAGCATCGGCTCCGTGCAAAAATAATAGGGGGAAAACAGAATTAGTGACTGAAGTAGGCTGCTGGCAGAAGGAGCACGTTGCCATTTACAAACACAAAGGTTCACCACATGACACGCCCAAGTTGTATATTCGATTACACGGCTTACTGTTTAAATATATGTGTTTACTCTATGCATGAAAATAAATGTTACTGATAAAAATACAGAATTAGGTACGCACTCACAAACACATGTGGTATGTCAAAATAATCTCTACAGTTTTACACTACATGCTAGAAATTTAAACTCTGTATTTATTGTCTAAGCTAGGAAGCCTTCTCTTTTGAAGGGTAGCTAATGCCTTCCAGTATCAGCATAATATAAATAAGCATGCACAGAACCAAGCACTTCAATAGAATAAAAGAGCGTCTTAATGACAACAGGTGAGCAAAACAGGTATTACTGAAATACTTGTTGATAGGATTCAAGAGTGCTCAAGGCCATCTGATGCTTAGGGCCACAGGAGAAATCAGCAGAGACCTAACCTAGCTAATTGTCTCCCTTGATTGTGATGGTTCTGATTAGAAGAATAATCAGCTCTCAGCAGCCCTTAGGCAAAAATGCCAACCGAGGGCTTTTTTTTTGTTGTTGTTGTTTGTTTGATGATGACGCACTGCAGAATGAATGCCAGATACATCATTAAACTACTCTTCCAAATATTAAAGGCATTCCTATACGAACAAAGCCGACCGTTCCCTTCATAATAAGCTTGAACATTCTCCTTCTGTCATTTTGAGATTGCATTCATATAGACTAAAAAAATGCTGATCTCCAGTTTTTCTTCGATATGGAGAACCAGTCACACTTTGTAACCGAAAAACAAGAGCTGTGAAATTCCAGAGGTCCCTGGATCAGCAAAAGGTTATCTAATATTAAATTAAATTATTAAGAGCTGGCTGCATACGACACAAATTAATTTGAGTTCTTTCTTATCAATGTTTTGACTGATTTTATCTAAATATATCCATCCACAATAAAACATCCATTTTCCTTTCTGTAATTGACTACATCATCTCTCCCACTTTTTTCAGTACATGATTTACATTCTCAGTCACCAGGAAAACTTCAAGCCAGACATATTCAAAACAGATTTCATATTACATTTTCTCAGTACTGCTCTCTTCTGTACTCTGAGACTCTTGGTTTCCAACTACAATAATATCATCCTTCCATTAGTTGCTTGCTGCTGTAAAAAAATTGAGTATTCATTTGAATGCAAAGTAATATGTATTGACAATTACATTCCCAGGGTAGTAATTTTAAGAAGCACATCTTGCCACCATTTTTGCACCATGGTAGATTAGCTGATTTAATAACTTCCAAAACTGTAACGCATATCACACACAAAAAGCTTAAAAGCAAAGGAACAAAGGAGCTCAAAACAGTTCTTCATAACAATCTAGCTATCATACACACAGAAGGAAAGGCTTGAGAGCAGCTTTCAGTGCTTAAGTTATGCAAGGAGATCTAGGCATCCTTCCACACGGCTGACTGAAAAACCAGACCAAAAGCATGTCTCTTCAAAAGAATTATCTAAAATGTGACACCAGCCATTTCATAAGGGAAAGAGAGTCTGAAACAAGCGATCTTTCACGTTCCCCCTTTAAGAATGTCCACATTAATAAAATTAAATACCTCACTGACAACAAGGTATAAATGTCTGAACAGCAAAAAAAATTAAAATCAACAGTCACTAAGTACATTTGACACCTGAAGGTAATTACATGTATGGGAATCCTGACAGGAGTGATTTCTCCTGTGTCCATTTTGAGCTATTTATCTTCCAGAAAGTTCACCGAAAGAATGTGTCAAACTGTCTATTAAAGGGACAACCAAAATATGCAATAAACACATCCATATTTTAGCCTCTGACCCTTGAAAGCTGGCACATTTTTTACATTCTTCTCATCAGGATAAGCAAGAATCAGCTAGCTGGGCGTATCTGCACCTAGACCTGCTCACACTGCTAACAGGTCTTGTACAGGGAGAGATGCACAGGACCCTTACATTTATAGCTGTCAAGTATGTTGCCGGAAATCATTTAACCAAAGACGGAATGAGTAAATGTGTGAAAGAGCTTACTGCAGACCTAGTTTATACATCCTCTACATGTCAGGAGACCATATGTCTTTGCCAAATAGAAATTTTCTTGAAACAATAACCACCCCCTGCTCTCAGAATGCTGTCCAAGTACTGAAAGAGAAAACATTTTTCTTCCCCAACCCCAACTCCCTCCATTCAAATAAATGCTGACTGACAAAAGATCAGCTGTCTCTCCTCAACATTGTAGTTGAGGCTCAGAGTATTCTAGAAACAGAAACCTTTTCAGATGGCTCAGTGTGAGCTGCTCATCTCACCAAGACTGCTAATGAACTGTAAAACCAACATTTTGGTTCAGTTAACATCGGCATCCCAGCTCCCGTAACAGATGACCACACTGACTTACTGAAGCAGAACCTCAGGTTTTGAGTCTTCAGCACACATTTCACCTGCATCATTTTGTCACTAGCAGGATTTTCAATCCATTCTTAATGTGTATATACACATGCACCTCCTGTACATTACCGTGGTAAACATATATGTGTTATTCCAGTTACCCTACTGATATGAAATCCAGTAAGGCACTCAACAACACTGTAATTAGAACCAATAGCTAATTAAATCAACTTTTGATTGCATGGCTTTTTTTCCATTTACTAACTCTGTTGATGCCTGCTGGTTTGCACTGATGTGATTGATAGCAGTAGTCAAGGGCACTGCCTGTGCTCCTACAAATCCTGGACGCTGCCAGAATCTGAGTCAGCTCAGGGTCTTGCTCCTCTGTCTATCACCAGGTTCCCAGTCTCCACAGAGATGCTATTGGACCACTCGTGCCAGAGTGTATGTAGTCCTATCCTCAACTCCAGAAACTGGTATCTGGGCTAAAAGCTTCCCCCGACCCCCAAAGGCAGTAGGAGTACACGGCAACATTACAGACAGCAGAAGAGCCAACTGCTCTCGGAACTGCCCATTTAGCCAACAAACGGTTTGTCTGAACAAGTAGAGCACGAAGTTGCACTACTTTCAAGGTTCGTAACAGTAGTAGCATGTGATCAATGTCTGCTTCAGCTAAAAGACACGTCCCAGACCTTTCAGTACCCCTTAAAATTGCAGAAAACTTAAACATCCTCTTGGAACAAACAGTAAAAATCTCAGTGTAAACAAATGTTCCTATGAGCTTAACCAAACCACTGATGACCCCAAAGCACTCTCATACAAGGGTCAGTGCTGAAGAGTTGCCTTTGCTGCTGACTTATTACAACTTCAGGAAATAACTTAGGTTTTTTCAGTGTAAATCCCCCCTGTCAGTAAGCTTTAGATTTACATCACCGACGAATGTTCTGCAGAGATGGTTTGGACTGGTCCAGCAGGGTTACATCCAGCATCTATGAAACTGCTCTCATGTTTGTTTCCAGCCTGCTCTGAAGGATTTTGCAGGTCAGCATCAAACTTTTTCAATGAGACTCAGTCACACAGGCAGAGTACCTGTGTAGAATCCAGATATCTCCCTATTTGCAGCTAGGGGCTGTAAGATACGGTGTCCTGATCTTAGGATGGAGACAATAATTCCACAGTCTTCTCTGTTTTGGTCTAAAGCTTTGACAACTCAAGTCTCTGTTAATTTTCCAACCAGATGGCATTCTCCAGAGCAGAGCCCATTTGACTTAAAAAGAGCTCCCACAGCAGAGGAGGTGACAGAGGACAGCTTTTAGGGCTCTGCCCCTCTAACTTACCAACTGACAAAGTGAAAAAAAGCCTTTCCCAACACCTGCAGACTTCTTATCAGGAACTGAAGACTGCACCTCCCAGCCACTTATCACCTGACTACATATTACTCAGACCCATCAGCTGATAAGCACGGAGTGTCACAGTACCATGATGAGATTGTTACCGAAGGGGCTTCCTGTTTTCTCCTAGAAAAAAGTGAATTTCTGCACGATGTTCACATGAAGGAGGAGCTCATCATTTTGAGCAGCTCTGCATTTTGAGACACTGGAGGACCTAGATGCATTAATAAATACATAAAGTTGGACCCTACTATGACTGTCCACATTATTTCCTCAATATTACTCATTCTGGTCCACTATGGCCCACAACAAAAAGGTAGGCAGACAGCTTCCATAAGAGAAAACGAGGCACAGAGTTGTAGATTAGGGACCTGAACAACGTGGTCCAGTGTTGGTCTAATAATAGATGGTGTCCTACCTCAGGTTTTCCTTGATGAAATCAGCAGTATTTCACTGCTGTGGGAAAATAACCACTGATGACTGAGTCATTTGGATGTGATGAGGCCACATAAATATCTGATCAGGAAGATAAGATGAGCAGTACATCCAACTTTCAGATTTATCTGCTATTCCTGCAATTTCAACACCCAGTTTTGTTTTCTGCAATGAATTTTGAGCAGCTGCACAGGCAGGAGACCTGCCAACACCAAGAGTAGTGTCTGCCACCTGAATTTCACCCAAATCTCTTTCATAGAGTCAGAAGATATAGGGGCTTAAGACTATTTCCTTACTGAAGCAGTCACCACCAGAATCAGCTGGAAAGAACTAGCTGTAGTGTGTAGGATGAATAAATATGTAAGCATTACTGCTGTGCAAGTAACTTCTGGGTTTGGGACATGGGAAAAGCTTAACTCTTATAATTTAATTATACTTTTTAAAAATTAAATTTTCTTTCTAAATGCTGAAATTACCGTTTCACCTGTCTTCCCTAAACCACTCAATGAATTGAACACAAATTTATGAATACCTTTAGTCCACCTAAATATGACTTTTTAATGATTATTTGAATGCAAAGAAAAAAAATTGAAAAATAGAACTTAATAGAACACATCATTTGATTTTCTTCCTGTCCCAATAAATTCTAAACAGACACTTCAGGAGCCAAACATGACAGAAGTCAGCTCCTTTCACAACAGGCAGAACTCCCCTCAATCAAGTGGAGAATGTGGGTGAGAATTCAATAGGAGAAATAACAAAAAAATATTCAGGATCCATATTAGTGGGTGATCATAATACATAAAAGGAGTAATGAGAAGCTGGAGCATAAGATTATGTCAACAGAGGACTAGAACTTGCTGTGACAGAGACCAGAGATCTCAGCTGGGCATGTGCTTAATGGTCAAAAGGAGTCCGAAGCAACCTCATCCTTAGGTTGCTCTTTCTCCGTGCTTGCTGTTGCACTGTTTCACCCCAGAAGCCATGCCTAGGGCTAACCTCCCCTCCAGCTGCCTTCCTGCTTCATGGCTAGGAACACAGAGGGAGGCAGGAATCCAGAGGGCAGCAGCCTATGCCCCTCTTCTGTTCGCTCTGCACCCCCAGCTGTGGCTTCAGCAGGATGGCCAGGATCCAGCCAGGAGAACAGCACTGCTTGGTGGGCAGGATGAATCGCACGGGAATCCTTGCTGCCTCCCTGCCGCCTGCACCAGGACTCCAGGATGTGCTTGCCAAATGCGCATCACTGGGGATATGCCGCACTTCGCAGTTCTGCCTGGAAACCTGGCTGGAAGAGTTTCTCTCCCTTTTAACCTATTTTTTTAAACTATTCTTTTATTTTTATTTTAATAACTGCATAATGTTTTGTTTAGGCACTTTACAGCCCTGCTGCAACACTGTAAAGTCTCAAGTGTGCACAGTGATGAAATGCCTCAGGGAGCTAGTTTGCAGAACATGAGGTAACATTGGCTTTGTAATTTAATTCCCAGTGCATTTAGCACAGTTGAGAATTAGAAATAAAATCAAACTAAGTTTCAGAGAGCAAGTTTCATCAGGCAGTGAGGGAAAATAAGAAAAAAACTTTTTGTCTTTTTAATGAGGGACAGTGAAGCCCACTCCAGAGAAGAAGGAATGCATTAGCTCCAACCATCAGAGTGGTAGGTGACAACTTAGGAATGAAGGACTACACTGAAATTTGAACTCAGTGGATACATTTATAGCATCAGCTGCCAAAGGTCAATGACTGCACCTGTGTACTTCACAAGGAAAGGAAAAAAAGGATGATGCAGAGAGGAACAGTAACTGCACTGCATCCAACTGTACACATAAGTGTAGAAGTCATTCTGGCTTCCTTTTCTCATTGATTTCATATCTGTCCTTTCAGGTTGCCATCTTACTTCCAACTTGTGAAAAAAATGTTTCTGAGATAAATCAGGGAACAGAACTGGACAGTAAGAGTATGAAATCCCAATTCCTAAACACATTCAACACACCAGCAAGTGACATCCGCTAGACTTCTTTTTCTCCTTATTTACTAAGCTTGTAAAAACATATTGCTCCTTCATCCATGCTATGAACTGCATCTCAGCACACAAGAAATACCCTGTGCTTTGTTTTACATGAGCCTGGGGTCTGGCAATACTGGCCTGACAAGTCAATGCCTTTGAACAGAATTACATCCAATAAGCAATTACAGCTAGGCATGGCCCTTTTCTGCCAGTCAGACAAGATAGAGACCTTTCCCTACCCTCATTTAACTTTCTGCCTGTTACAATGTAAAAGGATTGATTTATAAAGAACTAAGAGTGTATCTGCGTTTTGACTTAGCATTTGCTTTGTACATATTGATGAGATAAGGAAAAAACTGAAAGTGGATGAAAGAAGGACCTACTGCCACAAAGAAAGAGGTTGTGGACTTCATCCATTTTTTGCTCTGTCTTCTACTATTGCCAGCTGACTATTTCTGCTCATAAGAGAGCACAAACTATCCCTAAGTGCAAAACAGATATAGCACAAATTGATTTGCTAACATCACACAGACGTATTGTATGAATAATGAGGTTCAGTTGCAGCCTGTCACACACACCAGCGTAACTGATTTTTTGATAAGTTGACTGTGTAACATATAAATTCACCAAAGGTAAAATACAAAATATAACATCTACTCTTGATATAACTTTCCTTTGTGTTTTTAAGAAATCATTTGCTAGGAAACATAGTATTTAAAGGTACTCTGAATCATATTCCCCTTCCAAGTAATTCTGATAACTTTAAATGAAAAACTGAGACCATCTTGCTGAGATAATCTTTATTGCCAGCTAAGCTCAAGTTCTTCTGAAAGAGCTTGTTCACTGGTGTGACACACTCCAGAAAAAGCAGCAGCTCCATCTGAATATCTTCAGTCTTTAATTTCCAGTTATCTAGATCCTTCAAAGCTATTTCTGAACTCAGACAAGGTCATCACCCAAAATGAGAACAGTAAGCAACATTATTTCATCCTGACCAATCCACAGGCTACGCACACCGGACACCAATTCATTCTCAGTGAAGGATGCAGTCATACTCACGGACAGTATTCTCCACTGACTAACCATTCAAGCTGTTCAGTACAACTGGGCAACTGTGGTCATTTCTGAATTACCTAAGGTAAGAGGCAAGCAAATACTATGGGTAATAAAAATACCTGGGTAACGTACCACAGGGTATTTCACTTCCATAGATTCACTCAGGTTCATAAAGTCCTACTAGCTATGCATTTCCACGAGCCTACGCCGGCTCCAGAGGCACTCAGCAGACTTTTGTATCCATCTCTTAGGTCTTAGACACATTAGGGAAGAGTTGAATGCAGGACAAGTCTCTTTTTGCCACCTTTCTGCCCTAGAAATACTGTCCCCTCGGTAGCTCACGCTTGGAAATACTCACTAGCCTCTCTCCCTCTCCACTCCAGAAGTAAACCCCCAGCCCAATGGACTGATGGTTGTCCGGGGCCGCAGCACAGCTCCCGATCAGCCTCCCTCTTGCACTGCTCATGGTGCCACACTGGGTAACTGGCCTGCCCCTGACCCACCCAGCTTCAACACCAGGACCACCGCTTCACCCATTCACCCCCGGCACCAGTGGGAGCCTCCCAGAAAGGAGGGGACACCCCAGGACCACACCAGCTAGTTGCTGCTCCACTAGGTGGCCATGCCTGCATCCCGGCAATCCGTAGGGACCCCTCGCTCATCATCCCGTTGTATCAGCTGCCACCGCAGCTGAAAAGTGTAATACCACACAAAAGTGCAGCAAGTAATGATGGAATCCGGGCTGCCTTCTTATGCAGAAGACTACAGTAACAATCAATTTAAAGCGCAATGGACATAAAACAAATACAGCAATAAGCTGATTAACTGATTTAATCAAGCTGATTTGTAAAAAAGTCAATTATCTAATACAGGCAATACCTTTAAATAACCATCTAACTTATGCAACAGCTCCTGCAGTACTGTAGACTCAAAGAAAGTTAAACTGAGTTCTGAATTTGTCACCAAATAATTTTAGGGGTTTGCAAAAAGGCTTGAAAGGAAGAAGGAACTTTCTGCTTCAGGCTACGCAAATTCCAGTGTGTCCTACATAATGTAACCTCTTGATCAATTATTTCCCGCAACTTTTCAAAATGTTCTTTTTTAGGTTTGCCTTGATATGCCCCAGGTATATCAGGTGATCAATGAAACTACAATAAATTGTATTTCATGCTGAAGATCTTAACTTCATGCAGTTGTTTGACGGACTAAGACAAAAGCGTTTTAGATGCACATAATAAGCTTTTGGCCGAAGCACCAAGGCTTGCATTGAAGAATGCAGCAAATGAACAGAAACTAAAACATCTGCTCCACTCTGAGCTCGTGTTAGTACTGAAAATTCAATCACAAACTTTGTTCCAAGCAAGCCACCCACAATGCGGCACAAGAGACAACAATTTAATGCAGAAGGTTTGAACCTGTTTCCATTAATGTCACTGGGAATTCTACCACTATCTTAAATAAGATTCCACAAAACCTCTGCTTTTTGGCTGCAGACAAAAATTAAATTAAAATAAAATAAAAAGTCAGCACCTGGGTGGCTATAATTTTACTTGTGTTTTTCCAATAAGCCTTTTAAAAGCTCATCTGTGCTTTTAAAGTTCTCTTTTCTTGCATGTTTAGAGTACCCTCTGGTCACTTTACAAAATAGAAAAAACTTTTCTGTTTCCACTAAGGCAGCTTGAAGAAAAGGAAAACAAAAAACCAACGTAACCCAAGAAGTTCGTTCAAAACAGCTGGACACTAACACTATGCCTACAAAAAAAGTAAGCTTTCTTTACAAATACATGGAAGTATTCACATTGAATCGCTTCCCTTAAGGAATGATCCTCTTTCTGTATCTTTGAGACTTTTTGTTGCTTTTAACTGTATGACCTTTCTCTGAACAATCCCAAAAGCCTCTTCCCAGCCAAAAATTAGAGAAATGGATCGAATACCTCTTAAATCACTATGTAGCAAGGAAATACATTAAGCTAAAAATATGTTTTCTGAAAAGGCATTCAGAAATAAAATCACTTGGGCTTAACACTGCAGACAGTGTAAGAATGTAATATTGATATAAAATGGAACTGTAACCAACGGAATTACTAGATCTAGAATATGTGGTTGAGAAAACTCCTGCCAGAATTGATCTCTGAATGATATAGCTGGATAAGCTTCCCCATACAACAGCTGAATATTACATTTTACATAGTTTTAAATAAATCCAGAAACCTCTCCACATCCCATTTTTTCTTTCCTTTTGAGGAGGGGGGAGGGAAGCAATACGGAGAGGAAACTTTAATCTGAGAGACTTTCATCTGAAAATGCTACAATTGTACATGACTCATGATCTGTTTCAAAGGTATGAGGATGCAGTTATTGAGCTATATATCTGGGAATGAAGTGTTTAGCTGGCAAAGCTCTTCTAAGCACAGCAGTAATTTTCTTATGCAGGGTCCACTTTCAGTAAGGCCGGAAGCAGGAGGGGGTATAAGTGTGAAGGAAAGTTACTCAGAGCAATACATAAAATTTAAAGAGCACTGAAGAACTTAAGGTATGAAAAGCTTTTAGGATACAGTAAAAGCAATTACTTGCTGATACAGCATCAGTAGGAAATTTAGTACACGCAGTATCACAGAGACAAATAAGAGGCACTGGAGCAAGTTACCAGGAAGTATTTTGGCCCTGGCTTTGCTTCTAAAATGTTGTAGCTTTCCATTCCCTTCCTGGCACATAATTCCACTTCTTCGCTGAGGTATTAGAGTGAGTCAATAAAACTCAGGCTCCCACCACACTCTCAGCTGTCCTAAATTCAGAAAGTTGCTGCAGGTTGTATCTCCTCAACCAAACTGAAACAGACTTCAACTGAAACAAACTTACTTGGTCTATTTCTCTATTATGACTTGCTTCAGCAGAACCTGGGATTAAATCAAACACTGTATGTGGCAGGTAATTGTCTCACACACAAAAGGAGGAATGTAAACCAAAGAGATAAACATCTGAACAGTTTACAGTTTCTCATTCCAAGCTCTTTTATTTAACAGGGATGGGATGGCTTTCATGGCAGCCTGTGCTCCCCTGACTGAGGAATGGTATATATTGGCAATGTAAAACTCTTTTGTTTAGTCCTTGGTGTCAATTCATGGACCTGTAGGCAAAACAGTACCGAAGGGTTTGTACCTGTGACCCAAACATAACCAACCCATGTTTTCTTCAGTGATCGTTTTATAATACACATTTTTGCTTTTCGCCAGGTTGGCATTTTCACAGGAAGAGCAGGTGACTCCACGTGTCCCCTGAACACTGGAATATTGCTGAGCCCATTGCTTTTTGAAAATACAGCTCTTTCTTCTACTGACTGCATTGCTTCTAAAGGCTGGCAAAGTCTTTCACTGGCTTAAGAACTACACAGAAATGAACCGGCACTTCCCTCTACTGCTCTTTCTATTCCCTTGAAAACTTCTTTAGTTTCTTTCTCCTCTTTAAAAAGAGGGAGTGAAACACAACATATTTAAGATTCTCTCCCGATAGTTATTTAAAACTGAAAACAAAACCTTTGGCAAAGGAAAATCATTGATGTATTCTTTTTGCAAACATGGCTTAACATGTTGGCCAAGCCGGACTGTTAACTATCATGTCATAGTAACTACAGAAAGAATTCAGACTACTCAAGCTGAAAGCATATGAAGCAGATAATCAAAATACTTATTAGACTTTGCTCCTAAGTAAATTCATCATAGGTTGCAGAAAAAAAAAAAACCACTGAACACTTAATCATGTAGAGTTCCCATCAATTTCTATTCCTAGTTTTCTAAGGGGATTTCCACTTAACAAAATGAGTTTGTCCAAACGCATCAGCCTCACAGCTTGGGGACAGCAAAGAATGTAGAGAAAAACCAGACCAAGGTCATGGCAAAACAGTCCTCCCAGATTCCCGGGGAGGGAATGCATAGCCATGCTCTTTACGCCCCTTGCCTCCTACACCATCCGCCAGAGAAAGTCACACAGATCACATCGTTTATCTTGTGACTATAATAACATTTATGAAACTGTAACTGGGGCCCCGAAAAAGAAGAAATTGGTAGTGAGGGAACGAGCAACTATATGTATATGCATCCATGCTATGGTAGAAAATTGCAGGTCAGACTCCCTGTAGTTGTTAAGAGTTCATACGTATCTTGTCAGGGTCTGTGAAAAAGGCTAAGCACAGACAAAGTAAAACTCAACATCCCACTTAGATCTGTTAATTCAAATATGGAAAGCCAAAATGCTCATGTAGTGATCTTTATTTTTGAATATTTCTTAGTGGGGATTACTTCTCTTTTATGTTGGCTAGGATACATTGCACTCATACGTACACACACAGACACGCAGCATATTCATCTAGCACTTGCTGTGACAATAATCTGCACAATCACGAAGCCAGCACAAATTATAATTTGCATGGATGTTAGAAGAGAGTGTTCCAGCAGATGCAGCAGTACAGCACAAATCACAGAGAATCAGGAGCAAAAGAAATAAACACGTTTTACAGTAACAAATTTTTTTCCAGACTGCACATACTACACTAGAAAAGCACTAAAGGACTGAAGCTAGAAAAATCTATTGTGCCTGTTACTTAAATTCTCATTCCTTATCTCATGTGGTTAGCATCTACTTCTCAGCTTCTTTTACATGTGTTTTGTAAGAAACAGGTTTGCTAGGCTGTTGATACGGGATTATTTGCCTTGCCTGGCTTTTTTGAAGAGAAGGGTATGTTTCACTATTTCTCTTTTGGTCTCTGCAGAATTCCGTTTGTGTTTGCCTTGAAACAGAAAACTAATATGCATGTCAGGTGCACAGTTAGTATAGATTAGGTGGAACAAATACGTCTATATAAAGTATGTCCTGAATGATATTTAAAGGAACATTAAAACACAGATGCTTATTTATTTAAGTAGCAGAACTCCTGAAGATGTTTTTTCTCCCAAAGCCTGAAAGTTGAAAACTAGTTTATCACCAAATAAAATGGGATTTTAACACCGATTTACACAGGCAAGACCCATACAATAAAAAAAATAAAATAAAATAAAATAAAATATTTCATTTTAAACAATCTTCCTTAGTCAGAGAGGAAAAAATTTGCTTTTAATGACAATATTTTTAGTATGTACTTTTGAAGAAAGGAGGGGGGGGGAAAGATGATGTTTATGAGAAAACAAACTAATGACTGTATTATTATGACAGAAGAAAATGAATTTTTTAGTTTCACTATAGTTTCTCACTTGTCAGCTAACTACTTTGTAAGATAACAGCTTACGCTAGAAGCGATTCTTTCACAGACATTCCTGAATCATAATTGTGCTAATCAACATTATTTAGAGGAGTGGGCTCACTTTCCAAAGGTGTTTTTGAAATACTCCAGTGTTCAGCTATCACACTCCTAGAATACAAGGAGTTCCCTGGGGTCCTACAATAAAACCTCTCCTCCTCCTCCTCCTCCCTTTTACACACACATGTATTTTGTTTTAGGAACCAACTTTGAACCATCAGCTCTGACAGATCTAAGAACTGAAATTATATGTTAAAATACACGACTGAAGATTAACCATTTGTACTCCAACAAAAGAGAACAAAGATGCAATGTGCTTTAGAAATTTTGGCACCCCCTTCAGGGAACCTCTCCGGCCAGTAGGTAAGGCAGTTTGAAGGGGAAGGAAGGAGTTTTTCCAGTCAAGAAATCTCCTATCAATCTTTCTTTCCACTTACCTTTCCAGCTAGACAGAAAGACTCAGACTATATTTTTGACAAATTATCTTTTGAAACAGTGACCAGAAGAGGGAAATGCCTGGTAAGCTGTCACCAATTTGTACTTGGTGCTAGTTTGGCACAAATCTTCTACCCTAGTTGGTCCAACCAACAGCAACGCTCAAGGCACAAAAAACGTGAGGAATATGCTGCTCCACTGCCATCTGCACAAGTACTGTCTCTAGTGCATTTAGGAAGTGAACTTTGTTAAGTGTGCATTGCTTTGGTGCACACCTACGTATACTTACAGACTTTCCCACTTTTATACCTCTTTTCTCAGTCTCACCAGACAAAATGGCACTTGAACCATGTGGCCATCACTAAAGTTGATGAAATGATCTTACTAGCTTGAACTGCTTTAATGACTGAAGATAGCACTTCTGCAATGCTTTCAAGGCAAGTATTTGCTTGTTTTGATAAGGTAAAGGGACATTGTGACCATTCCCTCCGTTTCTACTACGGTACATCTGGATACACAAATGGTGGTGTTCAGTGGACAGTCAAATTCATGCCTAAGGGTTGTTTTCATAAAGAACCTGAGTCTCATACAAAGGAACAAGTTGCAGCCATCTGGAAGGGGAAAACTGCAGACCACCACTGTCAGCCTGACCTTGCTCCTGTTTAATATTTCTGTCCTTATTGATGTGTCTTTCAGCACAAGACAGAATGTATAAATGAGATAAAGAAAGCCAGTGCCCTTCTCTGCCAGTGAACAGCATTATAGTATTTATACTACGCAGGAGTTCCTGTTTCTGTACAATAAATAATTTTGTCAGTGCAATCTAGCCTCTAGAAGAAGTTTGACTAGCCAAAAGACAATAGAAACAAATGTAAAGAAAAACATAAAGATACGTTATATGTAGTCTTTCCTTACTCAGTGATTCCAAATGCTCTTTCAACGTAAGAACATTCTCTGTTCTTACGTTGAAATGAAATGAAGAGGTGATGATTTCCTCAAATTAGGAGGACATTAACAATTAAGTGTTAATGTGAACTTTGTTACAGTAAGGCAATTATAACTGTATTCCATGAAGAGCAATAGGAAATAATTACTCTTATTCTCAAGTGATAGATCTAAGAGAATGAGATTCCCAATCTTAAATTCATTAGACGGGCAGCTCTCATTTCCTTGTCTAAGAAAGAATCAGTCTTTCTTTATTGGAAAGGTATCCCCTATCTTTCATTACTGAAGTGTGCATGCACCTTCACTTCTGCTTGATAGTATCAAGCAGCGAGCTCAAGACATTTTCAGCATATCTATCTCCAGGTGCAGCTGCAATATCCTCCTCGTGAACACTGTTCACCTCTTCCAGATGCCTCTCAATGCGAAGTTCACCTAGAACCAAGGCACACTCATGCTCATTTAGCACAGGAGATTCCTCATGTGTATGCAAGTACCTTCCACGTGATGGTTTTCTGACCCAGTCTGAGGAAAAACCTTATGCAGGGACAGGTGCAAGCACATCACATAGCACAATCACCACTTAAAATTTGCAGTACAAAGGAGTTGGCTCACAGTAACTTGCATACCAACGCTTGGCTGCCAATGATCTTTACAACCTAAATCTTCCAAGAAAGCAAGAATATCACAGGCCTTCCTGTGGGTTATTAAGCTTTGATANTGAAATCTTATTTGTGACTTTAAACAGCAAAGAAAGCCCAAGTGCATTCTTGGTGCAAAGCAAAACAGAATGTAGAAAAAACTGAAATGAGGCGTAATGGCAGCACCAATGCCTCTAACTACAAAACAGATACTGAAACCCTTCGGTGCTCAGAAGTCTGCATTCTTTGCTGACTTTTAGACACTATCACTCCACACTCTCCATATTAAACACAGAGGTACTGGTTGGCTGTAATAATTAGGAAAGCTTGCCAAAAAGATGTTAGCAGAAGGAATGCATCAGGTGACAGAACAGTGCCTCCAAGGACTCTGGGACCTGTCAACCTCTGTAACTATATCCTCCTGGCTTGTCACAGTAGAGTTAATTAGAAACATCTGTAGTATAGAGATCAAGCAGCGGCAGTAGCAGCAGCTTATTTGCACAAGAAAGCTACAACTCATGTGGGAGGTAAAGAGGGCAGAATCACAAACAGATACAGATCAGTTACATGAACCTGATCAGTTATCTGAGCTATATGCACTTCTGAAATAAAACTACCTAACACAAATGCAAGACTGATGAAAAGCCTTAACTGTAACATTGGCAAACGGACTTCCTGGAATCTTTACAGTGAGAACAAGTCTCCAATGTCATGCAAAACGCCATTCATCTGCTCAGACATTCTGGCTAGGCTGCTCCACATGTTCCTCTGAGAAGCGAACTATGTTGCCTTCACCTTATATTTTTGCTAAGGACCTTAGGACAAGCTAAAGATGCTAATTTGTTTAATTACAGTTCTGCTGCTGCAGTTTATGGTGAGCAAACCCTTTTAACTGTGAATTCCCTCCTCCCTCCCAAAACGAGATCTACTTTGGGAAAAGTCTGTTACAGGTGGAACTAGAATTTTTATGTCTCCCGTTCCCAAAGCACAGATCTTTCGGTCGATCTAAGATAATGTGCTACAATTTGGGGCTGAATGATTGAATATTATACACAAAGAGAATTCCAGAATTTCAAATGGTAAAATAAGTTTATGTCTGGAAGACAGCTTGGCAGAGTTGTGCACATGCACAAATAGAACTTATAGAACTTAACATTCCTACAATTGTACCCTCCTACGTCCCCATCAGAAATCAAGAGCTTTCAACAAATTAGTACAGGATAGGTGCAGACTTTTAGGTTGATCCCTTCTCTTTTCAACCACACAGAATGCTTCCGTGTCTGGGCACATCAAAACTTGTCAGAGAAAAGAAACACAGGGGGAAAAAAAAAGAATCAATTTAGTTTTACCTGTAAGATACATGATTAAAGACAAACAGTATGCAGAGCCCTAGAAGTGAGCAAGAACAATTGCAAAAGCACATCACACGACCAAAATATAAATCTCTAAACAATTTTTGGCAAGCATTTTCTGAAGCACTCATTCTCTACTTAATTTTAATTTGATGCGTTGCTGACCCTTGGGCCCCCAGCACATATTCCCCAAGCAAACAGTCACAGCTGTTGACGTGGCTGTCGCCCCAGCGCAAGCTGCCCTCACAAGCTGCCTGTTGCTGTGCGAGTGGGAACATATGCCAAGTAGGTCCACACTTTTGGGCATGCCTGTCCATAATCTTAGCCCAGGCAGATCTCGTGGGCTGCCTAACAAGGTGAGACAGAGTCCCAGGGCATGGGCACCTTCTGCCACCTCCATTGCTGCACCAGGGTTGGTAGCAAGATCTCAAATCATCCAAGCTACCTTTGTTTAAGGTAATTTGTTAGAAATACTAATTTCCCTGGGGATTTTTGTTAAAAGATCACCCCCAAACTTCCAGGGGAATGCCTGTTTGCTGGCTGTAGTCCTCCTCCCTCCGTCCCTCTAGCGTCCGGCAGTCCCACTTCCAAGAGTCTTCTGTTTCAAAGCTCAAGAAGTCAGAGCTTGTCTTTAATCCATTTGTACTCACTCCTCACACTGCTCTTTTTTTCTTTCAATCCCGATTTCTTCTGCTCAACTGCTTGGAAATTTAGGAAAGTTTGTATTACCACATTGCCAAGGTACAATTTATAGTCATGGTACTTAAACAACTAATTATCAGATTTTGACATGTATACACTTTTTAAAAAGAGCTTTTTTTAATAAAAGAAAAGCTCTCAGTCCTTAAGAGCAATATACAGAGCTGCATGAAGTAACAGCTGGAAGTAACTACATTACTGCTTGGTAAAGCTGGGGAGCTAATAACACAAGACTGCAAAGATTTACCCGCTTCGGTTACTGATAACTCTAAACGTGAATGTTACTGAATTCTGTAGCATAGCCTGCAGCAATGCAAAAGTGCAGAGTGGTTGAGAAGAATGCAAAGATTATGGTTTTCAGTGTTTCATTTTCATCCAAAAAATGCCATCAGCAGTTTTTCCATGGGTAAAATCTCACCAGTTTATTCAAATTTGGAGCGTGTGGCCCTAAAATCCGAGGCAGGAACTCAAGAAGGACCTTAGTATTCAGACACTCCTTTAATGTTCCATTATATGTAAAGTTCATCCTGGAAGAAATCCAGTAGCCTGCGCTGAAATGGAGCAACGCTTTCTTTTTCCACATCACTTTCGCTGATCTGAAATGTCTGCATCTTACACCACTGAAGAAACAATTAAACCAACAACGGTATCAGTGTGTGACTTAATAACGTACCTAAACAAGACACTTGCTGATACGTGGGCTACTTAAAGCAAAGATATGCAAAAGTAGGAACAGATTTTTAAGGGGTTTGTTTTTGGAGGCTTTTTTAGTATCTCCTTTTGGCAAAAAAAGTGTTCCCTATGGAAATGAAAGTATCTTTTCTTTCACACCAACAGAGACTGCTGGCTGTTTCAACTGCTTTCAAAACTAAGTATCTGTGCAATAACAAAAACAGAACTGTTGTTAATGTGGTTCTTCTTTAACAGTCATTAGAAAATAGGTGTATATAACATTTTCAAAACATGCAGGTACAGGATGCATTCCTGACCTAAAGAGGAATTAAAACTTTGTCAGGTGTTCAATTACACAGATTTGTAATTACAAAGAAATTACCTAGATGTAGCCATGCTGCCTAAACCTTTCCCAATCCATACTCTCTCTGTCAAGTTACGGCTGTGTCCACACAGTGTAGGCTGAGCTCCCCATGGCTTCCTAGCTCAGTTTAACAAGCCATCAATTAAAGGCAGATATTTAGAGGAAGCAAAACTGATTGGTTGCAGAGGGATTTCTGGACATTTTAACTGATACCCACTGAAAATACATGAGAAGGATTTCAAACTCAGAAAAAATTGACTGCCAAAAGCCCTGACAGATATATAATGCCATGACAGAAATACTACACATTATGTCATATCTAATAACCCACTTGTGCCATATTACACAGCTGTTTTTGTTACACTGCAGTGCCAAATACAGTCCCTTCTTTCTTTCCCTCTTCCTCACTCTAAATTAACAAAGAAAAAAATTAAACTAGCAGTTTTGTGGACACCACCTCTATGCAGAACACAAGTTTTACCCTAAACTGAAGTCACAAAGATGAGGCAAGCAATCTTCTTGAGAGTGAACAAAATTTTTAGTTGCTTTCCCAAACTCATTAAGGAAGGGTCTGATTCCCACAGGTTTACCCAGAATAATTAGCAGCAACAAACAGTGGTAGGATTTCAGTGTGTAGGTCAGCCTATGGGATTAGTCACAAAAGGTTTTGTAAATTTCAGAAGATATCTTCACAGATGTCAGGGTGGGGGGAGGGTGAAGGGGAAGGGCTACATAATGGATGCAGCCAGAACCATTAAGTACTTTAGGATTTCTAAGACTCCCACAACCAATAAATTTTATGGAAAAAGTCATGAAAGTCAGATGGTAAAAAAATACATAGCATAGAAGTTGAAAACTTCTAGACAGCTTGTAAAACAGTGGTAATGCAAGAGGGAAATGGTAAACACACTAACAAGAGTTCATCAGTCTTAATAAATAGGACAGGGTCACACGGGTTTACTTCTGGAACCCATAATGGTCCCTAAGTATCTAATTATTTCTGAAAAAAAGTCTGAGGTTTTATTCCCTTCTATTCCTCTACAGATTAGCTCATTCTTCATCAGATACCATTTTAAACTGAAATATACTCTTTTTAAGAAGCTAAGGTTTGTTTCTTATTGACATGATAGAATACTATGTACCATATGTTCTTCCAAGGGAGTGTTACTAAGCAATATTAAACACTACATCCTAACGGTAATAACACAAAATATGTTTCTTAGCAGAAGTACATAACAAAATTGTTCATGGCATCAGGCCACATCGTAGGTTCTGAAGAAAATGTCAGATTAAGATCAAGAGCTTTCACTTCTGAATTTCTACTTTACTGCAGACTACAAAAATGTCTTTTCTGTCACCTTGCCAGTGGAAAGACGGGGCTATATTGTCACCTTTACAAGGAGGCAATCATCCTCCTCAGTAGGCATATTTTTAGTTCATTGGGCCTGACATAAAATTGACAAGTGCTGCTTGTTCACGTTTTTGTGAACAATGATCTTATAGCCTTGCTCAGGTTGGTAACTTCAGAAATTTTAAGTAACAAATGCTATCTTTGTGACCAGCAAAAAACAAATAATGAATAACGCATCTATAACTGCAGGGTACATATGTAAGCACATGAATTGTAATGGGTAATAAAAATAGCACTTTGTTCTGACTGTGGTGCTAATTAGAATCTGATTTGCCTATTTAAAAGCCGTAATTGAGCAGAACCCATGCTACCAAGACTCCCAGGCTGGTTTCACTTTTTAGGAACTCATGTACTGACCCCAACAGCTGAAAAACGAAAGAGTGAGTAGGAGTAAGAGGTCTGTAAATGTACCCCTGCCCTCTGTTTCTTTGGCCGAATAATGATTTGTGTTCAAGTGAGGGGCTTTTTTGATGAAGATGCCACTGCAGAACTGGCTAGGTACCCTGCTGCCAAACAGGGCATTACCAGGGAGCTTTAGAAAGTAGGACATGACACAGTAATTGATTTTGAGAGTCTTTCCCTCCTCCCTTTCCCTAGTTACTTTTTTCCCTTTCTAAACCTATTGCTTTGTTTTTCAAGGTATATTCCATAGCAGCATACTTAAGAAATTCAACCTCAAACACAGCAGATGATTACCACCTAAGACATAACATTTGCAAAAAGATTTGTATTCATTAAAAACATAACAAAATAAAACAAGCCAGACAGATAGACTTCTTTTCATAAGTAAGAGTGTAAATATCAACAACTCCCAAGTTCTGCACTGGCTATATACAACAGAATGTCACGTGTGTCCCATGGAAAGCAAAAATCATTATGAAACCCAGAGGGAAAAATCAAAGCTCCTCCTCTCCTCACCTCCAGAAAGCAACTGATGAAGCCTCACCTAAACAATGATCCATTATGTCCTTATTATGTTATCTCAGCTATATATTCAGTGCCCCTCAGATATTACTCAAAACCCCTTGGGCTGTTGTGTAAATTGAAATGTTCACTACCCTCAGTATTTCAGTACTATTAAAAATACAGCCTGAAGTCACAATGGGATTTCTCCCTCCTCATTTCCTCTAAGCAAAACTATTCTTGTACTTGTGCAGGCACCCCCAAGCACTACTCTCTGATGTTCTCATCTGATATGAAAGTTTATGCAGGGTTCCACACGGTCATATCCCACATACTACTATATATATTTTTTTAAAAACAGAAAAAAGTCAGAAAAGTGGAATCTATATTGCTGTATTTCTTTAGAGTGGCAAAATCCTGGGTATTCTGCCCAATAGCAAGGAACAGGAATATCTTCTAACAAACATGACAATACTGAACACATCTGACCAAATGTTTGGGTATGGTGCAGAACAAAAATAATTTATCAAATTAAATAAAATTTATCAAGTTATATTTATCGAATGATAAGGATAAATAATTACATTTATTAAAGCCACTGGCTTCCTAAAGGAAAGCCACTTCAGTATATAGACAAACGTGTGTTCTAGAGAGTATCTGGAACATCTGCATGATTTGGCCTGTTACCCAATTCATGTGTCAACTGACAGAGAAAGACAAAAATCCAAAGCTGCTGAAACACTTATCATGCCTAACACCTGTCATTGCTATTCCCCCGTCCAGACAACCTCCCGCGACGCACACAGTCACAGCCCGCGCAGCGTCCCCGTTCACCTGCCTCCCCCCACAGTCACCCCAATGCTGGGTGAGCTAATTAGCGACTTGTCAACTCACTTGTGCATAGCTTAGCACAGAGCTGGGCACAGGGCACCAACAGAAATCCCTTTGGGCCTTGTCACGACATCATTTGGGCAGTGTAGCCTGTGATAGCAGAAAATGAAGCTGGTATTTATACGCGGGCATTAGAAGGGAGCCCTCCCGTATCGGGCTTAAGATGACAAAATGTCAGCTTCAATCATCTGACAGACTTTGGTCTCTCTCAGTAACCTTTCTTTTTGGCTGCTCTTTTTTTATATACACATATGACACTAACAGAAAAATAAATTGAAAAGAGCACTGAGGCAGAGTGTATTTCACGCACTGGTGCCAATGTTTCATATCTCATGAACCCCGGGAAAACATTTCGTTGAACTAATTAGTTTACAGTGTTTAAGCAGCTTGTTTCCCGTCTTTAATCTTCTTTATGTAATAGTGCGAACAAAGCCATATTATCTTCTGATTTTTTTCTTATACAGTTTAACAAATATAATCTTTTTTTTTTTTTCTTGGAGATTACTTCATTTAGACATCAAACTACCCTCTCCTCCCTTACTTTTTTCCTTCTTGGGGAGAACAAATATAAACAGCACTGATTCATTTGTTTTTCAAAGACATTCAAGATTATGCTATACTTTTTCTTCTGCTTTTATCTTTTTTTTTTTAAATCTTATCCAGTTCATTTAATTTCTCATTTTTAGCCATCCCTCCGAAAGCAACTGTGTTTGCCTTCCTCTGAAAATAAAACAACTGCTCTTCTCCCTCAAGGGTCCTAGCAATTGAGGAGTGTCCCTAGCTTACAATCTCTGTTTCACTTGTTTTAAAAACTACTGGAAAAGCTAGTAATTAGTTAAAAATAAACCAAGCAAACCTTTAAAACTGAAACAGGTTAATCTTTTTACTTTCATCAGCAATGAATGGCTTGAATTAGAAGAAAATATATAAGTAAGGAGAAAAAAACCAAATAACTCCTGTTCAGGAGGCTGGAAGTGCATCTATTTCCTAATTCCCTTAAAAGTGCCTTTGGTCATGTCCAGGACCACAATAGTGTCCAGAGCTGGCTCAATCACAGCAGCTGACTACCACTCTCCCCGTTTCATACTGGGGTCCAAAAACATGAGTAAGTTCTTTGAAAGGCTTGATCCAGCAGGGGCACAGTATGAAGCCTGCAGGAGGCCAAGACGTTACGGTCCCCACCTGGTCATTCTGCCTCTTGTCATTGCTATGTAACAAGCAAAATCAGCAAAAACCAGCTAGGTGCGTACCAAGCTGCATCCATGTCAAGGCAGACAGGCTAACTTCAACCAACGTTGAAGGTGGGTTAAGTAAACCCATACTGAAAGATTAGACTTTCTCAGAGACCTAGCTAGATTTTAAGTCAAAACATACGCTCGAGTGTATTAATGGACAGCTGGGGACAGCAGCTTTTTAAGTGACTCCAACCAGGGTCACGGGAGGATTGTCTTTTATGCCCAACGTGCAAGGGCCAGGATTGGACTTTTTGCAACACACAGTCACAGCCACTGTTTTTTTTCAAGTATGGAAAGGGAATTTGTAGCACGTGCCTTTTATCCAGTAGTTTAGTGGCATATTCTACTAGTAATGTACATATTACTGGTATAATTCCTGCCTTTGGTATTATTTCTGTTTTTATACAAAGGCTGCTTGATGTAAAATGAACAAACCATCCTGGAAACAGGAAACCAACACTCCAGCCACAAGCTGAGAGAGAAAAAAAATACTCTTCTTTGCTTTTTAACAGCTTTTATCTCTAAGCAAGATGTCAGGCATCTCAGTGTTTAGTTGATAGTGCCTGAACATTTTCCTTGATATTGCTGTCTTACAAGGAGGTGTCAGCGACCATGTCCTCTACTTGAACATTTATTTCATGCAGATTGTTGACGTCCATGCAGTCAACATTATATTCCTTTCTGATTCTTTGCTTCCTTTAGAACTGTCTGCTGTCCCCCCATGCTTATCCACATTAAAGTTCACGCTGTCCTTACTTGTCAGATTCCCAGTAACTCTTAATTGGTACAGAGAGGTGATGCTGCTGTGGCTCCGCAAGCACAAGAACACCAGCGAGAGCCCCGTCCTGTTGGGCTCTGGGGATTTCTCCCTTCTCTCCCAAGGTTAATGCCTGTAACTCCTCTGGGAGCTTGCAGCTACGCAGGCTGCTTAACTGAAGATACCCAAAATCTCCCAGCTACTTGGGGATTTAGCAGTGACTGCAGACCGCTTGCGTTATTTCTGAATGCCTGAAAGGTTACAGGAACAAACTTTGTAAATGAGGGAAAAGCGTGAAAAATATTAATGCTATATTAACTTCCATTAACCTTCAATTTACATCCTAAACTGCTGGATTAAAACTCTATGGGTTGAAGTTTTGCTTAGAAGTTTCCTCATTAAGAATACATGCAATCCCAGAGCTGTCTAATGTTAAATATATGCAGGCTTTTCTATTCAACACAGACTGGTACCAGTAAACAGCTGAGTGAATGAAAGATGACAAATGACAAATCTGTGTAAGCACATAAATTTTTAACCCTTTGTTCAAAGGAAGATTTTACAAGCTTCTTAATTTCTCTCCTCATTTTATGGTTTAGTTTTGGACTAATTTAATGAGGACTGGAGAGGGATGAAAGACATCTGATTGTTCCCACTTCACTTCTCTCATTTAACATATATTTTTTCAACTTATATCTAATACTTAGGAATACATGAAGCAGGCATGTTACTATCCTGATATAATCTATCAATGTAGCCCAACATTCTCTGAAAAGTTTTAACTGTTAATTCACAAATAAAGAGAATAGTTTTCTTCCTAGAAAAAACAGTGTTTGTGACTCATGGGAGCTGATGAAACAGGCAAAGTTCTGATGTTTGCAATACTTCTTAAGAGAATTAACTGCATCAGCTAAGACTGGATAAGACCAGTTTGGCAACAATTTTTTTTCCGGTCAGCAGGAAAATTCATTCTGCAGCAGAAAAGTCAAGTCTCCATAGGCTCATCTTCACAGATGAGTCTTTTAGCTTTTTTTTTTTTCTGATTTTTCTGAACCTATTACCACAAATGACAAAAGATTATGAAGTGTCATATTAAATGTATTCCGGGGGATGAAATATTCTTATACAATATTTAATGTTTTGTTTTATTTCTCATCTTCATCCTGTCACACTCCTGATAAGGTCGTGGGTTTTTTTGTCTGGTTTTGGTTATGGTTTTTTCTTCTTTTAAGAGTTAATAGGCACATGATTTACTGTGGCTAGAAAACATCTATGCGTATCTAGAACAGCGCACATGTTCTTCCTTCTCTTCAGTTAAAGTATACAAACAAGACTTCTCATTAACTGGCCACGTGACAGAAATCCATCAAACACTACTCCTACTAAATGCAACCCCTCAACGTACCTACTTTACAATCAACCAAAAATAACACTCAATCAATATCTGACTGATTTCCATGATTTTATTTTTTTTTTTTTAAAAAAACCACTATCCAAAGCCTGCCTAGATTCCATGTGTGTGATGTCCCACTACCTTTTTATCAAAGGTTTTTTCTACCTTCTGGGGTTTGGTTTTGGGTTTTTCCTTGGTTTTGGGGTTTTTTTTGTTTTGTTTGGTTTTGGTTTGTTTTGCTTTTTTACAAAGCACAACTTGTACTTCGTACCTGACGACGTCGTGCTCTGACAGTACATGCTATCTCAGTTTAAATCATAGTGCAGGAACTACACCTGGAACTCTCCTAGGCCAGCAGTAGCCACTGCTAACAGATCCTCACTTGACTGACAGGGGGCTGCTTCAAGACTGACTCCAGTAAGAATTGCTAACAGAGACCTACAAATATAAATTAAGCCCAGAAATTATATTCCAAAGAGAACTGCTATTCTAAAAGAAAAGGAAAAACTCCACAGCTATTGTACCCCCTCTTAGCCAATGCACAAAGCTACGAAATACAACATAAATTGAATGATGTACAGCACAATTACTGACAGGAAGGATTTCAGCCTTGATTACACTTGAAAAGAATCTACCATTTTTTTCCCTAAGAAATCCTTTACGCAGCTCTGCATTACAGATGTTGTGTTATAGCTGCACTTTCCCAAAGGAATCCTCACTTTCTTGTCACACTCAAACATACACACACCTCTGCCTGAAAGGGCGAATGCTACAAGCTCTGCTTGCCCTTCACTAGAGAAAATTTTCCCCCAGCACTGCAGGACTGTTGCACTCTGTACATCCGCAGGAGAGGCTCCTGCCACCAGTTCAAGCTCTGAGTGGTTTCTTACACAATTCAAATTTTATGCAAACATCGGTAAATCCCTAGTCACTAGTGGCACACTCAACTAACCGCAGCTCCTCAGGTACATTACTAGCAAAATTTAAAAAAATAAAAAAGGTAATCGTGAAATAATACAGACAGACTATCAGGAACTGGTACTTGTACTCTCTTGCTGAAGTTTTATCATAAAGCAACACCACGGGGCTTCGCACTCTGTGTTCGTGGGCATCAGATTGTTCACTACTAACCACGCTGGTTCACAAGTATTAGTCAAAGGTGCTTGGCTTGTTGAACAGCAATAAAAAACTCAGAACAGTCTTTAGCTTTTTACAGTTTTACCTACAAGAAAAAAATAGATACCACATACTTTACCCAAAGGATTATGGAAGAAAAAAGTGTTGCAAGATGTTTTAAAAGAAACTTAGTTAATTTGAACATTCACACTTCCTGTCTACTGCTGTTTGTTAACTACCTATATGGCCCCATTTCAGCTTGTCACTTCGTATTTGAAAACTATTTGCTTTTTACCAATCAAAGAGCATCACTCCCACAGTAAGTTTTGCTCCTCAAAGCTGTATTTTGCGCTTTAAAAACATCATCAAATCCACGCCACCTGCATTTTCAGTAAAGCGTTCTGCCTTCTCTTTTCCATGAAGTCCCCCTGTTGAAAACCATTACCATAAAGAAAAAGTGCAGGACTTTATTCAGATGTGTACAAGTTCTCTTCAAAGCTGAGAGCTCAAAAGACAATAAATTAGACTAGAGTTGATGCTGTAAATTGTGCTTCTGGCTGAGTTGATACTCCTGAGATTTTTCAAATGACTCCAAATAAGTGATGGCTGGTACTCTTCCTACCTTGGTAAACAGAAAACCGTTAGGTCATAACACCAGTGGAAGCTAATGTAGAATTTAATGCAGGAAACTGATAACTTTTACCTGCTCATGTAGTAATTGCTGTAGCTAAAAAAGACATTGCAGGTCTCAGGAATAAAAAGAACATAAGCTAAAAATGTTAGGAGACATAAAGAAGGTTTATCTAAAAATTTCACTAATCAATTACATGTCAAACACTCTCACATTTGTATGCCTGTAAGAACAGTCTTAAAAATATTTAAGAACAATATGAATGGAAACAGAATAAATAGGCATTTTCTTTACTTGAAATGCTTGGCAGCATAAATTTAATGAGCTTAGTGTAGTAACAATACGGCATAATTCCGTATTTTGCCAATGAATAAGTCACAAAAACAATTTGCTACTAGCCGTTATCAATTATAACAGCGATCAGAAATAATAATTCTAACTTAACAACCTATTAGGCATAAGTCATAATAATCCAACATGTATTTAGATATGGATGCACGTTTAGTGTTTTCTTGTACTAAACCCTCTCTTCTTACCGGAAAAAAAAAAGGTAAAATACATTTAGTGACTCAAACTAGGATATTGTGAACTGTTCTATGACAGCAGGCACCCTGTGAGTTGCTAATTCAGTGTCTAAGTATTTAATCAGAAAAATTCTGAAGTGGTAATTCTGCAAATTTATTTTATAATATGTACACTGTATCCACTACAGACTTTTCTCTAGATTTTCCCCTTCTTGTTTGAGAAGATTCGAAAAAAAAAAGAAAAAAAAGAAAAAAAATATGTATCAGAACATGCTGTTTCCTTGTTATTATAAATCCTTTTGATTGAATGGAATATTTTAATCTTTCACTTTCTTTATGATACAATATGAATTGGAAGGATTCAGCTTGATTCCAATATTCTGTGTCTCACTTCGTATTTCATATGACTGAATCTGAACCATATCTCATACATATGACGGACAGCTGACAAAGAATTTCATCTTTTGTAAGTACCCAATAAGCATGTTCTGCTTAGAGTAAGTTAGAACATTCACAACCCAATTTCATTTCCAAGCTACCTTTCCAATTATCTGGACTATCTTACTCAAAGACATTCTGATGATACAGAAAAAATATTTTGGCTTAGTATGTGAGTCAGCTTTAAGGTAGCTTTGAAAAATTCCAATTTTGTCTTTTTGTACATGTGTCAACGACTTTCAGAGAAAACCTGAGCAGCATGCATACTGAACAGCTATTTCTTCGTGAAGCCAGTCCTATATTTAGAAGGGGAGAGGTTATCCTTATACCTCAGCCATCATCATCATCAATAAACAGCTGCGTGAATGAAGATTTAGCCATAGGAACACTCGTGCATTTTTACTGTCAATGCATGGGTGCTTCTACCTGCAGAAACTGGCTGTAAAATAAATCTAAAAACTTTTGTTGCCTTTGATAAATGACAGAAAATAATTCAGCTCTTCTCTGGTCCTGCCTGTGTTTGTAAAGCTAAAGGTTGGGAGAGCAGATGCACTTGTGGACAGCAATACCAAAGACGACTTGCTTTTCTTTCTAACTGGTGCTGCACTTCCTAAATAAGAACAATTTATAAAACTATGCAAAGAAGCAACAAGAGAGATGAAAAATGGTAAAAAAGCAGCCACCACATGAAAAACAGTAGGTGAAAAGGGCCTGACGGCTGGCTTACACTTAGGAATCTGCATTGTCTTTGTGGAACCTAACTATTCCAACAGCCCTGCAAAAGCAAAAATACCTCAACTCTCCAAGAGAGATACAGAGTTCTCTATGTGGTAAATTAAGAAATTACCTGCTTGTTAATTACATCCTTCCACCACTCATCATCCCAAGTACCCCTACACTATGACAAGCACCATCTCATCGGGTGAAAAAGGAAGATTACATGATCACTATAATCATTATTTTCCAACAAAAATGACAAAAAAAGCTAGGTAAGTACTCTTATTTGAAGCTATCAATGTGTAGAGAATCATAATTAATCTTTAGGTAGCATTGCAATTTCTCCCCAACTACTTAAGTATCATCATAATTGCAGGTCCAAAATACGAACCTCTTGCTTTGCTTAATGATTCTCTCATACGCTTTTCTCCCAAGACAAGGTTCTGATTTGAGAGCAGAGTTGTGAACAAAATGAAGTGAATACAAATAAGATCAAGAGCAGGGCAGGTCCTAATGTCTTGCCCTGAGCGGAAAAAAGAGTTAACTTTAAATAGCTGTTCATCGGACTGCTAGAAATGAAGAAAACCATGGTGACAAGGAGCAAGGAAAAGATAGGGCCAGAGACGAAGAAAAGGCAAATACATTTCAGTCCGTAATTGCCCTCACTTTGTTTACTACAGACAGAATAGTTTTGGGGTTTTTTTTAAGTGTTTACAGTAAAATCCTCTTTAGGATAAGCTGCTAAAGGCTAATAAACCCTCTGTTTCCTTCCCTCCCCCATTCTCCTTGGAGATCAACTTTATCTACAGAATTCTTATCTCAAGTGAATAAGTGATAAGAAAAATTAAAGGGCTCAGCAGCAGAATGTGTTAAGTAATTGGACCCCAGCTCCCACACCTCTTTGTCTCTCTACTAAATCTCCTCAGTCTCTCTGCTAAACTAATCCACTCTGAATACCAACCACAGCCGAGGCTGGAAATCACTGTTGGACAAAGAAAGTAATAATAATTTTTTTTTTTTTTAAAAAAACCCAACAAAACAACACCAAACAAAATTCGCCCAAGAAAACCCACACTGCATTTGCAAGGGCATAATTTTCTCCATTTTCAACTGCTGCTTCATTCCTTCACAGATGTATTAAAACCTTCGGATGCACAGTAGTTCCCCCAAAAGCCCAAATTTGCTTTGCACCAACTCAGAGGTAAGCACCTAAGGACAACCTCTAAACAAGCACCTCTCTGGCAAGACAGACTGCTGCTGTAAAAGGTATTATTTATCCAGAAAGATTATTACATTCACATATATCTATCTGAGGAAATCGAATCATACTACTACACCAGAATAACCACAGAACTATGGCTCTATTACAAGAAATTCCTGTACAAAGAGCTTCAGAATAGAAGTGCATGAATATTTTGGGGTTTGTTTTTCTGCTATGGCTTACACTGCTTCCAGAAGAACATGAGCTAAAAGAGCAACAAAATTAATCTGGTTTATTCTGTCATAAGAATGTGCACTGGTGAGCCAAAACCCTGTAGTCACTATCACAGCTGAGCCAACAGAATGGAAAGTGTGAGTCTTTCTCCTGCAAAGTCAGCTAAGTTTTCTTGAATGGCCTAAATTCAGGGGGGGTTTTATTAGTAAAATTTCTTGCACAAACAAACTCTAGCAATGTCAATTGTCTTCTTCTAAATTCTATGTCAAACAGATATGCATTCTATATGAGAGGCTTATCTCACCACTACTCTGAATTCCCAGAACACTTCTTTTGTTAAAAGAGTCTACAAGAAGCGCAAAATGAACCAACTATGTAACTGTTAATATTTAGCAGCTTATTAGACACTTTTTTTTTTTAAGCAACCCAAAGCAACTTTCCACCACACTGAAGAATTTTCCACAGGTACACACCAGAGCTTCTGAAACCTACTCCATAATCTTCAGATAAAATTCTCACTGAATTTCTCTGAGAAAGAATTGGGTATATATTACCTATGCCCAGCTTGTTAAATGAGGGAGAGATCTAAGGGGAAAAAAGAGAACCTTCTGGTTTATAAAAAGCTCTGTTTCAGTTGATTACATTTGGAGCTTACGAGTTCTTCTCTGGTCTGCACCTGGATCAATACTTGTAAAGTGTCTGTCCTGCACGAAGAACTCTGCAATCAAAGAAATATCTTCCTAATCGCATGGGTAAACGGAGCAGCTGCTTCTATCTTTCTTGGGTCTTGTCTACATGAAAAAATTATTCCCAAATACAACAGGCTATGAATTTGATGTGTTCCTGTTCCACATTTGAAGTGCTACACTGTTTCAAAGTAGCCACACATAGGACACAAGCTTTTTGGGTTTGGGTTGTTTTTTTAGGGTTTTGGGGTTTGGACTAGGTTTGGTGTTTTATTTTTGTGGGGCTTTGGGTTTGTTTTTCTTTTTTTTTTTTGGGGGGGGCGGGGGGAAGGAGGTAGAGTGGGGGAACTAAACTCAAAAAGGCCTTACACTACAAAGATTATTCATGTCCATGTCTGAGTGCCCCCACTGAGAAGCCTTCTCAACGTAAGTATTGTTACAACATCTCTTTTCTGATATCCAGGCCAGTGTTACAAGATAAAGTAGCCCTTCCAATGGAAGTTACTTCCAAATATATACCAAAAAGTCAGCATGGGGGCTAAACTACCATTTCCAGTTTCATTGTCACAGAGCAGATCTGAATTACAATTACAACAGAAATACAGCACTTTTCTAATGGTGTATTCTTTGCCCCTCTGTTTTTCAGGGTGCTCTGTTTGGAGGAGAAAAACCTTTCTGTTTTTTCCGACTGGCATATATGATTATGTCACCACTGCAAAAATCATGCATAACAGATACAATGTTCAGGTTTGCCAGTAGCTCCACAGAAAATACTACAACAGTGGTTCTAGTTTCGTAACCTTTTCTCCAGGTTATTACTTCAGCCTGCAGACTTTAGTAACAGCTTAATGCCTGGACCTACATTAAATAAATAATGATACAGTTTATACCTGCTAACCCAAAATAGTATACAGCCAGTCCTCCTCTAAATCCCATCAGAAAAATCACATGCTGTTAGTGTTGAGGAACTTTGCTTCTCGCCCACAATCTACTATTCACTTAGAGGGTCAAGGAGGATGTCATTAGGGAGCACTCAGCAGTATCCAGGTTAATTCATATTAAAAAGATCCAGCATATCTGCAAACAGCAGTTTAAATTTAGCAAGCAAACATAATCCTCTTTGCTTATTTTCTATCAGTACTTGTTTGTACTTCTCTTATTCTGAGGCATTTTCTCCACATGTTCATATCACCCTTGCTTTATGCTTTTTGTGGCATAAAAATCCTGACATATTTTCACCCTGAAGCTGTGATCATCATCCTTTGAAACTAACAGGCACAGACAATGACAAAAAAGCCCATAAACCCTAACACTTGAAGCAAATGCCTGGCAAAAGTTTTAGCCCAGATGTATGCTAAATATAGAGGTATCAACTAATGACTACACCAGAATAAAATATTTTTTCTGTTTTTAATTAAAGCTGCCATAACTGGGGAGTTTATGTCTTCCACATTCACTCTCTCCCTGTCAGGATAAGCCACTTTATTGTAATGCTTTATTTTAACATGGGAGAAAAGATATGAATGCCCTAAGGTGGAAGTATTACCAACACAGATGGATCAATCTTCCAAGCACGGAATGACACACAGATCACAAAGCAGGTAAACCAAACACGAGTATCTGGAGAAAGCTAAATAAACAAAACTAGGTCAGTGACTCAGTTTTGTGGCGGTCTACAGCCATTCTGGTAGAGATAATTTGCCTGGTGAAATCGTACTGATCAATAGTTCCAAGGCAGCTGTGACTTGGCTCTACAACAGTCTATTGACTACCGCCTTTTTTTTGTTTCATAATCCGAATGCCATACTTTTGCAGCCTGACCCAGGCTGCAAGGTCCCATCAGCAGATGTTGACATTATCTCCTCCTGATTGTAACAGCTCATCATAAACAACGAGTCTGCTTTTTGAGCTTTGTTTTGGTTGGGTTCTTTGAAAAAAGGCCACATAGGGGAATAGAGGAGGGAAAGAAAGATTATCATTTATAACTTGGTACAGAATGCATGTTGGCAGTTCTATTGTGTTTCCATTATGATGAAAATAGCAGGATGTCATTAACCTGTATTTTCGTACCTGACCAAGTGTTGTTATGTTCTACTGTACGTTGGGATTTCATTCAACAGACCACTTTAAGAAATGTCCAAAACCAATAGGTTTGTGCCGCTGTTGTCTAGTAACATTTCTAAAAGTATCTCTCTTTTCTCTTTTGTGTCATACTGCCAGGCATAAAAGCTGAACTCAAATATACTAGACCTTCACCCATCTTTAAGGTCAATGACACATGCATTGTTTGTTTACTGTTTTACACTGTGTTGAACAGTCAAGAATTTGAGAAGCTGTCTTGTGTTACAACCACGATCTTTAAATATGTCAAGGTAAGGGCCATGCTGCACCATCTAACCTTGACACTACAATACCAGAAATGAAGACTGAACTGTTCCTCATGCATCACCAAACCAGATGCAGCGGCAGGAGAGAGTGCTACTGAAACTCTCTCGTAAACAGGAAGCTGCCACAACCTGGAAAAGATGAATTCCTTTTGATGCAGCTAAGAGACTTTTTTAAGTGTACAAAATTATTCAAATGGTTTTATGATTTAGGCTATTGCCTACAGATGCTTTCAAGGAAGCGAGTGAACACCGTTTCATGAAGATCATCAGCTAGAACTGACCTAAAATGCTACAGTTAAATCTAAGAAGAGCTAAAGACCAGCTCCACCCAAAAATCAGAGGGATTTTTTGCGTTGACGTCAATGAAAGCACAGCGGGTTTAGTGGGGAAATACAAACCCAACAAACAGTCACACCTACAAACGCCTTGTTTGGGAGCCAGTGAGCAGTTGTACAGTCAAAGGCTAGTACTCAAAATGAGTGAAGATGAAAAGCTCTGCCACAGAGATTTTGGTTACTTCTCTACCTGCTTGAGGCACAACCTGATAGGAAAGGCATGTAACCTATCAAACCGGCCGCGCTAGATTCAGCGTAGTGACCTACCTCCAAATCCCGGTTTCATCAGTTACCTGCCTTATGACCCTGAGCAACGTGCTGCTTTATGCTTGTTTCCCTCCCTTGTCTCGTGCCTCTCCTGCGCGTTGCCCAGCCCTCACTTCAATGCAGTACACTCGCCACAACAGAACCCAGCTTATGACTCCAAAGGTTATTGTTACACAAATAGTGCCTCTGATTTGTAGAAACAGTTGAAGCTTGACATTTGCCTTTGGAACCACTGGCTACCATAACTAATTGTAAGATTTGACTTCATTTAGAAAAAATGAAAAAGCTATTCAAGAATCAGCTCCAACCCACACATTTAACTCTTGTCTCACTGCTCGTATGCACTCTGTACTCTTTGTGCAGTTACTGCATGGAATTACACCTTGTACCATGGTGCTGTGTCAGAAATTGCGCCCGTTTAATGGATTAGTGCAATCATCACCAAAGATTAAATCCTGCATTTGTTAAACTCTAGCATTATAAACAGAACCGTCTCAGGCTATTCAGAAACTCCAAGTACTTTCACCTCTTATTGCCCTTCAAGAAGGGAAAATACTCACTACTGAACTACTGACAGGTGATACTGAATACAGATCAGCAATCTTAACTCCTTAGCCACCCATTTGACATTAAATATGCAGTCATAACATTTTTCTTGTAAAACTAATTCAAATACACATTCATTAAATTGTTAATTCAAGATTCCAGGAACTTGGCAGCAGCGTAAAATTTAGTGACTCTCACTACTTTTCTTTTCCTTGAACCAGGACACATGGAGTCTAAATGTATGCTACGCAGTGGATATGATGCAGGAAGATTCTGACGGATGCACAATTTCTTTCTTGTATCTTTCCCCTGCCTTTCCTGGTTCACAAAAGCTGAGAGCTAATGGAAGTGGCCAGATTGTACGGTTCATCAACAGAAACTGTAGATCAGGTGGAGTCTCCACACCATACTGTTATCTGAGCAGGATTAACACTATCTGGACCGGTAAATTCTCTTTCCACCCTTGCTGACTCAGAAAGATTTAAATGAAGCTGCTAACTCTAATGAGCAGCACACTGCTGGTTGTCTGAAGTGAGCTATACACCACTTACAATCAAACTGTAAACCAGTCATTTCACTTCACTGATCGTATTCAGGCTTCCCAGAGTTTAACAGACAACTCATTATCCACTCCATCACACTGCCTGTCTACCTCTCTCCTCCAATTGTTTCAAGACACAGGATGAAGCAACTCATCATGCTATCTTATACATAACCTGTTTTCTGAGTCTCCCTGCAAACGAAAGCTGCCGCTTACAGTAGACTGAAGGGGAAAAAAACCCTCCAAAACGAAACAAAAAAATCCACACCAGCAGCAGACTTCCATGCAGCACCTTTAACAGCTATCATCAGCAACCAGCAGATAGGCATTGTCCAGCATGTCAAGGACAGATTTCCTAAACGTGATCACCTAAAATGGTGTATTTCATCTGGCATCTTTTTCATCTGAAGTAAATTAACAATCAGGAACCTCAGTAGTGGAAACGGAATTAAAATAACCTGACCCTGACACTTCGGGGTTTACTCCTTTTGTTATGAATAGCAGCTGTATCCTGTTATTTGTGACGGGAGTCTCTCGACAGCCCGCTGCCGGCTCGTGCACACACACACACACACACACACCTTCACGCGCCAGTCGGGGAAGCAGGACTTTTCTTCTGCTCGCATGCAAAACTGTGCCTTCAGAGCTCCTCTCCATCAAACCCCAGCAGAAACACTTGATGAGCGGGGCCCTGAGAGCACTTCTCCTTCCCTTCAGCTGCAACGGCTTGCAGGCATAGGACACTCCATCAATACCGAGAGCTGGCAGCTTGAAAGGCGGGCAGGACGTTCACTGATAGCACGCATCTGCTTACTAGCAGCCTTGGTGCTCCACTCCTTCTCCCATTCATCGCCTGCAGGAACGACTCCATTGAGAGACTCGCCATCAACAGATGGTCCCAGGCTAAGGTGTAATCAGGAGCAGCTTGCTAAATTTACTCCCAACAAATAGAATTACAGGCTTTTGCTGAATCTGAACTGAATTGGGAACTTGGGTGGTACGGAGAGTGTTAATACAAATACGTCCCAAAATGACCGTCTAAAGTTGTCAGTGAAAATCCGCTCTGCCCTGAAGTTGCGTATTTATATTCATGCTGCTTATTGTCTCAGCTTATACAATAGATGCTTATTTTGAGAGAATTTTTAGCTGCATCCTAATTAAGTCATTTACCTCCTACAGTCCTCTTTTCCCCTCAGGATATACTCTGCTAAAAATGTTTTAATGCAAAATCTACACTTTCATCACCTTCCACTCATGAGTATTTCAATATGTCGACTTTTAACTCCATTAAGAAAATAAAAACTACTATTAAAATTGAAAAACCCTTTACCAAGACAGAAAATGATGTTATAGCATAGGATTGGATGTGTATATGCCTTGAAAGCATCATTACCTTGAAGTTATTTGCTGTTTTGTTGAACGCAACATTTAAGTTTGGAATCATGCCCTGTTACAATTTACTAATAGCAATTCCAAGCAGAAGCAAAACAAAACAAAAAAAAAATAAAAAAAATTCAAGTGCAAGTTCTGTATCAAGATTTAGTATTTGAATTTACATTCACTGTACAGAAAATAAATGTTTTTAAACAGAAGTTTATACAACATCGCCTTATTGGACAACATATCTTACTGCTTGAGATGTTAAGGCCTATATGCTGACTTTAATGACAAAAATAAGATTTTAAATATGCTAACTTCATGTAGTCATACTGCATATAAAAAGACTGAATAAAAATAACAGCCTCATCTGTCTCAAGAGAAGGCTTTAGCAAATTGTACCAGAGAAAAATCAGTTCTCTTCTACAGACTGGGATACACACATAAAATAACACATACCATGCAAGTAGGCTGCACTAGTATAACTGTGGATCTAACCTCACCAAGGGATTTCATATAGTAATTGCATACAAAATAATGTGCAGTTGTGTGTCAGTGATGGGGCAAATTTCATTTGTAGGAAACCCAGCAAAACTGTCTACCATTTTATGTATTGATTTGATCACTTGAAGGGCAAATTGTTCTAGTGACAAAAACCATGGAACACCAAAGTCATGAGTGGCATTGCTGAAGGTGACACGCCAGTGCTGCTCCGTGACTAAAAACTACATATAAGAAATGCAGCATTGCTCCATTTTAGATGATCTCACCGCCTTCAGATGGCAAAGTCTGATTTTACAGTGAAAGCACAATAAAAGCTAATTTCTCCAAACTAGCTTTGAAATAATTAGGTACCTTTGTTTACCTTGTAAAATATAGGCTATTTACACAATTCATGAAAACAGCCTCCTGAGGCTGTAGCAACACAAGGTTTTCATCAGTGTTGTTCAACTAAAGGAGTCCCTAAACTTTTATCTCAAGGTAGTGTACTGCCCCCTAATTGTACCAAAACAACTGCTTTTGGGGCTACGAGGGGGACCCTGATACATGAAGTGATTTGGTTAAAATAACCATTTGTGGCACACAGCAGGGTTATTTTTCATCTTGATCAATCCCTTGATCCACTTCACAGCGTGAAGCTGTCAGCGCAACTGAGAATGACAAATGAACAACACTCAGAGAGATCTCAGCAGTCATCCAACAAGTTAGAAACTAGACCTAAAACCAGCCGATCTGCCAAAACCCTTCACACCATGGAGCTGTGGCTGAGAAAAGAACTTCCAGGACTGGGTTGTACATCACAGTATCAGCCTTGAAGTTCGCACCACCATTTGTGCCATCACCTGCTAACCCCTGAATGCTTGCCGTCAAGAGTTCTCTTCACAGCTGCCATTTCTGCCATGTAGAACTTTAGGTCACAGCTTAGTGCCCTTATGGACCAGAAACTGTCCTTCTGCATAACTACGATCTACTACATGTAGTTGGTACACATACCTGCACTGCAAATGACTGCAACTATGGATTATTTTTTTTTTTAATTAAAAAAGTAACCAACAAAGACATTTTTTAATCCTTGACAAGATCACAGCTATATTCTTCTTCAGTTTAGTTACATAACAGATATTGGCTTTGGTATAAGTATTTGTTAATGTCAGAAATATTTTTAAAATCAAATCAGGAGAAGTACCTAGGGTGAGACTTATTTTTAGCTCATAAGTTCTTTTTTTAAAAAAAGAAAAGGCAGCTATAGACATTTATCCTTTAAGAGACAGTCAAGATCTAAGTACTATGATTTAGCTGATAATAACTGTTTATCATTTTATAACAGAAAGTCTGGCAAACGCTTAAGTGCTTCTATGGAAAAGGTGAGCTGCATGCCAAATACCTCACACAGCCCTTGATCCTTCATGAATACCAGAGGCACACCTAATACCTCCTAGTAAGCTATGCAAAAGGAGATGCTTTCAGGACTAGTCCCCAGATAGGCAACAACCACCATCTCCAGTCACCCCCGCAGCTTCACAAAGGGCTCAAGCTGGGTTACCGTGGATTGGAAGCCACACTTGAACCACCAAGAGATGTAGACTACTGGCCCACTACATGCAACACATGGACAGATACAACTGCATCTTTGGGTTACGTAAGCCTCCGAGTAAAAGCAAAAAGTTTTCTATTTATTTCAGTAACATTAATAAGAGTTACCACAACGCTAATAGCCAGTGACAAAAACAGCCCAAGTGAATGAAAAGGAACTCAAGAAGAGCAACTGCAGGAATGCTACCATAACGATTTTCAAAATAGAACGGATATATTGCAGAATAACAGCAAATAAGGTTGAGAAGTACGTCTTCCCTGAGAGAGATATGTTTCAGATTTGGAAGTATATTCATTAGTGTATAAATTTTCCTAAATTTACCACATGTATTTTATACCTAGTACTGATGTTCTGGTTTTAGAGCCAAATTAATTTTGTATGAAGAGAGCTGGTGAATACTTACACTTGGAGAAGACTCTGCAAGCCGATGTCTGCCTCCATAGCACCAGCACTATCATATAAATTTAATGGAGAGGAGTAAAAAGACCAAGCTGTATCTTAACACTTACTTGGGAAAAAAGGTAATAAAGCAATAACTTCAAGACTGCACAAAGCAGCCTAAGATGTATTGTGTGTAAATTGCAGATCATGTACAAAATCCACCTAAGGAATGTGTAATTTGTAAATGCAAAACCTACCATCCATCTATCTGATTACAAAATCTAGATGATAAAGCTGTTTCATAAATGAGTTCTAGATGGATTTTTCTGTAACCTGTGCTGTGCTTCTGTTCCTAAGTCAAAAAAGGAAATTAAAGTGTCCTTTGTGGTATTTACCAAATTTGGCATTGACTAATTTTCTCTCTTTCAACTCTATAAATCTGTAAGGTTAGCAAGCCTATGTAACCATTAGCAATAGTTTTTACTCTTTGATTAAAGTCTGTGCCAATATATGGAAGCCAGAAAAATCGTACAAAGTGACTTACTCAAAAAGCTACTATTTGAGGAAGCTATTAAAGAAGGAGGCCTCTTAACTGGGATATATGGCTTGGTTTTGTTGCCTTGGATAAGAAGACTCCTCAAGCTGAGGTGCTCCGACATATACTGCTGTGATCACGGAAAATTTGCACATCTGAAGTCAACGGAGGATTACCACCAGCGTGTAACCAAATTCCTGGTAGGGAGATCTGCCAGCTACTCACAGCAGCCTCTGGCAAGTTCAAAAGGACATCTCCAGTGTTAAGGGTGCAGAGGTTTTCCTTTGCCCATTCTTAAGTCCGTGATAGCTGCTATTTAGAAGATAAGGAACTGCCTAATCTTCGTTTCTTTAGTTGTGGCATCAGTGAAGAATTTTTTAGCAATGCTGATCTCTCCTTGCTTGCATTCCCTGAGGTCTCACACCCACAAAGAGTCACGCAGCAGCACCGCAGAGGTGCTCCTGCTCATCACTCTTCCCCACCTGGCCTTGGTCCCCCAGCCTGGCCCCTTTCTTCCTGCACACCACAAAACCACGATGCTTTGTAAACAGGCGGCCTAAAGAAGTGCCTTTGCGGGGCTTCCGAGGGCACATATGGCTCTGGCCATGTCAGCAGTGCTTGGCAGAGCCGGCAAGGGGAGGAGATGTCCCCCATGGACCCCTTTGTGGTGGCAGGGCTTCCCTCCAGGGCCACCTTGCTCCTGCGGGGGCTCTGAAGCCCCCCAGCCCCAGGAGCCCTGCACGGCTGCCACCTTGCCTCTGCACGCTTCCAGCCTCGCGCAGCAAGCCTCCAGCACAGGCTTTACTTTTCCGTCTTTATTATTATCCTGACGTCAATGTAAAATAAAGGTAATTTAGGCTCAGGTTATAAGCAACATAAAAAACAGAAGGAGGAAGCTGGCAGCAGGCGCCTGACTTCAGGCTTCAGAAAGTCTGTGAGAGCCTGCCAAAACACAATCTTAGCATAAAGCATTAGCACTTCTGACCCCCCCCCCCCCCGCAAATGCATAAAACCAAAACCAAAACAAACCCGAAAATGCTCTCTAGCAATGCCACTGTCTCCACCTCCTGGTGGGGGAAGAAGCACAGCCGATGCACGCGTTTCGGCCGAGAATTTACGAGAGAGCAGTAACTCCTTCCCCAGACGAAACTATGTATGACAAGTGCAGCCTGCAGCAAGTTTGTGCAGCCAAGTTATAAATCCCTCAAATAGGGTCTCATAATGAAAATGTGAACACGGTCTTAATAGATGGCACCTTGACCTGACAGAAATTTGGCCTCCATTCCTCTGCCATAGCAGCCTTGAGACACAGAAACAAGCAGTCTGTCTGTCCCCCCCCCCCTCCCGGACTTGCGGGGAGGGAGGAGGGGGTTGACGGATGGTTTTGTGGACAAAGGAGAGAGGGATGAGGAATAAACTGCAAATTGATCTGTGCAGCAGAATAAAAGCAGGATGTGGCAAGGTAGACCTAGGTCAGTGTCACACAGGTGCAAGCCTTGGAATTAGTTTCCTGAACATCTGCAGCAAACATAAAAAATAACTGCCAGTACCAAGGAGGGAGAAAAAATAACACATCTCACGTTGCATGGAGCAAACCAACCAACAACACAACACAAAGGCAAAAAAAAAAGTTGGGGTTTTTTCTTTTTTTTTCTCTTTTTTTTTTTCTGCGACCATCACACTCACTGGCCGCTCTGTTCCCAATTTCCTGGTTTAAGCTGTGTGTTTTACCACATCATTAAAGAAAATAATAATCCTTCTGCTTTCCCTGAAACTGTTTGGAAACATCCCCCTGTTGAGACCTTAACAGAGCCAGCCTTCCAGCCCCAAACAAAGGAGGACCATTGCACAGGGCTTCTGGCATGCCCCTCCCCAGCACCCCCTACCCCCCCCCGCCGAGTACTTCAGACTAAATACAAATTGGAGTCTCCTCCTAGGAACCCACAAAGATCCATCTTAACAAAATGTCCAAATACGTGATAGGCAAGGAGTCATTTGTGTGTTTTTCTTTGCCGATGAGAACGTCTGGGAGAAGAAGAAAAGGTTACTGTTTTGCCCATAATTATTTTTCCTCCCCCTTTCATCCTTCCTATTCCCAGGGTAAGCAGACAAAACAGCTTACCAGCACCCCAAACTGAATTCATTTACAAAGCTTTAATTTTTCACTTAGCTGCGTACAAAGCAAAGGTACTGAGGAATGACCATTCACATGTGAAGGGCTAAATTAATTTGCCCAAGAACGTGAGTGCCTTCAGCGCTTACAGAAATAAGCCACACGAGAGATTCTCTTACCTTGTCAGGAAAACAAACTCCTTGCTCAAAAAAATGAAACAAAAACAGTACATGCCCTAAAAATTCTTCAAATCTGTTTATTGAACCTGATGTTTTCCAAGTGATTGACTGCTTTTTAATGGCCAGAACGTTTTTTTAACTACTTGGGGTTAAAAATTTGACTTTTTATTACTTTTCCCCTCATATGGCTGCTACTGCCTTCCTTAACTATCTGTGGTAAATGGAAAGAAAACAAACAAAAGAAAACCACAAACACTCAGCTAGGAATGTCACAAAATCCAAGATTGTTTATTAAAATTATATACGTATTTTTAACAAAACACCTCCCAAAAGACTCTATTCTGACAAATGAAAGTATTCCCACAAAAACATGCATTCCAAACACAAATCTGGCTTAGCTTTCCAACAGAAGCTGGTAGAAAAATGTGCACTTACTAGGAAACAAAAAAAGGATGCAAGAAAGAAGTACTAGGAATAAAATAACTATATTGTGGAAGGAGACCGAGAGGAAGAATTATTCAAATTACCTAGTGGTTTGGGGACCTGGTATCTTTTCTCCCTCCGTATAAAATCATGGGCACCAAGCATCTTGGAATACCCCACAGCTGCCCCCGAACACAAGTTCTTTTATAAGGAGTACAGAAAATGTCAGGGAAAGAGGATAAAAAATTAACAAATCCTGCCACATTTATCTGTTGATGGATGACCTCAAAGACGCAGCAAGGGCTACTGCTTTTCTACAGGCACATCTCCTCAACAAACAATAGCAGAGTTTGAAGGGTCTATCTCCCCAGCTTGGTGCAAGTCTCCTCCCCACCGTCTGCCTGATCACAGCCTGTAACTGCAGCACCCCTAAAGCACATAGAAGGTTCATCAAACAGCTGCCCTCTTCCTACTGCAGCTGCAAACTTGTACACACATGCAAAAAATACTGTGCTAGAGGCAGCCACATGTAACACACTAGCTAATTTCATGGACACCGCAGCATATTTGCCCAATTTTGACAAGGACCAGACAGTCCTTTTTCACTCTCCTTTCACCTTCCTTTTTCAAGCCAACTAAAATTAAAATGAGAAGGCGGCAGCACAGGTGTTCCTGATGCCATAAGAAATCCAGCATTGCTAATGTACTGCAGTGAATGAATGAGTTTTCTCTCTCCTCTGCAACAGACGTGACACCAGTACTCCTGGTGGCAAAGTATCATGCAGAGAAACCTGTGCTAGCTCAAATAGTGCAGTATGTCTAAGCAGACCAGCTCAGATGGACAGGCGTCCCCCTTCCTTGCTGCAGCCGGAGCTGGTTCAGACATCTTGTATCACACAGACCAACTGGACAGGGAAAAGAAGGACCATCGTTTTGGAAAGAGCTTCACCCCTTCCCATGAGCCTTGCCCTGTTGTGCCTCCTCCTTCCCACTTTTATCCTTTCTAACACCCTGTCTTGCATAAAAGACATCTATTTGCTAGCAGTAACAGAGCTGTGGAAGAAGGCTTTGTAGTCCCCAGTCTGGAGTAAGGATAGAAGGAAGATGGGAGATGGCAGGGGACTTTTGCATCCTACCTCTTAGTAGTAAATGAAGCCAGGGGATACTTTGTGCTGAATTCAAGCCTGGAAAAGAGTCATCTATGGCTATGATTCGTCTTCAATTTTTGTGTGTGTGTGTTTTATTTTATTTTATTTTTTTGGGAGAAGGAGACTAGATGGGTGTTTTTATTTAGTAGAATGTAACTAACCAGAATGCAAAAAATGCATACAATCTGGATAAAGGACTTTTTAATGAAGGCACTGCAAATGACATTTCCCCTCTACTTTAGAATGCTGCGAATAGCAAATTAGCATACCTCGGAGTGGAATTTCTGCTACAGGAGAGATGAAAGGTTAACTGTCTAAAGAGTAAAGAATATGTTTGACATCTATTTAGAAAAGAAAGAGTCTCCTAATAAAAGCAGAGGCCCCACTTGATGCTCCTAATTCTCCTTCAGTGTTTGCATACACTTTCAAATAATTAGAGAAACCCACTCCAAAAAGCCTGACTGAAAAATAAAATAAAAAAAAAACCTACTGCAGACCTCAATGCCTTGTTTGCTGGGCTTGTTAGAGGGCTCTGGAGGTCACAGTGATTGACAAGCCTTTGGTGCCTGTAGGAGGGCTGCTAATGCATACATATCGCTGGAGAGGCAAGCTCCGAGTACTGACCATGCCTAATAAGCAATGGGCAGCCGGTAGGCTGAACAATGCAGTGAGCAAACCCTCCTGAACTAAGGGTGGCTGAAAGATTGCAAATTACATTTTCCATCAATTAGTACCAATTAGAAAGCAGGAGGGTACAGCATATCATGCAAATAAAGATCTCCCCGCCACTCCAAGGCATTTTCATAAAGCTACCTTTGTTGCCACTTCTTAGCATGCAGCTTACTGCTGCACACACATGCCTCGGCTCCCACGAGGGAATTTGCTGTACGTGTTACTAGAGCGGTAAAGTTGTTTAGGAAAGCAATTTGAGCCGGGGCACACAGGCTTGAGTTTCTACATCCTACTATAACCTAAGTGCTAAGACTAGGGTTTCATAAGGTGTGACAGAGACAGGAAATCACGGCCTCAAGCCAGAGAAGGCTCCTTCCAAATGGATCCCAGCCCGAGCGCTCCCTGCAGCGTCGCACAAACACTACCCGTCGCATCGCCGGACAGCCATCAGCTCTCAGCGGTTCCCTGGTCAGTCCCCAGCCTTCACTGGGGCAGCGTGAGGAAGGAGAAACACCACCACTGGGGAAGGAAACGATGACTCTCCCTTTTTCCGACTCTTTCTCAACTAGGTCTCGTGGAGTTTGCCTGTTTGTTCTGTGTATGGTTAAAGACAGCAAACTGCTTCCACAGGCGTGCTTGTAACGGTGGTTTATGATGTGACTCCACAGGTTTGTCCTCACGTGTATGTGCTTGTCTGCTTCTGCAGCTGTTTTAACTTTTCCTTGCTGTTTTGAAGGCATGGTGTAACTCATTAGGTTACACCTCAAGTTGCATCTAACTTCAGCGAGCGTTTTAGAGACAGCTGTGTCTGTTTAGCAAAGGAAAAACAGCCCTATTCAATGTTTAAATGTATACCTTCAACGAACAGAACTATTGACCGATAATATTGACTGTGCTTTTCAAGCTTTACTGAATCTCTACATAGACTAGAGGAATAATAATATAAATGTGATTAAACTTGCAACAACAGTAGGTGGCAAGAAAAAAAGAATCAGTGCTATTTTATTTTACCTTAGTAACCTTAAGCACCGTATTTGTAGTAAGAATACTTTGATCTTAGCACTTTTCACTAGTAAAACTCAATAGCATTTTACAAAGGAAGTTGGCATTGCCATTTACGTATATGGCACCATTACTACACAAAGAACTACTGTTCATTTCTTTCCTCATGCATTTTTTCAAGTGCTATTGTGACAAATTGGAAAAAAAATGTAGTAAAAATCACAGAGCCTTGGCACAATTATCTTTCAGAGACCTGCTGGGTCCTCATGTTTTTTCCATTCACCAACAGCTGGCCTTTTCTGTCCAGTAAGGATCTGGGGCTTGGTCCAGTACTGGAGACAATGGGAGCACCACTGTTGTGCAACTGAGCTCAGTGGGTAGGGCTCTTCAACCCTTTCATTTCACCTACTGTTGTGAAAGCCTGGTGTGCTGTTCAAGTGCTATATGGAAACAAGACAGAGATAAGGAGAGCAACAGACCTCCATGGAAAAAATAATACACTCAACACTACAAGAAAATTGATGCCAGAGCCAGCAAAATCTATTCTTTTTTATACTTTTTTTAAAAAAAGGTATTGTTAGAAAGCTTGGCCGGGTAATTATTTTTGGCAAAACACAGGCATTCCTGGAAAAGCATGTAACACAAGACAAGAATAAAATATGGGTGTACCTCTTAAAAATGAAATTAAGATCTTAAACAAGTGCCACAGTTATTTCAGACTGGCTAAAAACGCTTGGGGTTAAAGAAAAATGGAGTCTTGCTTAAGGAGCTTCATTTGACTATTTTCTTTGAAAGCAAAACCAAACAAATAAAAGGCCACGCACACATTTGAGAAGCATTTTAATATTTCAGCAGCTCTGGAACTGAAACTAAATGATAACAGAGTAAGAACTGGTTTTCTCCTTTGAACTTTTAAGTACTGCTCAGCTTGTGTCAGGTGTGATAAAATGAGTGCAACTGTGACAAAGCACAGTGACTCACTTTCCCACTGTCTCCCAATTTCTCATTCATAGCTTGGTTTTTCCTGCTTGGAAAGAAAAGAGCGGCCTTCCATTCATTTACAACAGGGGCACAGAAGTATTTCAGAAGGCAGAGGGACAGGATGTCATCAGGACAACACAAGTAAGCACAAAAGACAGATACAATGAACAGACTTCTTCAGTGGCATGTTTGTTGGATGTTTCATAAATCACAGTGTCACTGTACTACAACAATAACCGCTTTCTCATAAGGTACTCTGGGTTATCCCTCTCTGTATGGGTTAGATGATACAGTTTGCAAATACCACAGCTGGCTTGTCACTAACTGCTATAAATGGAATAAACCAAGAGATTGTTCCTCAGTTCTCGACATGCTCTGTTACAGACACCTTCCACAGACACGGACCACATGAGGTATTACCAGCCCTGATTACCAGGTTCAAGATAATGGCTCAAATGTCAAGACCCTCAAGAGGGTACGAAGGCCTGTTTCGTCAGTGTGCTCCACACCATGGTAACTGTCATGGAGCTGGTCCACTGCGCTACCATGAGCACTCCTGCCAAGGTCGCCACCTGAGTCTGTCCATTTTAAAAAGCCCTGTTTTTTCTACCTAGTTTCATCCAGTCTAATGCAGTTTGACAGTGACAAAGGATGGGTGGGGTCTTCGTGATACTTCTGAAAATTCACCTTTAGTCTAGCTCCGTAGCATGAGTAATCATCTATTTATACAGTCAAACATAGTGCTTTAAAGCTTCTAAGTAGGGCCTTGGTTTCTCCTCCTCCAAAGCCTCTGGCCCATCCTTCAAAATATTTAACCCTATTTAACTAGCAAACCAGTTAGAAAATGGCAGTCTAGAAGGAAAACTTACCTAAACATATTGAGGCAGCACCACAGAAGAAATGAGGTAAAAAAAGAAACCTTCTCCAAACTCCTTCTCATATTGCAGTAACAAATGATATAGCCACTTTGGGGCAAGTTTATGGAAAAAAGGACCTTCACCTACCTCTGCAAGGTGCATTTTCTACTCTGATTTTTATTTCCACTACACTTCTGTTGTTCTTCAAGTCTCGGTTGTTTATTTATTCACATGCACACATACATGGTGGTCATGTCCATGCAGTAAATTGTATTCACCATTCATTTCTGAGTACTTAATTTCTGGCCTGCCCATTAATCCCAGCCATTGTATACTTACCTAAATTTCAAGTCTTTCAGTAGCTAAAAACGACCATAGAAATTTGTCTTCATTTCCAAAGATGAAAAAAAATCCATTCTAAATTACTCTCGTGTTGAGCCCAGCATAATTTTGTGCTGCAAAAGTGACAGATTTAAAGGTCTGGTTTCTTGTAACCCTTCGCAGCTAGAAATTTCTATGGCATGGGAAAAACATCACTTTCTAAACCATGGATACTTTAAAGATAAGGGACTTTTCCCCACCACCCCATGCAGAGAACCCATTTTCAATTTTTCTTTTTTATTTTCAGTAACCACAAACTCAAATGCAGTTATGGTAAGCTCATGAGAAACCATGAAAACCTCTAAAATTATGTAAAATTGCTTTCATGTAACTAAAAGCTAGCTACATGACTTTGTCCATTATCTGAAGCTTCCCCATGGCCACAGCATTATTAGATTCTGGTAGCAGTGTGGCTGGCAGACAAGACAAAAATGTTTATAGAACATACGTATACTTAAGCGTACCTGTTTAAAATTAAATAACAAAGATACATTACAGGAAAAATGGGGCAGTCAAACTGAATTAGATATTAACGTTTCACATTCTTCTGACACTACCAAATGACTCCTGCCTTAATGTACAAAGTGCGTTCAGATATTGTTTTATCCTATTTCTACACTTAGTGACATTTACACATGTATTTTATTGAGTATTTGAAGCAGATGGACTGGCTGAAGTAGAATACAAACATCATCTATGAAGATGACTTATCCGTGCTCTTCTGAAAAATAAAGACTGCGAAACCACATAATTCGTTACAGTAATCTGCTCAGATCACTTAACAGATGTTGGTCTGAGAACTTAAAAATAACAGCAACTGACAAACAGCCTGTCATAATTTTCAAACTGAACAAATACTCTTAAGACAACAGGATACATACACCTATGTTTTTAGGGAATGTGTTAAATGTCCAAAATAACTTTGAAATAGCTCTAAATTTGTGTGATGCACTTCCATTGAACATCTTCTTGTAAAATTCTGTCGGTCCTTCCTTTCCTTAGTGCCTTATGTACCAACATGCTTAATATTAGCATTGCCCAAGCACATGCCCTCAGAAGATGCCATCCATTTTGCAAACACAAAATGCTAAAAAGCCAGGTCACCCCTTCACAAATGTAACATTGTGGGTTTTTTCCATCCACAACCTGAAATAAAAAATTTACTTTCTATGTAGTGGGGTGCAAAGGCAATAAAGCTTGATTTTTTTAATTTTTTGAGCAATGCTCATCCACCATAACCAAGTGAGTGACAGCAAAAAGGGTCCTTGCACGGGCTGATTGCAGCACGTTGCAAATCCTTGCTGCAAAGCCATTGCAGCTGGTTTTGGCAAGGTAGAGGAAGTGACTTACTACATTTCCAAGACTACGATGAAGACTCAAAAGGCAGTTGCATGACTTTCTCTTTTTCACAAGGATCAAGCCAGCAGATGTTTTGACCAGTCACTTAAATCTGCCTACTGCATACGGAGGTCTGCAATGAAGAAATCTCCTCCAAGTCCCAAATCGAGATGCAACATTAAAAAAAAAAAAAAAAAAAAAAGGCTGAAGCACTCACATGTGTATTTGTGAATGTAAAACATGCACCATGGATTATGTCACTGGAAGCAGCATGTCCTTGTTTTCAAAGGTAAACAGAAGGGAATCTCAGTAGTGCACCTGCAGACCAGGCTTTCTGCAAGGACCGATGCTTCCAGAGAAGCATGAAAGGAGACCACAGGCCAGGCCACATCGTATTTTCTCAGCAAGGCTCTATCACTAACAAAGAAGGCAAAGCTTATCGTGCTTGGTGCCCATACTCTACAAGCTTGCTGTAATGCTCAAAGGGCTTAAGTGCCCTTATCTGCCAACCCCCTGCTTCATTTCTTCATTGAAATAAATCCCTTTGTAATAACAAACGAGACTGCTACTTAGCCTGTATGCAGATGAGGAGGGTCAGAGCTGCTTTTACATTTGGCTGGCAAAAGACATTCCATACAGGTAGCGGTGAACTGTTTAGGCATTATAGACAAAATTAACTTAAATGGATCTCCCTGTTTCCCCCCTTCCCCCACTAAGTTCTTTAACCCTTCTTATTATAACAGAGTAATTCCAACGCACAGCGATTTAAAGCGACAGCTTTCTACATTAGTTTGGCAACTGTAGGTTTATTTAAACTATTTTTAAATTAGCAATTTTTAAGAACACATTCCCAGATTCAGGTGGGCAGAAACAAGGAATGAGGGGAGTGTTTTCAGAGTATTTATACAGTGCCAATTCCTGCAGCCCTGCCATAAGCTTTCAAAGGCAAAAGTCACTTACAGAGTTCAGGATACCCTACAGTTCACCAGCTTAGGAATGCTTTTAAAAATTGGCTGTGAAAAGGAATACAGATGTTCATTGTAGTTATCAGAAATAAAAGGAAGGGAGGGTGACCAAAAGCTTATTATAGAAAAAGGATTTCCTGAATGTATTTACATATTCCTTAGACAGCAATTTATAAATTGTTTCAGTAAACATAGAAATTAGAAAGTTACCAAAAAACCCCTCTTGGAATAATTTTAAAATATTTTAAAAGCTACAGAAATTAGCCTGAAATTTCATACAGCAAGGCCAGAGAGGTCTTGACTGCATCTGTGATTTCTGTCACGTGGGCTTGAAGACAAAGAGGACATTCACAGGAGTAAAGATGATAAAGGATTAGTTCCAAAATGCTGAATTGTCCATTATAAAACAAATTACACACGTTTCCTCTGCAATTTAAAAGCTCTAATGTTTTACACACCAACAACTCAAAATTAGTAAGACTCTGCAGTCTATGCATACTCAGAATTAAATAACCTCAAAAGCTCCATACCTAACAAAAAAATAAAATTGAAGAGATAAACATGACTTTACCTTCCTTCTCTCAAGCATTCATTTAGTAAGTATTTATATAAAGACTTAAAATTTGAAATATAGACCCACATACAGAAATCATAAAGGACTCAACAAAGGCTTGTAAGTACCTTTGGAGTTTTCTGAAAGCAGAAACAAAACTCCCTACCCTTTATGTTGATTCTAATACCCTAATGTTATTCTTACAATTTACTTTGCCTTGAGAATTTAAAAATAAATTAGGTATTAATGCAGGTTATCACACAATTTCTGTTTTGGAATTTCTTTCCATCCCTTTCTTCTCCTACAACAGCATTCTTCTTTATTACCGTATTTATGTGAAATAAAAATGAAATATTTTTAATTTATTTTCCATGCCTTCTTAGTAGACTTCCTAATCTGTCTTTCACTGCATTGCCAGTGTAACAACCTTCCTCCCTGCAGGAGATCATAAGCACTAAAAATATTTGNCCCCCCCACTTGCAAGGCTGTTGATTAATAAGAACTGTGATTGCAGAGACTGATGCAAACACCTTGCAGTCAAGAACTGTCCAGCTTCTGCAGAACAGAACCGGACAGGTGGAAAAGTTGGATGCAGGACTAATTTCTGAAAGAAACTGCTCTTCCTCTTACACATATCACTATCACTGAAACCAGTAATTAACCTATGTACAAAAAATAAGCATTTTAATTGAGCTTTAAGATACCCTTTCATGTATTTTACCATAAAATGGAAAATAAATCAATTTAATTCTTAGAACACCCCAACATTTCTTTATTTGGTAAGTGACTATATAATCAAATTCAATTTTGTCCAGCTTAACATGGATGCTCTTAAGATAAAAGATGCAATCAGGTTCAATAATGGGCTGCAGTGTCTGTACATTTTCTCTCAGTTAAAATAGTATATACAATCTTACGAACACAGTGTACAAACCCAACCAGCATACAGAAACATAATCACAGCAAGATTGGCAGCACATATTCCTCTATATTTGCTGGACCATCTGTAATACCTTTGAGGGAGTTTTTGGGATTCTCAAGTGAATAACAACTAAAGAAAGTAATAACTAATTTAAAAGTTCCTGAATTGTGTATTGCTAGTGCCCTGAACTCACATAGCTTTGCTGCATATGACAGATATCCACTACTCTTAGTTTCTAAACATGCTACCGAGAAGATATATGGAAAAGTTTATTTCTCTCTGCAAACAATGTTTGGAGAAACACTGAAAGTCTTCAGTTTGTAAAGGGAAAAGAAAGCATACGCAACCAGAAGAACTAGAACTGTGCTGCTGAATCACCAGAGGTCCATACTTTTTTCCTTATCATTAAAAGGGTTGACTTTAAGAAGTACTATGACAGCCTTTCACCCTACCTGTTTATGGTCTTTTTTCATACGAGTAAACTGGAGGTGCACAATTGTTTCAGTAGTATTGCTGTTGTGAATAGACCACGTGAATGATGAGAAGTCAAAGCTGAGCCAGATAAAGATGACATTTCATGCAGTTGCCACGTCTAGCTCTCTGCCACATGAGACCTTCTCTCCGGCCTTCTAGCCTAGTCCAACATGTAGCCAGCCCTTCATTCTCCATACCACCTGGGTTAGTTTATACACTTTGCAGCATTTTAAAAAACAGACAGACAGAACCAGGCTGGAGCAAAGCCACATACATGGTAATGTCAGCAGCACAATGAGAAGAAGTAACCCCTTTAACCTCAGTCAGGTGCAGTTGGCACAGCACATCTGACCTACCTTCCATATATGCTATCTAGAGTTTAATGCATTAATGTATTTCCTTCCTTCAGTACACTTGTGATTCCTGAAAAATTTCTGGTCAATCACATTTCATATTCTCTATTTTGACACCTGCACTTATAGATACAACTGGACTGTTTGAATATTGAGCACACTGAATCTGGAAAGGGTTTAGAGAAATACACTGGTGATCACTTCCCTCTGTGACCAACATAAATTATGATTTGATGAAAACACTCATATGCATGATTATCTAACACCCAACGCAACCGAAAAACTTTCAAAAAAATGCAAACGTTTTTCCTAGCATACAGACCATTATCAGAAAGAAATTCCAAGGTCTAGATGTTAGTCATATTCTGACATCTTATCAAGACCTACAGTATGCAAGTAATATACGATTGCCCTTAGCATCAGTATTTTGATAGATGCATCCAAAAGGTGGCCCCTTCTCTACATCCATTTCTTTATCTTGCAAGAAACATAAAAAACATTCTGTCTAGAATGAAATGGTTGATATACACAGACTAACTGCAAACATATTCGTAGCCATCTACACCAGAACAGAATACTGTTCTATACCAGTAACATTTATCTCTCAAAAATAAACCAAAGACTGTGGACTAAAATATCAGTGAATCTGCTTTAGGAATTAATTTTGCTACCACTACTCAGATCAGATAATGAGGCGTTGCATTTTTTCCTAATGATTTTTTTAATAAATCTGTTTACCTGTTCAGCATTTACAGTCTTTAGGGTGATATGTAAGAAAGGCATATTACTGTGAATCGCCTCAATTACAGTATTCTAGTGCACAGATTTAGTAACATGTCTGAGAATTTGACTCATTGTCTTCAATCACACTCAGATTGTTCATGTTGTAAGAACTCATATGTTTATAGAGCAGGTGAATTAGGCCCATAGCCATTAGTCTAGAAGTAACAGGCAGATCATTTTTTATGCTAAAGAGTGCATTTTAAAAAGCTATTATACGCTTCTAGACTGGAAACATCTCATTAGAATGTGATGTTTGGGGCTGTCCTAGAATTTTAGTTTGTAAGAGCTCAGACATGAAAGCAATCAAGCCTGTGTTGCTACATAATAGGTTTTCACTGTGAATATTAACAGACTCTGAACTGTGACACAAATCAGTAAAGTGTATTTTAAACCTGAACTCTGATGAAATTTCTCAGTACAGCAAACTTTCTGGAGGGCTGAAGGATGTGATCGAAGCTGTAAAGCCAGCGCAGCCTGGACTCCCAGTCTCCAAGCAGGGGTGGTCCAAGGGCACGGGAGTGCTTTTGCCTCACTGTGAATCAAGGAACTCTCTCTCGGCCCCCTAAAATATCACCAGCATCCTACTCTTCCTGAAAGCAGCAAATGCAGTGCTTGGGAGCCTCTTTCTCATCTTAAAAGGCAAAGGTTCATAGCATGTATTGGAGAGACTGGAGAAAAAAAATCTTCTGAATTGACAGGCTTGCCTCTCTAATGGTGTCCTATTCTCCCTTTGCACAGCAGGTCTTAACAGTTTAATTGTATCATCACTGAGATGAATGGGTCAGTTCGCAGCTCTCAACTACAGACTTCAGCAAACACCACTGCATTGAGACTAGCACTCCGGCAAACCCTTTTTTCACAGTCATGAGGGGAAAATGTAAACACAGGATGCCCGAAGCTGAGACCCTCAAAATACATCTGCTGTGCTTATGCCTTAGTCCAGCCTAAAATAAACCTCATGAAGTTAAGAAAAGGATGGTAGCAGACATACGTTGAAAATCTACCTCCCTTACCCCCCCCCCCCCCAAAAAAACCCCAAACCCGAAAAAAAAACCCCTCTGAGGCTGAAATTTCCATGAGCTTACTAAGTACCGGCAAAATCAATTATTTAATAATCCACACATGATGCTGGGGGCACAGGTGGCAATAGCCAGGCTCTCTGTTTTGACAGAACCTGCAGACATCTAAAAGTCATTTTTGCTCAGTTTATCATCCTTTACCATACAAATAGCAAGTCTAAAATTCTCTGGACGTTTTTCTGTCCTCCTGCAGCTAGCTGTGCTCTCAGAGCTTTGGGGCTTTTGTTGCCTCCCTTTATGCAACACTGCTCTCAGCTATAGCACATCTATTGTTAAAGATTTCCTATTGCTTTTAGTTTTTCCACAGTGTTGTGCTATTCACTCATAAGATAAAAAAAAAATAAATCAGTAGGACATGACACAGAGTTAAACCCTGAAGTTAGCACATGCAACTGGTAGGTCACATATGTTGAACAGGAACTCCTAAGAACAACACTTGGAAAAGTCATTAATCGTTATGCATGCCCTGCATGCAACAGAGAGAGTAAACGCTTGTCACATTCTGGAGGAAACCATGCTCACTTCCATCAGCATGAGTATCATCTTTTCAAAAAGAGCAAAAATCTTCTACTCCAACAAGTGACCTCCAATGTTATCAGAACCGCCTAGGCTTCACAGTCACTCGTGGGATTGAGTTCCCTAAAATGCACCCAGTGCTGAGGTTGATGACACCTTCAGAATGATTAATTGGGTCATGTTTCTGAGATTTTTCTCATTCCTCCTCTATCAAAATTTGATTCCAGAGAACAGCACATATTATGCTGAATAGGTGTGGACAGTGCTTTACAATTGTTCTCTTTTAAGGTGAAAAATGACAAAAGTCCAAATTAGGTAAATGGAACAGCATTACTTCTCAGGAGAACAGAACTGAATGGAGAAAGCATGAAAAGAATAAAAATATTGGAATAAAAGCAGGATTTCTTAAAGTATTTATTAACCTGTGAAAGGCTTAATTCTCAAAGATCATGATCAGAGCTACTTTATTCCACTCTGGAAAATATTCTTATAAGCAAATAAAACTGGCTGCTACTGTCACCCAATATAATGTCAAATCATCACTACAGGAAGACTGCTTTGAAAAAGGGTAACATGAGGCCTCTCACAGAAAAGTTCTGAATTTTAAACAGAGTCTTTCCTTGCTACGGGAAGCTACAGAGAAACAGAAAAATAGATAACTGCAGCATTCCATAAATTATAGAATGTATTGAACAGTGTGGCAAAGCAAAAATACTGACATGTCATAATTTTCATACTATATACTGCATGGAGCAAGTGTGCTCTGCAAGGTAAACAAAAAACTTTGTTTTTTTCATTTTGCACTGCAGTCATCATTAAATGAATTTATTTGCAGCCTGTTCTAAGTGCACTTGCAGAAGAACATCACACTCGGGGAAAGCTCGCCTCCAAAATGCTTAGCTGTAATAAAACTATAATAATGGTTTTATTTTGCAGCTGAGCTAAGGAAAGCTGGAATGCAGGCATATAAATCTAAATTGAATTTTTAAATACTTGTATTTAGGATTTCTTTGGAAATTCATAGTGAAAACTTAATTCTGAATTCCCAGTATAGAGATTTTATGCTTTTATTAGTCATACTTTTATTTCCTCTTCTGCCATAATTTTTTTTTTACCTAAATAAATAGATCCTAACAATGCAAGTGGGGCTCCATTTAAACTTGTTAATTCTCTTTTAGAAAATAAATTCTGCAATATATACAGGGATCAGTAATAGTTCCTACGGTAATATTAAAAAAAAGTTTAATATTTGCCATAATATTATTATTTTAAGAGACACCTTTTCTGTATGCTTAAAATAGCACACATGACAGTATTGCACACAATAACTTAAACATATGTATCCACTGTTGACATGTAAAATCCTGGTTATATAGATATAATATGGTCTATATATATAACATAAATTTATTATCTGTATGCTTCTTTTCCAGATTACAATGTATCTGCCTGCTGAAGCCTTTTCTTAATGTACAAATTCTATCAGATGTATTTATAAGAGCAGTACTGCAGAAGTAGGTGTATATTAACTGGAAAACACTAATGGACTCAGCTGAAAAATACACTTCAGCTCTGATGAAAAACAGGCCAAATCCACATACACAAATAATCTCACTCTTACTACTCTCTCTTTATATTCCACGTGCTTAACCATAAGGAAAGGCAGTTTTTACTGGGTATCACATATTTTTAATGAGGAAAGTCAATGTAAGGATTCTAGTATGTCTTTAGCACCATTCCTCTTTTCATTACACAATCTTGGCAGGGGTTTTAACTCCAAGACAAGGTTAGCCTAAAACTTACTTTCTGCATTATTTTTACAAGAGGAAGTGTTTGGATTTTACTAGACAAGTCTGAGGTACCTGTTTTGAGGGAAGGGTGTGCACACGTGCACGCGCGCGCGCGCGTGTGTGTGTGTGTGTGTGTGTGTGTGTTTGGTTTTTGTTTTAAATCAAGACATTTCATAATTTAAAATTCAAAAGCTCTGGTTCGGAGCTGCAAAATACTGCTTACTACTGTGGGAAAAGGACGCTGTTTTGCTGGATCTGTCTCTTCAGGATCTCAAGATCAATTTGAGATCATCTGAGTGTCTGGATAGCTCCAGTGCCATTCTTAGCATTCAGTTACCACAAGCATCTATAACTGTCCCACTCTATTGGTGGCAGAAAAAAAGGAATTAAAAACTCTTCTATTTTACCAGAGAACTGAGGAACAGGAAAACTAAGTGGCTTATCCAAGGTTATACAGCAAGTCTGCTACAGAATACAAAGCAAAACACCTAATTTTCAACACTGTTCTAGCCACAGGACCCAAAACACCATCCTTCTGTTCCCTCTTGAGTGTAAACAGTTTTAACAAGAGTGCAATATGCATTATCCATATCAAGTGTACAAAACTGCACGATGCAACCAAAGAGACAGAAAACACAGTCAGCAGGAGAAAAATCACATGAAGGTTGTCTTTTCAGAGTGGACATAATCCCTGGACCTTAAGGGCACATCAGAGGAAAGATCTCTGAGAGTTCTGTAAGGTCTCAAAACCCCACTTTGTTCATATCACTCCTCACAACCACCCCCTCACCCCCCCGTTTTTTTCCCCGCTGTAGTGTGTCACTCATAAATAAAATGTCAACTATATAAGCAAGGGAACAGCACATTTGTATAAGGTGAGTAACAAGGGGGAGTGACACTCCTCAAACTAAGGGACAGATAAGAAATGTACTGATGGCAAACAGGTAGCCCTGAGACAAAACAAGTATGTATATCAATTAGGCTCAGGACGTGGAGGTTAATGGAGTATGGGGACAGCTTTGTTTTATGGGTCCTGCTGAAGACAAATGATTGTAGAGAGGTGCATAAAGAATTCTCTACTACTTAGCAGGTAAGCTTAAAAGACAAAGCAAAGGAGTGTGAACTCCTTTACATAGGACAATTATGGTGAGGACCCCTGGCTGAAAATGAGCAGCGTGTTGGGATACGTAGGACATTTGATAGGTAGAACCACTCCTGCCATTTGGGTCATGACCTCATTAACAGTCCAACAGCAGTGCTGAAAATTAATGACCTGCATCTGACTGCCCAGTGAAAATCTACTCTTCACAACAATGTTTACATTTGAGAACAGATTTAGCAGGTAGCAGTTACTGTACACTATTTGAGAATTACTAGTTTTAACTAGAAAGCATTAAGACAGAAGAAATGAAAATTCCAGTCTGTGTACTACATAATCTGCAAGGCAGAAGATGGAAGGATTTGGATGGAGATGTTAAGTGTAAAGCTCACGAAAGCTCTCGGCACAGCGCAGCTCCTCACTGCAGAACACAGAAAACCATATATGATGTAATGTCCAATGTCTCATACACTGATGCACACCAGGTAATCTGTAAACAACACTCCGGAGGCCTTTACAGCCTATCAGTGATAAACTATACATCAAATTGGATGCTTCACATGAGAATGTATCAGAAAGCATGAGCGAAATGAGAAAAGGTATTACATTAAACACAAAAATACTAACCACATCTTTTTGGCATTATGCTGACAAAACCTATTTAAACTACTTAAGGTTCAAGGGTACCACATAATTATTAACCTACAGATGAGCATTTTTTGTGTAATCATAAAGTTAATTCATTCAGATAAAGCATGACTTAAAGTGATGAAATAAATAAATAATCATTGAAGTAAATTGTTTTCCACTAACCATACCCAGCGTTCTCAGACTACTAACCTACCTTTGCTTCAGTTGATCCCTCTAACCTGGATTTTCCAGCTAATGAACAACAGCAGAAATGTCCTCAAACAAAAATTTCTAATTGAATCAGCTGGTGCAGAAAAAAATAGAGAAAAGGAAAAATAGATAGAGGTAGGAAAAAAACTGATAAAAATAAAACAAACCTAATTTTTAAACTGTTTTTCTCTGACTCCAACTAAAACTTTATCCCACTGAATTCAGTCAGGGAAACACAAAAGTTTAGCTTCAAAAATAAGTAGGAACATCTCAGTCCTTTTCTTTAATCCTTTTCCCTCCATTTTCTCCTAATTTGTACCAATATCATATTTGCAACTTTGTGAGAGTGTCATCCCTGCCTCTAGGGTAATTTCTGAAATGGTTTCTTATATATGAACACAGTAGTCTGGGCTAACTGTGGCTGTATCAGACAAAGATGGGATGATAACAGTGAAGGATGATAGATGAAAAGGAATAGGAAATAAAAGAAGTGAGAAAAGGAAAAGACAGTACAACAAAGGTTCTAGCTAAAGTGCAGTTTTGGTTCTTCACTCTTATGCAGCCCATTTTATTCCACTTCGTTCTCCATTTATCATCTGATGATTAAACAACAACTTCCTAAAAAGAAGGTGTAACCCAATAGCTAAGTAATAACCTCCTAATAAAACCTTACCGTTCTGGCCTCAGAGCTTACTTCACAGAAAGATGTGAATTTGATAGAATAATCAGCACAGAAAACAGTTACCACATGCTAAATGGCATGATAGCATGTAGTAACATTAATCCAAACCCACCACCACTGAAATCAAATGCTAAAATTATTTCCTTTATAAATGTAGGTATATTTAAACTTTTACCTACATATTTCAGCCCCCTTTGTTAACAGATTTTCTCAAAACTTTTTTTCCTCATGTGCTACAGGACCATGTCTCTGCAGATCTTTTGGACTGTTGCAGATTTGTTGCCAAATTTAGAAAAAAAAACCCCACATCCTGGTGTCCCAATTACTGAAGTGGGAGGGAATTCTTCCATTTGCTTGCTTAGTAAGACCTGGAAAGAAGAATATTCCTGGTTCTTGCCTTCCCTATTGTGGAAGAGCAGTTATAGGAAAGCCACTGATATTGACCTGAGAGATGAACAATGACAGAGGAGAGAAGTAGTAGCATGTTGAATGGATACACGGGGTAGAGAAAAGAATCAAGACCTTCCAAAGGATCAAGGTCAGGGATCTTGCACAATCCAAAGGGGCCATGAAGAGTGCAGTCCCAGAAAATCTGGCCATTCACAGACAGGGAAGGATTTATGTGATGATCATCAGAAAAGATTAATTCTAGAGCTAATCTCAATGTCATTGCCTTACGTACTTCACAAAGATGATGATGAAAGCCCAGCTGGCAGAACTTGGTAGGAATGTAGCCACCTTCAGATACAGGAGGACTCCTGAACAATCACTAGAATCTGTTTTGCTAGTTATTCACCACTGCTCCGAGAGGATAAAGCTATTTATCAGTCGTCTTAAAGAAAACTATTACTTTCTTTGGCTACAGGGAGAGCTATGGCTTCTATTAAACAAAACAAGCACAATGATCTTCATAACGTGTACGTGAATATATCATTTCTTTCAAGAAAAGAAGTGCTGTCTGCAAACAAAGGATGGTTTAAAATAAAATCCAAAAACCTAATAAATTTAGCAAATGAGGGCTTCTAGCATCTCAAAGACAGAGCTCCTTAGATTTACCTCTATATATTAGGGGTGTAGAGTAGCGGTTCTTGTACTGGATGGTTTACGGTTTGCAGATCTATGGGGACCCATCTCAACTGAATTCTTTAACAGCTGATATGACAGAGATGTCCATTACCCAAATGGACAGCAATCTCTATTGATCGGTGCTCCACTTAGCAACCCCATTTGTCATTCTTTTGTCTCTGCCCTCATCTGCACTAGATAAAAAGAAGGAAACTAATCAGGGTCTACAACCGTTAATCCACCTATAAGGCACACTGAGCAATTAAAAGACCTAAGGCACAGAACCCTTAGCCTATCTGCCTCAAAACCAGACATACCAAGTTTCTTTGTATCTTTCCAGACAACAGACAGGGAGAACTGAGAAACAGCCTTAGTATCAGAAAGGAGCTAAAGAAATGCTATAGCCGCTGCAAACTCTACTTACGTCAAGTGTCATGTTCCCTTCACAGCTTCTTTATGAAATGCTTTTGTTTCTCCCAACATACAGTAGGTAAAAAAGCCAAAACCCCAACAAAATAACAGAGCGACTACCTAATCAACCAGTGAACCACCTGGGGAGATGCAACTGCAATTAATTGGATTTATGCAGCTAGACTTCAGTCATCCAGTATTCCCATACACATAGTATGTTTTTCACATAGTTCTCATATGAAAGATTAAATTAGCCATGAATAAAGCAATACTGAAACATTTAATGTTCTCCCTCATAGTACACATAAGCACCCATGTCACGGAGACAGAAGCTTTTTTATTCCTTCACCGAACGCAATAACAGAAATAATTAAACATCTTCCAGACCTGAACTGCATAGTCATTAGCCAACAGTCAATGATTTGAACCGCCACTAGAGCTCAAACTGCACTCTGCCCAGGCTTTTCAACCTATTTCCATTCGGAAAGCCTTCCATACCCAGATTTCCCCTGAGAAATGTTTTATGATGCTATAAAGACTGTCAACCAGAGACGAGAGCTCCTCGGCACCTGAGCCACAGACAGAACTATCAAATAACACTTAATTGCTGGATGACACTGGGTGGCTGGGCTTGAATTCTGATCTCCAAATATTATCCATGCAACTGTCTGCAGAGATAAGAGCGTTATGATAGCAGCAGATAAAACCAATTAGAATGGGGAACAGTGAGCATATCAAGACCCTGACTTTCACCATAAATACAGTTTAACACACATAAGCGCAAGATGTAATGTGCTCTCTGCTACATCAGGAACTCAGCCTAGGACCTAACTCCTCTTCTGCACTGGAAGAAGGCGTACGCGTAGCTGAGGGAATAGCACGGTGTGAACGAAGGAAAACTGCATACTCAGGACTAAACACAGCAGCTGTTAGTGACTTTTATAAACACTGCTGGATTGCAAATGCTGATACTAATAGCAGAGAGAGGTTCATTTTAAATTTAGGAAGATGTTTACAGCTTCAGCCACCAGCATGAATATTCGAAGAGAACTACACGGCATGTATTTTCCTCTTGCCTCCCATCTGAGCAACTTCTGCTTTCCAGTTCATGCAATTCCACTAGCATTTCTGTCTGGTATTGTTCCTACCCTAATCTACTTCATGATTTATCTCTCAGTGTTGCTGCCAAAACCCTCTGATAAGGCTGTAAGCTTTAAGTTTTTACATACTCGACAACTAAGGAATACAGTGAAGAAGTTGCACATAAAAGGGACAGTGAATAAGAATTTCTTAGTAAGCATATAAAATTTTGTTAATTTGGCAAGAAAAGGCAGGAACACAGGAAGAGAGCAAAATGGGAGGGTTGGTATCAAATCTAACTAATGGATCCCACAAGGCAAAACCATAATTGACTGCTGGGAACTAGTGTTAAAAAGGAGAATCTAGTTAAATGAATCCTGGACATTAAGAAATAAAATTGCAACTTTAACCAATAAAAAGTTAAAACAGCACCATGCAACCCAGTGTAGCTTAGATCACCTTCCCCTCACCCAGTTTCTCTGAAAATTCAGTTAGACCTTTGTAACTGAGAAGTTGTTAGAAAAGGTGTTCATGTCATCTGAGTTGAACAGTGAAAAAAAACTTTAAAATTTATCCATACATTATTTTTTAGTACTACTAATCTCTATTGAACTCTGAGTTCTCCATATAAAAATGACTAACAGTACCAGAATTAAAAGTAGAACAGAGTACTGACTACCATTTTCTTTTCTTTCTGATTCTTTTTAATACTGCATTGCTGTGATGTTATTTAACCATTTAATAATGTTACTGAAACCTTGCTAAGTGAATACTCCAAGTGACATGATGCAATCTTTTACATACTGTTTCACTCAATTTCAGATGAAGCTTGCTCACATTAGAGAACAAGAATATTCATTTTTTTTCTCTTACTTCATAACCATGCTTGCAAATACTCAACTAAAACATCCAATTGAAAACAAAAAAAAACCCCAAAACCAAAAAAAAACCTTATCTTTTTTTCTATAGCTAAAGATCTTGTTTGTCCAAGGCTACCCATGTGGGCATCCGCTGCATCCTTCACATTCTTCTTCTCTTGCCTTGTGAGCATAGCTCACACAGAGAACATTTTGGGGGGGGGGAGAGGGGAAGTGATCTAGCATGTTATAATTGGCCTTAAAAATACAAATGAGAATGTTTTTTTAAAAGTGATGACACTGCTTAAAGATCATTCCTAAAATCCCAGTCATCTCTTCTTACAACTTCTTTTTAGCCTTTGAGGAGCACCATGCCCTAACTTTCATTATCCACGTTCTCCTTGAGCCCACAGAAATCAAAATACAGATGAGAAATGAACAAAAGCTTAACAGAACTACAACTCTGTTATTTCCAAAGGCATCTCACATTTGAGGTACAATTTTACTATTTAGTATAGTTGATTTAAAATGTTTTCAGATATTTTTAGTTCATTTATTTTGCTTTTCCTGAAGCACCTCCTTCTATCTTAATCAAAATAATAGCATTACTTCTTTCTGTATTGGCATAATTTCTGTATCACCATGCTTTGCTCTTTTAGTCTGTTCTGATTGTCTTGTCTGCTTCATTTGAATCAGTGAAGTAATTCTTAGATTACTATGCCTTTTCCCAAAAATATGGCCAGCCGAAAGGCTTAGTGGCCTATTCCAAATACTTACCTTATGATCCCAGTTTTGCTCATTTAACTACGCAAATATAACTGGTACCAGATATATGCAGTGCAATCCTGTGAGCAACACACTATTTCACGTATGTGTACTGCAACTCTTCAGCATTCAAACCATTGCTCTGTATCTTATTGAGATCAATGGCTTGCTCTTCTTCACCTCTTCAGAGAGAATTAAATACTCCCTTCGGAGCAAAACATGTTTCAGGAATGAAGATAGTTTGGATGCTTCCATATTACTCTCTTATAGGGGGTGAGGAACACGACTTGGTTTGTCTCTACAGAGTTTTACTCCTCTATAACGTAACTGCAGTTTTTGCACCATTTCTGTTTACATTCACTTTGAATTTTTCTCCCTTCAGGCTTCTCCCCTCTCTGCCCTCTTCTCACTTGTTTGATATGGCTTGCACATTTTTCTGCTATTATAATTAACAATGCACATACAGAAACAATAGCCACTGTCACAACATTCACAGCTTCAAAGCTCTCTCCAACTTGCAGGACATAATATACAGAGAGGACGCTAATGAAAAGGCTGAATTTAAAATCCCATTTATCCTGTAAAGGTCATGCCACATTGAGATGTCCTTGGGAGATTGGCTGGGAGACACTGGGATCTTTGAATGTTGTCGTGATAATTTTCTCAGCAAGATAACTAAGCTTTACATGTCTGGACCGTTTAAGGGCACAACACATGCTAATTTAATTTATGTTTTTAGGGGAGCTGAAGCTTTTACAGAGAAAATTCAAGGGGCTATAGTTTGCACTGCATGCACAAGGCATTATGCCCATCTTTCAAGAGCTAATGGCAGAGCTGCAAGAGGCAGCAATGAACATTCGTTCAGAGTGCTGGGAGTGTTCTTAATTCACGATCTCTGTCTTGCAAAGAAACTACTCCCATAGACAAAAGGGATTTAAGAAAAATCCTCCTGGGCTTTAAAAAGATCTTGCAAAGATTTGGACCATTTATACTCTAAATAATTAGACAAACCCACACTGAGTACGGATATATTACTACAGGCAATGGCTATGCTACTGCTGTTTTGCTATTTGAACAGCTTCATGCTGTCAGTGTTCAAAATAACCTTTAAAAAAAAAAAAGAGTAGTAGCTTTAGTCACTTAATACAGTTAGAGCAGGTACCAGCCACAGCTCTTACATGGCATTTCACACCAAGAGACTCATTAGCTATCTTATGGCCGTGACTATTTGTTCCAGACTATTTTAGGAAGGCTAGGAAATTCTGTGCACTGAGACAGATGGCCTGACAGACTGAGACGAAACAACACAAATGAGGGAATTTCAAAGAACAAAAAAAATTCTGGCCACTTACACTACGAAATATTGCCCATGCTGAAATAAAATTCCTAGGCATGTGGATAGAAGAAGAACTTCAATCAAACACTATCAATGAACTGCTCTTTTCAATTACAGTCCCTGAATTCACAGGTGTTGTATGCATATGACGAGAATAAATCCTTCCAAGCCACACCCTCAAACAGAAGACTTATTTGAGAGATTCAGGATCTTCTCAAAGCTTCATTCATTTACTATTATTACCTTCCTAAGTGTGAAGAAAACAATGTTTTGTCTCCCAGTTTAAGGCTAAGTCTGAGGGCTTTTCTTTTTTAGGTTTTCATTATACGAATTTCAGTACAGTATTGGGCAGACTGGTGTAAATGATGTGCAGTAACGAGGGCTATGAGTTAACGTGGCTTTACCATACTCAACATTAAAATCTTCAATTTTGTTAACAATCCTCCTTGTCCTCCACTATTTTGTCAGTATCTTCACAGGTTATGGCCTCAACTAGATAGCAATCAGAAGCCCTGGACTACAACTCATTACTGAAATGATGAAAGAAGGAGAAAGTAAAAGTAAAAGAGTGTAAATTGTATCTTAGTTCTACTATTTTCTTAACCATTTTCTTCTGACAGAGCAGTTTTGTCAATGTATTTGTTTTATGACTGGAAGAGACTTGTGGGAAGCAATGACAAAGGGCCTCAGGAAGTAAGTAAAAAATATTTTGACAAAATAATATCATGGTACTGACACAGAGAACTGAATGTGAAATATTCCTTTTTATGTAGCCCTTTAGGCACATCAAGAGCTTGCTGTGCAGAGGACCAGGAGTTTCCGTGTCCAAAAAAGGGGGAAAAAAAGGAAGATATAAATTGAAGGACCTGGTCCACTGGTGACAGGAATGCTAAACTCAAATGTACATAAAAAGCCTACACCATGCAAGCAGACAGAAAAAGACACGCCTTCTCTACTAGCAGCAAACAGCTTTTATGTGTGCTTGACCAAGTAAACAGAATCCAAGCCTGTGTTCTCGCAATTACCAGACAGCATGATTCAAAAGCACTTGACATATTAATGCAACAAGCCTCAGAAACTCTGTGCAGCACCTTAGAAAATACCTAAGATACTCGTTTCTCAATTTCATGTCACTAATGAATTTTTTTGATCCAGTTCAAGTATGTATCCTTGCCCCTTCAGAGTGGCAAGATAGCATTCTTTACTGTCAATGGTCAGGACTGAAGAGCTGCTTTCTAATTGTCTTCCCTGCTCCCTTTGTTCTTTCTTCCGCACTCAGATCCTACAAACACAAAGGCTTGTGAGTTTGTTCATCTAAGAAACTTCAGCAGAACTCATTTGGATAAACCAAGTCAGTCAATCTCACGCATAAACATTGGAGGGACAGAAGCTTAAGACAATTTGAAGGGACGCTAATGGGCAAATTTAGTTCTTCATTGGTGTACCTCATGCCAAAATTAAAAAAAAAAACAAAACAAAAAAAGCTTAAAGCAAGCTGACATCTGGCAGCTTCTTCTCAGGAGAGGTCCAAGATGAAAATAGCTGGGGCTCTGAACAGCAGAATCAGCGTACACTGGCAAAGGTGTCTTTTCAACACAGGTGTTCTCCGTCTCTCATGAGTACAAAACTAACTTGCACATATAAAAACAGAAGACAGGAAAAAAACCAGCCTGTCCTACTCTTGAATGTCTCGCAAGTAGCATCAGCAACTCTGTAATTTATTTTAGTGTGCCTACTTTCTATTAAAAAAACCCAAGTATAGTGCTACTGCACCATAACTTTGCATCTAAACGGTGGTGGAGAAAGAGAAGAATGGTATTTTAAACAGCTATGTTAAGTATTTTGTTTGGAAAATGTACATGGCCTTCAGGTATATTAATTGCTATGGATTCTGCCTATTTTTTCAAATTTAGACAGTATACATTTGAACATAGTCGTCTCAGTAATTCAAGGCCCAGAATAACAAGCTAAGTAACATGAACAACACATCTGCTTCCATAATGGGAGGTCATCTACTATTCTGCAGATGGGAGCATGACATCTGGGATTTCCATTCATTTCTTTATTCATTTGTTCCTTATTAGTAGTACAATCCTGGCACCAGGACTGAACAATAACATATAGAACTATTGCAACTGAGAAATAGATCAGATCTTTCAGCAAAGACCTTTACATTGAAAGTAACACTGGAGGCAACATCTATGAAGATAATCCAGTATTTCCCATTTATAAAACCCAGTTTTTCATATGGTTCTTGTTTTGCTCAACCTTCCACAATTGGAACATTTCTGTTGTGTATTTTAAACAGGAAAAACAACTGACACAGGACAGTACAGATGAGGAGGCAGAAGGAAGGATAGCAGAATCTGTGCCCATTAGAAAATGCTTCCCTATAGAACCTGGCACGGAGATTCCCAACTCCCACCACTACCCTGCTGTCAGAAGATATCAAAGCCCATTGGTAAATCCCTCCCTGCTCAGTACTACTATGCAGAAGATGACAACCTGCTGCTATTACCATTTATTCAGTTAGCTCAAATAGCAGAGAACTATGGCGTGCACTACAAATTCCTGCACTCCCAATGATCCCCGACAGTTTGATTTCTTAAGAAAAAAAGATGCACTTGCACGCTTCACAAGAGTGGCAAAAATATTTGTCAGGTTACAAAGTCAAGCTTTTCAAAATCAGGAAATGCTGAAAAATCAGCATTTTCTCTTGGTATCTGTTTGCATCTACTACAATACAGTCCGTAACTATACGATCATAGTATTATTTGTTCTATGGGAGCCATAAATCATTCAGTCAGAGTGAGAAGAGCCTATTCAAGGAACAGTTAATTTTTTTCAGTAGAAAACATTTCAATTAACAGAACTGAGGGTCTTTCCCCCCTATTTAAAAAAATAGTCTTGTAAAAAAAGATGTCAGAAGCTTCTCATTGCCTTTTACTCCAGTATTTACTTAGGTTGCAAATATTGACAAACCTTACATTTTAACACTTCTGTCAGCTGAAGGGTATTATTAACTGTGCTCTGCAGAGGTGGAATTGAGGCAGAAAAAGGTTAATGCCAAAACTGACCAACAATTTGGGCCCCCCAATTTGCAGTGGTTCAGGGTGTTTAGCACTTTGTCACTCATGTTCAAAGCATAGTTCCCATTGACTACAATTGCACCTGTGAGAGTTCAGCACTTTTGCAGATCAGATCCAATAGTTTCAACTCAAGTCACCCAGAAAATGAGGAACATATAGTTAGTAATCATCTGTGAAAAGTCTAGGCTAAGCCATTTCCCTAAAACCACACAGAAACTCTTTTAAAAAAGTTTACTTCACTCAATAAACCATATTCTTCCTGTGCCCAGTTCATTCCGAGCACTAGGTAAGAATTAAGGCCTGGGGATAAAGTATCTTATTACCATATAATAAACTGTACCACTTTCTGTCCAAGAAGATGCCACTGTAACTAACTCTACTTCATAAAGGAAATCAATAAAATAATAAACCACTCAACAACAAAACTTCTAACCAAAGCAGCATTTTTACTTTGAAAGAGAAGGAGCCAAGAATCCTTCAGATAACCCCAAGCACTTGGCTATGACTATTAATCTTTCATGAAAAGTCCTTACATAGTGAAGTGAAGAAGAGTAGTAAGAAAAGCGTAAAATAGCTTAGACATACAGGAAGGAAAGCACAGATACAATTTGGCTGGATGACAATTTCTCTTTAACCAGGTCAAACTAACTAACTAAAAGCAGGAGGCAGAAGGGAAAAAACCAGCAACAGCAAGAACTCCTATCAGCATTTATATGGCACTTCACACGTGTAAACTACTTTTAAAAATTAACTAATTAATCCTCACAACCCCATATTCCCATCTGATGCAGTCAAGTGTTATAAACCTGCATTTTACAAGAGGAAACTAGGGCACAGACATTAAAAGCTGTATTTCCAAAGTGTCCATTAATTCTGTGTGTCAGTCTGGAGTGCCCAACTTGAGACATTGAAAAAGAGGCCATAAGATATTCTGAGGACCCTCAGCTCCTGAGAAAGCCAGCATCAGTCATAAAAAAGGCATCTGAGAAAAATATCTAAAGAAGTTGGGCACTGTGATAAAAATCTAAGAACATTAGAATTTAGAAACATTTTTTGAAGGGATTGATACACACAAGTCAGAGACAGCACTGGGCCTGATACTAATTTAAAATTGAATTCATGACTGAATTTAATATTCACTCATTCAAGGAAAGGCAGCTAGCAATGAAAGAAACCTCTGAATGAAGCCTCTGTGCTAGGCAACTAAAACAACTTAGAGAACAGAGGAAGAGGTCCATGGAGAAATGGGGAGCACTAAGTCATGGCCAGTCGGCACAGTTCAGTCAGTGCAGACTGAATCTGGTATTTGTTGAGCTAGAAAGGCAGGCAAGGGAGAAAACTGCAGTGCTTTTACATGCAAGAGGCCTTTCTACCTCTAAAGAGTGAAGAAATAAGCAGTACATAGCTCCTGAAATCTGGCGTCCACAGCAGCCTCCCAGAGCCCCAGCTGCTGGTCAGATGCAGATGAGCTTCTTCCCCTGTGACCTGTGTGGGTACCAAACCCCATCCACCCCTCCCACCATGTGAAAAAGTCCACTCCTCAGAGACTCTTGTGATTGCTTGCAGAACTCCAGGTTTTAAAGCAGGCACAAGAAGTGCCTGGAAAAAAGCAAATATTGACTTTTTGTGAACTTCAAAAGTCATTATATTTAACCTGAAAACCAGACTACAGATCAAGACAGCATCAATAAACCTTTTGAAGGACCCTGTTTTCCTGTGGACAGATGCAATTCTTAAAAGTCACACCTAAAAAGTGATAATCTCTTAATTTTTAAACTGTGGCTTCACACAAGCCTACCTATGATATTTAATATTTGCTATGAATGCACTTCAATATAACTGTAACAAATATCGCTGACAGTGTGCAGCAACCCCAAAGTGAACAACAGGCTTGGAACAGATGTTCTTCTCTGTCATCTAAGCCCTTTCTTCGCTCCCCAGTAAAGAAGGAAATAAAAACTATGCATTGAACCTCTCATGTTTCTTAATGCATGAAAAACACATCTTTCACAAACATTACTTGTCTATCAAGACATCAGGCCTTGTTATGCCAAACGGTGCACGCATTTTGTGATCTCAGCTGCTAGCCATATATATTTACTCCATCACCTGCTGTATCAAAAGCCTCATGTTTGTGCATCTTCAGCAGAACAAGAAACATTACTGGTATCAAAGAGGTTATGCAGTTCAGCCTCCTTTTTTTGGCATAAATGAAGAAAACCTTTAAGACATAAAAAAAAACATGCTGCAGAAAACATTCAGACCTGCATTAAATACAAAACTATGTAAGAGATTTCGAGCGTCTAAAAGAAAAAATATTCAAATTTTTCCAAGCACGTTTCTTATACCAGTCTTGTATGTGGAGCACTGAACGCAATATGCTCCCTCATCCACCGTTCTGGCCAGGATATTTCACAATAACCCCTTTCCCCCCATGCCCCAATCCATTTACAAAGGTTACAAAGAACTCCATTTTTGCCCTCGGCTCTAAATAAAAAAGAATGTCGGCTTCTAAACCTTTCCATTTTTTGAAGAAGGACAGGTATTTTTTTTCTCAGCAATTCTTACTGAGTACTGCATCATTCCAGAGGCTGTTGTTAATTACTTAAGGCTGGGGTCAGAAACCTGTGGTTTGAAAGCCACATGTAGCTCTTCAGCAGCATGTGTTTAGCTCTTCAATCCTCTGGCACCAGCCCACAACTTTAAACAGCATACAAGTGCAAAAGCAGGGGTTTTTTGGCAAGAAAGGTCCTTAATGGTTGTGTAATCAACACAGCTCCAGCAGTTCTTTTCTGTATCTGCTAAGAGCAAATCAAACTTTTCGAAGTCAATTTTGACAAGTAACATGTTATCTCTTGCTTCCCATCAACTTCGCTGAAACATTGATATGCACGCAAGACAAACAACAATTAAAGTAAATCATCATAGCAACAGCTTGATAAAACAGCAAGCAGCACTTCCTGAAGAGTTATAATTCTGCACTTTGCATACTAGGGAATTTGTTTTGTTTTCTGTTGTTAAAAAGGACCAGCAATACTAAATGTTGCCTTCCCTGATGGCATTATAGATTGGTTTGCAGCAGAGACCTTTCAGTACAGACTTAGCCTTTGCCTTCCTTTTGTCTTGTACTGGAGAGTGTCTCTCCAAATAAAAACAAACTTGTACACACACACAAATGCAAACGAGGTTTTTCTTTCCTCTTGTAACCTTCTGGAGGACAGATAATGACTGAAAATATGAAGAGGATGGAGGGGCCAGAACAAGATAGAGATACAGTTTGTAAAGGCTGCGCTCCAACATTGGTACTGCTGTTCAGTTCATCCTTGTGATCAATTCGGTTGTCTCCAGAACATCTGCTCACAAGTTGACAAATGATGAATCCCATCTCAGAATCCATAAGCAGAAAAACAGCAGTCTGATAAACAGCTAACAGAAGAAATATATGCACCTTTCATAAGGAAGACTAATCACTCATTCTCACTAAGCGCTTCCAACAGGAACACTAATTCTGTATTTATTTGCAGAGCATATGTACTGTGTCCAAAGCAGTGCATTAAAAAAGATCTCCAGCAGCCAATTGGTTTGATTACATTACTCTTCCCCAGCGTAACAACAGCTCTGAAACAACAATAATAAAGGAGCCTCTGTAGAAAGAAAACCGTCTAACATTTTTTGGGGTATAATTTTTTGGTTCTTGCTTTGGGGGTGTGTGCAAGGGGAATATTATTTTGAACATTTTCCTCCAAGAAATATCCACAAAATATCAAGGTCACCCAACAAAGATTTTCAAGCACTTTCCCTTCAACGCAGCAGTTATTTTTATTAATAACTACAAGAATATATTGCAGGATTCTTTTTGTTTCGGATCTGGTCATGTGATTTTCCTGACACCAGGGGACACTGGGTAAATTATAATGCTCTTCCAAGCCAAAGAATGGGCTTTTTTAAAGCTAGGATGTTGATAAATTGTTATTTGCCAAGGCCTAAGCAAGCACAGAACACTATATCTATTCCTTTTTCTTTGCTTTCAGGAATGATGGATGGAAAAATGAGGCAGGAAAAAAGCTGGAGACTAGCCTGAGCTGACAACCTAGCAGATATAAGCAGGATTGTTTTAATCAAACTGTGAGAAAAAGCAGGTCTTTGTATTATTCCTCTAGTCTTGTGCTCTTATTGCAAACATAGAGCATGGGAAATACTGCAACTGCATTGTTCCGTCTGAAAATTGTAACACGTTGAAAATAACACAAATGGTCACTCCCCATACCCTGAGACATGAAAAGAATCTTTCAACAAAGGCAGTTTCACTGACTTACGAGTTATGACCTGCTTGTAATGCCAACCAGGATGCTGGGGTACACATGGATTCATTAGTTTCTAAGTGCAAAATACTTTTTACCTCTCCTAGAGTAGCTGGATGACTTACATCCTACCATCTAGTGCACATGCCACACATATTCCACACTGTAATAACACTCACAGATCACGGATAACAGAAAGCAATTATCAGATATGCAAGTTTTCATGAATTTAACTGTATCCTGGGCTGCATCAAAAGAAGGGTGGCCAGCACGTTGAGGGAGGTGATTCTGCCCCTCTGCTCCGCTCTGGTGTGACCCCACCTGGAGTATTTCATTCGTCTCTGGAGCCCTCAGCATGGGAAAGACATGGACCTGTTAGAGCACGTCCAGAGCAGGGCCACAAAAATGATCAGAGGGCTGGAGCACCTCTGCTATGGGGACAGGCCAAGAGAGTTGGGGTTGTTCAGCCTGGAGAAACAAAGGCTTCAGGGAGACCTTACTGGCATTTCAGTACTTGGAGGGGGGGGCAGACTTTTTAATAGGGCCTGTAGCAATAGGACAAGGGGTAATGAATTTAAACTAAAAGAGGGTAGATTCAGACTAGACACAGGGAAGAATTTTTTTACAATGAGGCTGGTGAAACACTGGCTCAATTTCCCCAAAGAGGTGGTAGATGCCTCATCCCTGGAAATATTCAAGATTGGGTGGGGCAGAGCTTTGAGCAACCTGATCTAGTTGGAGATGCCCCTGCTCATTGAAGGGAAGGTTGGACTAGATGACCTTTAAAGGACCCTTCCAACCCAAACCACTCTATGATTCTATGACAGCAGAGAGATCACTGCTCAGCATTCTGATGATGCTGCAAAGTAGGCAGGCAGTCTCGGGGAGGTGGGCAATGATCTGCCTTAACCCAGTGTCTCTGCTTCACAGAGGATAACATCCTGCTACCACCTCTTGGTTCACGCTGGATGGGCAAGTTGCTGCTGTGGTTAAAGTGCCCCCCATGGTGTGCCCTCTCAAACACACACACCCAGCATGGAGAAGCAGGAAATGCAAATTTTGCGTCACTGGAATAGCAAACTGCACTCCTTTTTTGTGTCTTCACTGAAGTAATACAGTTACTATAGAGTAATGGCATGACCTCCAGGACCAAACCATGAGTCTTGCCACGAGTGTTAGCAGAGTGTTCCGAGGGAGGAGAAAGGTCCCAAACAGAGGCTCTGAGCTGGAGGAAGGAAGCTGCATTAGCTGCCACCAAGGCAGTTCTGTGATACTAAATACTGCCTTTAGCTTCCTGCATTCATTGATACTTGCAATCACTGCAATCCAAGCATATCTAGCCAAAATTTTCTTTGACAGTGAGACAAATCCACTTTGTTCCTGAGAAGAGGTGGAACATACGGAGTAAGAACACAGTTAATGGGGTGCAGGAGGGCTCCGAGATGGGAGTAAACTCTAGGCACCTGATCTCAGTATAATCCCGGTTGCTGCTAACCAAATGAAATATGGCTAGAATATAGGCTACTGACCTATACAAAATTCATCAGTGATTTCAGTCTTATTCCTACTGGCAGGAAACTGAACGCGTGGCACAGAAAAAAACCCTAATCAAAGCAGTGGTATTAAATGGCGTATTTACAAGACGACTTTGCCAAGCAACACAAAACAGAATGAACCCGCAGGCTGAGCTTCCTCCCGTGGCTGAGTAACTTGTACTTCCCGCACCCCATGCTGCACACAGGGCCTGGGATGACATCCTGCAACAGCAGCTGCAGACCACGGACCAAAGAAGTGGGTGACGCAGCATGCTGCAGCAGCGTGTACTTCACAAGCCAGGCAGAGAGCCACCATACATACAAGCAAGGCATCATCTCCAGGGCTACTAATGTGGTGTTATACTTGTCTACTGCATGTGCCTGTAAATACATATGAAAGAGAAGAAATAAATAAAATGAGTAAGTTCTTCTTTCAGAGGTTCTTCTTGGGTAAAAGGACTTAACACTAGTAATGTCAAGGAATGGTGTAAGTACCTTCTCCCCATAAAGGTGTAACAGATTTTTTTTTTGGCCTTGACATTGCTTGAAACATGGGACTATGGAAAAATCAAACTTCTTAGCTGCTGTAACAGCTCAGAAGTGATACAGAAGTGCTTAAAAGCAACACAAAATTACTTCAAGAAGTTTCTCAAGCACAGTGACAAAACACAGAAGGTCTCCTATCAGCTGACATACCTTAGTAGCTATAGGAAGTAAGCTGGTGGTCTTCATCCATGCAGACAGCTACCAATGCGCAGGAGTTACCACTACTTTTGAAATCATCCTAATTCCTAATAGTCTTCTGCAAAGAAGGAAATGCATGAATAAACTTATCTCCTACTTCCCTCATTCAAATAAGTGCTTTAAAAGCCAGATGGGAGAGCTGTGCAGAGAGCTGAACCTTTTGTTTCAGTACTTGGGACAAATGTAGTCTGTGGATAAAAGGTAGAATTCAAGAATGTGTCTTGCAGGTTCACGTAAACCCACCAGCCCACTTCAGAGGGACTTCTAGAAACATGCCAACCATTAACTTTTAACAAACTTGGCTGTATACACAATCTACATTGGCATGCAAAAAGTAAACCAGTTTTTCCTGTTCTCATGGAAGTCATGGCTGCAAGCTGGGCCTACAATTTTATATAATTGAGTTCCAAAATCCTAACTGAGAAGTGTGATTTAGTTGGCAGAGCAATTAAATGCATTTAAAAAGATAGGTCAGCATACAAGGAAACCATGAAATTCTGCACGGTCTGCCTGTGCATTTTAGCACTGCTCAGTGCCAACCACATAGTTCAGTGCTCTTCCATAGAAATTTTTAACATGACTTACTGAAATAAGTTAATTCAAAGTTATTAAAACAGGTGTGTGTAGTGCTGCATAGTTACCAAGTTGTCTCCAGTTACAACTGGAATTACCATTACATAGACGGTATTTTGCTAAGATGGCGGTTTTACTTTTTCTTCCCACCCCAAACTCCTGCCTACTCTTAGTCCTCAAATAAAATGTTTTCAGGTTTGTTTTGTTTTTTTCCCTAGCGTGAGGTTGATACAGATTTTCCTCAGAGAATTTCTTGTGCACAAATAAATTTCTCAAAATTTAAAAAATGACTGTGGAGGGACAATACAACTTCTACAGAACAATTCAATAATAAAATGGTTTGAGAATCCCTGGACAATCTTAAACTGGTTTTCTTTCTTTTCTAAAACATGGAAGTTCAAGAGGTTTTTTTAAAAGACATTTAAGGAATCACTATTCATTCTAGTGAAGAACAACAAAAGGACAAAGCTATTACCTGGGCTTTGACTGTGCTTAAAATACAAACAAAAAGCAAAGCAGGCATTATTTTGCCCTTCTCTGACTTTACTACGTTTGTTACCACATTTTACTATGGTGGGATTCTGTTCCTGCGATCACTGTGCCACAAAGGCGCCTGAAGTCATTACTCACTCTGTTAATCACTAATATGGATAGGGAAGAAGGGCCAGAACCTTTTCACATTACAGTCTTATATTGCTCAGGGGGAAATAAATGATCCAAGTGTTGAAAGAGGATAAAATATAAAATGCCCTCCTTATAAACTTAAAGGTAAGCTGCCACTTGTTTCTAAACCTTAGCTACCATTGCAGGCTACATTATAGGTGGTCCATTGTACCTTTGTAGCACTCATTACCAATTATTTCCATTGTTTTCCAAAGCCTGTAGATATGAGAAAGTACTTAAATACAATTCTAAGTATCAAATTTAAGCACTGTGATTTCCCCGCACTTAGCATCATTGCTAATGCAATCAGAGGAATAAAATTTCACCTTAAGAAACCAATTCAATTAGAAGTACAGAATGTATTTATTTTCTACATGCAGCAATGAAAAGAGCTTCTTCCTGTTTGTCTTCCAACTAAAAAAGCTGAAGGAAAGCATTGCAATAGTAAAAACACTGAAGTAAAAACACCTACATCTCCACTGCATACACTTAAGAGCACAGTTCTCTCCTGCTTTGCAGCGCAGGAATTCTGGTTTCATCTCTTCTACTGGGCAATGTGAAAAACATTATGCAGTTCAATACCCCTGCTTCCGTGACAAAATTTTCACAGCTGTCCGGGAGGCAAGAAACTGCCATTTCTGCCACAATTAAGGAAGATAATACATTCAATCTACTTCATTCAGGGAGAACTGAAAATAGTTCCTCAAGTTCTTGCAGGACAAGACTAAGACCCATGCCCACTACCTTTCAGAATAAACACACCAAACCGATCTATAAAACTACAGTTTAAACCATACTGCTTACACATGCAAGCTTTAAGTTCCTGCCAGACAACACCACCATCACTTTTCACTACAGCTAACAGGAACCCTTATTGTTACTAGCAATGTTTTCCTTTTTTTATTGCGTAGCCAAAACTTGCTCCTTCAGTACAAATTAATAGCACACTTGGGATAGGAAGGTCTTCAGGAGACCATTACAGGATTTTGACACTATTTGTGTCGTCACTGTGTGGCTCCTCTTTTACAAAAGCATAGGGCAGCAGGTTGTGCAGTGTGCTTGCAAGACCGTAATGCTGGAGATTTTGTTTGTATATCCAGATAGAGGAAACACTTGCCTTTACTGGCTTTAAAAAGGTCAGTGTTTGATTTAATAAATTCCCTGCCAAGAAAGCAGACTCCATTCTCAAAGGTTTAACACTAGCACTCGCTGGGTGGCTGGGTGTCTCAGAGCATTGCTAGCAAGCTACAAAGACTTTCACATCTGTGGATTTTCCCAGTTTGAAACCAGACCAATTCAGCCGTTTTTATACTTAGCAGTCTTTCTAAATACATAAGAGATGAGTTTGGCAAGCCTGCGTTCCAGCTCTGCATTACAAACCCATCACAAAATCCTGTAAATACAGAGGTTAAAAAAATATCTATGGGGAAATGCACATTTTAAATTGAAGTTAATAAACCTGTCTTCCTTGTCTCTGTAAAGCATACTGCAGTTCTGCTGCTTATGTTATGCATGCCCAAGCCTTTGCCCATACAAGCAGTCCTATGGACTTACTTCAGAGAAACGACTCATATGAGTACAGTCATACACGTGCTTAGACATTTGCATGATTAGGCTAAAATGAGTAAATGTGAAGCAGACTGTCAAAATAATAATTTAAAACTCAAGTGCATAAACGCTGCATGCAACTGAATGTAAAGTCAAAAGGAAAACCTAATACTGTCAAGGAAAACTGATGTAATAAATACTATAGCAACAATAATGGTAACAGCTAGACTAATATACCACTTTCTAACTTTAGAACATCATAGTAACAACAGATCATAGTGATCAGAGACAGCATCTATGTTTGATAGGTCTATTTAATGAAAGACTCACACAGTATCATTTTTTCCAACTTTTCTGGGTATATAAATTAAAGGAGATCACAGCCCTTAGTCATGTATTCAAATCATACACAAATGCTACCCTTTTGTCCCTGCCCGCACAAATCTCAAAAGGAAATAATTAATAAATAATGCATACAATATATTTGCAGTGTTGTATTCAGTCAGATCCACCTAAAGACAGCAACAAAACTCAGACCCAAGTACGCGTGCTCTTTCTACTTCTATGAATGTTTTCTTCAGGTGCTATTTCCTCAGTAATACTTTGTGTCCTAAAGATTATTCATCCAAAAAGGAAACAGTAAAAATCAAGATAGATTTTACCTACGCAAAATAACAACACTGTGTATGTACTCAACTATCATTGCACTGATGCAGTATTTTAACGCTGCTCTCTCTGATACATCTGTTACGAGACCTGGCTCCTGGCTGTCCTACCAGTCAGGCTATCACCAGCACGTAAGATTGGGAACATGACAGAATTTGTGCTCCCTCTGTTGGCTACCTTGGTCTTTGGTAGGAAAAATATCAGCCATTTCACATAAAAAGAAAAAAATGTTACTGAGATGGAACCACTTAAATTTTTTAGGTAGGACACGAAAAATTCTTTCCTATGCAACAGAGAATTAATTTAGAAGGAGAGCAAAAACACAAGCAATTAAATGTCTGAACTCTGATCGGGAATTGACCAGGCTTTAAATTTTGCAAGCATAAATATCTGCTCTCAGAGTTCTCTGCCTGTAACAAATCAGTGACACGTTACTAAAATCATCAGGCTTAGGCATGTGAACAAGTATTTAGATATCAAAGTAGTGGCATATCGAAGCACAAAAGAACACTATCAGAAATTGTGCAGCCACTTGTAAATGCTAGAGTTTAGCCACAAAAGCAGATTTGGGAGAATACCAGACTATATTCGTAGTATGTCATACCAAGAAACCTAAATCAAAGTTTCAAATTTGGATAATACGAAATCTCCTTTTACAAAGCTTTAAAATAATTCCTACCCTACAGAAATGAATGGCAACAGCTATTTGGTTCAGTAACATAAAGCAATTATATTGCCTTAGCAATTACGAAGTCTCAAAGTGGTGATACTGGTCATAATATTGCCCCCTCCCCTCGCAATCTAGATAGGTAATTAACTTGTATGATGTCAGGAGTTCAGACCTCCTTACTCAGTAACACCATCAAACAACTGTATCACAAGCACACCAGAAATGCAGGTGCATCTCCTGCCAAGAGTCTTCGCCCGCGAGCTCTGAACCCAGCAGAGCTCTGAGATGGGGAAAAGGGAATAAAACAGGGAGAGACTACAATGTAAACAGGGCTCTCCAGCAAGGCCCCAAGTTGTTAAACAAAAACATGTTAGGTAATGACAAGGCTTAGCGAGGCACTGACTTATTAGTCAACACATGGGTGCACGGCTGGCTGGAATTCCCAAATCAGATTGTCTGCCAGACAGTCAATTCCATTACCCTGCTCCGATAAAACCTGCAAAACCTTCAGACAGCTATCCTCCCCTGTCGTCTGGCAGGACATCCAGCAAGCAGATCTGCGCGGACTCAGGAGTGTCGGTCTATTCTCCTGTAGCTTTCTAGCTGTTTTTATTGTGACTTACTTCTTTATCTTTCTCCCAACCACAATAAACTGCACTTCAGCCTGCAGAGCTGCGGTGCTTTACCAGTTGACATCCTTGCCACAAAAACAAAGGTGGTGCTTGGAGCATAATTGTGACATCGTATTTAAAGTCGGTACCAACAGCTTAAGGCTTTCTATCTCGTTTTATCAGGTTCAGCCATCTTAACATCAGTTGATACACTGCTAAGTATTGTATAAATTGTAAGGAAACCAAGCTATAGGTTTTCCCTGCTGAGGAACTGGTGTGTATGGAGCACTGCCGAGGACTGGATGTGAAATATGAACATGTATAGATATCACATATTTTCCTCTTGACAGCTGAGAAGTGAAGATACTCTAGTCTTTATATTGCAGACAAAATGTTACTAGATCCCAGCTAAGGCTAACAGTCAAAAAAGCTTGTCCTCGTTCTGTAACCTGCAGAGACGAAGATCACACATGCCCTTGACACTAATTAAGTTAACACATTCCCTCAGCTTCCTTCTTTTTTAAGGAAAGAAGAAACGAAAAAAAGCACCATATTCTAAAAGCACCATATTCTATTGTATCCTGATTATTCTATATGAGTATTCCTCTGCCTCCAGCAGGAGTCGGAAAACAATAGCTGCATCATTTCAGCTCTATGGGACACATGCCTTGTATAGCTTGGGTAAAATCCTCACATCCACTCGCACTCTTTACATCCCGAAAGGGAAGAGAGTCATCTAAATCAGACCTTGCAGTACACATTGCTCTGGCAGAGGACACATCTTAAGAGCAATAGAAAGCAGCTCTGTAACTTCTCTTGAAAAGTGTTCTGTCTGTGGCACTGAGGAACCTTACAGAAATCCAGGCTGAGAGCAGGGAGTGGCCAGCAGTCTCACATGGAAAGATTTTGGGGCATGATGGCAGAATGCTAGAAAAAATCCAAATCCCTAAAACTCTGGGACTAGGATGACAAATAGCTTGTAACTACCCCTTATTTCTACTGACTCCTAGGCTCTGAGTTTTGCATTGGCAGGTTTCTTGAAGAAACACAAGCACAACATGAATATTAATACTAAGCATTTTAGACAACAGATAGAGAAAGAAAACTCAAAGCCATTTAGTTGTCCACCCATGCTATGTGCCACACCGAGTAGGTCTTACCAACAAAAATAAAAAAGATCTCGAAGAGTTCACTAGCTAGGACAGTAGCCCATCAAATTTGCAGAAAGCTAGCATACAAATACCCAATATGATGGTCATTTTGAATTTGCAAAGCCATGATATTAGCCAGCAATACCCCCTCAACGACTCCCTTCTTTTATTAAAGAAATGAAACAATATAGTAACATTATTTTCAAAAGGGAAAAAAATTAGGGGCTTTAGAGAATATGAGAAAGTCAAATGTAGCTGTGTAGGGGTTCTGCTCCACAGAGTTTTAAGAAGGAGAATCAACATTCTTGCTTCCAAAGATTTATGAAGCAAATGTGAGTAAGTACTTATACAGAGCAAGTACTACACAACCATTGCTTAAAGGATATTTAAAAACAAAGGTAGAAACACGGTTTCAGTGCCACCTGTCCTTTTCAGAAAACATATATACAGTGAATTCTTCCACTCCTTAGTGCAAAACCTAGTAATAATCTGCGGCGCTGCTGATCCCTCTGTGACCAAATGTAGAGTGACTGTCTCTCAAGGATTTCATCAGGATGTACATCGAGTTAAATAACATAAAGAGTAGAAAGAATATTTTCTCTTAAAGCAGGGTAAATAAATTATTGAAGTTTTTTTTAAAACAACTCTCTGCCTCACTGAAGAGGGAGGCTTCCATAGTGATCTCTACAGTATAATGAGTGGAATTACTGCGAGAGAATGTCAGTCGCATTATAACTCAAACAAAAACAGCAAAGATAGTTGCTGATACATCTGGGAAGCCTATTATCCTTTAGAAAAGAAACTTATTTAGATTTGCAACTTCAAAATAGAAAAATACAGAATGCTTTAAACTGAAATGCACATATGTATAGCTTACCTCAACACTATTTTGGAATTGACAACATAAGTAGATTAGCTTTTGATACAATGTATTCAGATTTGTTCTAGGCACTAACCGATTATTGTGAAGTATTTCGAGATACAAAAAAATCTGAAATATCCTACATAAAATTTACTTCAAATCCCTTAGACTCCTACCACTCTGTTGTAAGTTGTGTTGCACCTAACTTTTTTTTTAAAACAAAGATTTTTCTTACGTTATGAAACTAATTACGGTATAAATCTATCCATAATACAGCACTGAAAAAAAGAAATATTTGCATAATGGACAACAGGAGAGAATCGAGTAGTCAGCTCACATACTGTATAAGTCCCTATAGCACAGGCCTGCTTTAATATAGCAGCATGGAGAAGTCTTACTGCTGAACAACATTCCACTGAGTGTGAGAGCACATCTGTGAAGATCTGTACTACCTCAGGATCTACGTGCTCCAGGAGTGGCAAACATACTTTTGAAAAGGCTAGAATCATTGACAGTTAACCAAAATATAATATATAAATAAATATAACTGTACAAATGCAAGTAGTTGCAAAAGGGCATTTCAGTTTTAATGACATTTACAAAAAACCAAACACAGCAATAAATCACCCATCAGGCTATAAAAAATTGCTTTATCCTCGACAGCTGTGCGGTGATTACATATCTGACACATTTTTCCTAAGCATACTTAAAAAACCAACAAAAATGAAAGAAACAAATAGGCAAAAAAACAACAAAACAACAAAAAAACCCCAACCCTAAACAAATCTTTCAGAGTAGGGGAACAAAATTCTGAAGTTTAGACAAGGGGGTTTTGAAATAATAAACACGCTTCTTTTCCTGCCTTTGAGACCATGCTGGACTATTTCAGTAGCTATTTACTACAGAGACAGCTTGACTTGTGATACAGGTTCACAATCCCTTTGAACTGGCATAGGTCCACACTGCTGCAAACAGATGTTTCTGCTGACACAAAGGAAGAGGTAATGAGAAGGGAAAAGACAGCAGAAGATAGCCTTTTGCAGTAACAACACCACTTCATAGTGAACATTTTACTACAGCACTGCTTTACCACATGTGCTATTCTGCCAAACTACACCAAATTCTTTATGAGACACTGCATGAACTATTTAGCAAGTGACAATCCTCCAGATTCTTCTTTTCACAGGTATGCTAGAAGTCCAGACGCTGGATGCTGCTCTGACACGTCAACATTTCTGACCTGTTAAGGATTACTTCATATCACTGCAAATGGAACTGGTACCAGTTTCTAGATTTATTAGTCTACTTAGGGAACATCAGTGATAACATCAGTGATCAAGACAGTGTTTCATGCCTTTAGAGCACCATCATGGTTTCCACATGGTTTTCTCAATACCACAGTTTCTCAACAAGTGATAAGGAGACTAGTAAGAGCTTGTGATAATATGAGTGGTCTAAAATCATTTATGAATAGAAAGCAAGCATCAGCTGTCAACAGCCCTGAAGATGCATGCAGTGCAGAACTTGTTCTGGTGACAAGAGTATCTAATCATAGCTGTTATAGTACCTCTAACTCCACCTCCATCAGTGACAAAGTCGGTCTTTCCCCACTTCGACTCATATATTCTGCCTTAAAATGATAACTGCATTTGAATCCGGGGTAAAAATCCTGTAGCTACAAAGGTGGTGGTTCAGGGCTGACCTTGTTTCAGACATCTGTGTCTTTCAGTTAGTTCTGGAGCACCTGCAAGGCGCACTTTTCTAGCATTTTCAGCATTTCAGACAACAGTGCTGCTCACTATGTTATACAGGAGTTTCCAGGAGCTATTTTCAGACACAGATGGAAAAAGAATACACGGACCAATTTCTAAATAACACCTGTGAGTGACAAACCACCAAGTCTCTCCAATTCTTCTATCTATTTCCTCCTTTTTCACAAGCTCCTAAAGGGTGCTCCTTGAATATCAAGTTATGAATATGATAGGGACAGTGAGTAATGTGAGCCAGCCATTTGTTTAACAGGGCTAACCCCAAGCCACCAGTGCTTGCACAAGCTGTTAAGCTCTGTCATTATACCGGAGCTTCCCAGAGGCCAAGTGCAGAAGGGTCATCTCTTTGAGAAACTGTATACCCTTTACTTCATGTTTTACTCTCTGGGGTTAGCTGTAACGTGACCTTCGACGTGACTTGAGGCTTGAGGTTGGAAAAGTACAGATGCTGCAGCAGATCTGAAGGCAGCAGCGGAGTGAGAGCAGTTGCAAGGCAAAGCCACAAAGAAAGTCCACGATGGGACTAAATGATGCCGCACAGGAGACATGCGGCCCCCCTCCCGCCGCAGGTCTGTGTGCTTTCCACACAAAGAGAAGGAAAGAAGGAAGAAAAGTACACATGCTGTAGAAAACAAGCCTTATGAACATTTAAGAAAGAAAATAATACAGAGCCTGCAGCCCAAGAACTCAGGCTGCATACTAGAAATTACTTTCAATTTAGCTAGGATGTTCAGGTGATCAGAAAAAAACACAAAAAGTACGCACGCTTGATGCTTTGTATTTATTATAATCTTTATGTAAATGCCATGGTACTTTTTATTTTCTTGGCTAATACTATTCCTGGCCTTACACAGTGAAGTTTGTGTTTGTCAGAAGTACACTTTTTCTGTTAGACAAGATTTTTTAGCATCCCAGGGTAAATGTTTAAGCAAAAGACTAGGGAAAACAGCATTCAATTGCAGTTTTTTGATGAGGCAACCACCATACTTTTAGCACACCATTGAAAAAGTTGTCCTTTAGCTACTGTTTCAGTTCATGTTCAGCCCTGTTATCATAAACTATAAATACACTAATTACGTTATGTTCTGACAGTGCTGCTATGTGTCTGCTTTCATGCATGCACCTAAATAGAAACTGTTTCTGTTCCAAAGAATTTGTGCTCCCAAGAATCTCATGAAACAAAGGGGCTCAAAAGTTCTCCATCTATCATCCCTTTTATGTCCAAGGGACTTGAGGAGAAGGGAGGGAAAGGACATCAATACCGTTCTCTTCAGGCTCAGAAATACAAGCGTGCCCCAACAAAATAAAGTAATTTTTCTCGCCTGTACTCCTGACTTGGTTGTTCGGTGTTTTGGGTTTTCTTTCCCCCTCCTAAATTGCAAGAGTGATTCAAAATCACTTCAGTTTTCAGACAGGAAACATAAAAGAGAAAAAAGAAAGACAAGACCAGAATGCATAATGCTGGCCATTCACAAATACCTTTTAAGGAATTCTTATGCACAAATGGTTATGGAGAAAAAAGGTTAATTATAAATGACACTGTATAATTTCTATCTAAGAATCCTGAGGTTTGCAAAAGGAAAGGTTATCCCAAAGTCTAATAAAACATTATGCCTGAATGTCCCTTTCTCACATGCCAAAGGGTACTGCTATTGTTCCCCAGCAAGCCAGACAGCTGGCACTGCGCTCTAAGCGCCAACCCAGCCACAGCAAGCAGCTCATTTACGACCCCAGCATCAGTCAGTGAAAGCAGATCATTTAGCAGAAAACCTCCCAGGCTGGTTGTCTTCCCATCCCTCACTCCCCCCACATGGTAGCAGGCAGGTCTGGTCAGGCTGCACAATTCCCTGGCCTTCAAAAGCCCAACATTTTTCATGTTCGTTTGAGAGGTTCTTTCCCTTGGATTCAAAGCTGCTTTCACAAACGTATTAGTGGGTGAGAGCTTTCTATTCTTGCGCTAGATGTGATTAATTTGTGGCATTCACGTGGCTAGTTCTGCACAGACAATGGGAATGGACTGGCTCGTACCACATCTACAAGCAATTTATGCCACAGAAGTTCAGACTTAAAGAAAAAAAGCTTTGACAGTGGCAAGTTTCCTGCTTGTTATGGATGGTGGTGAGTGAACTGCAATCAAATACTTCTGCAAAAAGAAGACACCACTATTACCATTAGCACCAATTATTAAAACAGACCTGGTAGAGACAAAAGAACATTTTTCTCATAGCTGCACAGATGACAACAAAACACAGTAAAAAACCAAAACCTGATTATTACATTTTCTTTGGTTCATCCAGCACACAATATGCACTAAGGAAGTAGGGACATGAAACTCAAATACAAATACCTCCTTTAACTCATATACTCAGACCTCCCTTTTCCGCTTACAATTACAGTGGCAAAAGTGTAAAGTTAATAAATAGAAAGAGGAATATTTGTTAATTCTGTTCTCTTGGTACATTATTCTGGCTAAAGCCCCGAATGACAATCCAATCCAAGTCTCTAATCAATTGTAGCTTACCTTTGATGGACTAAGACACTAAAATCTCAAAAGCATCTGCAATCATCTCTGTTAAAGACTACTCAAACTTTTTTTATTCCAGTTGCCCTTCTGCACAGGCAAGTGTTGAAGATCACCTCTCAGTCCTCCAGAATAAGCTCACTTGCACCATACATCAGAAATATGCACTGACTCAAATTTATATATAGATACATAGATATGAGAGTGCAGCAGACTGAGATTTTATCTCCTATATATACACACATTTGCTGGCCTAACAAAACACATAAAGTGCATTATCAGATGCATATGGTGAACATGCACACATTCTAATCTGCATCAGAAAAGCAGCCCTCATTCACAAAACAGGGTTTGGAAATTCCTCTGAATGTCTAACATAAGCTAATGACATTCTACACAACAGTCTCAAAGCATGCTGCCTATCATTATGTGAAGTATTTCATTGTTTCCTGCCTTTCTGGTAGGCTTTAAGAGAAAATTAAAAGATACAGGAAAGCAAAAAATAGGCAAAGTGTAATGGATGTCTACTTAACCATATACTGGCACATGTTTAAAACTAACTGGGCCAAACTGCAAAGAAGGAGCCATTGTAGTGAGCTGGTATTCTGAAATGCAATGTCAGTAAATGGAAGGTCCTCTTAATTTCTATCAATTAACCCAGTACCTTAAAGTCAGTAATTACATACAGAAGCATGCCCCGCACTGGCCTTGAATTTGTTTCATAGCCAATGTGTATAATTAGTCCTGATTAATATCCCACATTGCACATCAACAGTATCAGCAAACCCAAATGATCTACACTGCTGCTGCCACAGGAAGCCTTAGTGGTCTGATTGGTACCTTTATCAAAGCACTCTTCCCAAATGGGATCGAGGGCTGATTTGGCACCCACACTGCCTGATTTATTAAGAAAGAAACTGCACTGCCTTCCACATAATCATCTTAATCCCTTGCATCAGCTAATTAAAACACAGGGAAAGCTTTTACTTATGTGTGAGCAATTACAACAAGTTCCTGGTTGGCGTCCAAATGGATTCATGACATTAATTTGTGAACAATAAAACCTCGTGTTATTAGGGAATTTTAACAGGTGACTTTACATAGAGTATACACATTTTCATTAATTCTGAGCACATAAGGGAGCCGTAGGTGTGAACCTGACCCAGACTTAATAGTGTTCACAACACTATTTCCAAAGGGAAACAATTAAAAATTGAAGAAAAAGAAATTTACAACAACAATATACATAAAAAATTACCAAAAAATCCCCACTCAAAGAGTAAGTAATTGTCTGCAGCATGTAATTTCAACTGCTCCACCAGTATGTACATTTTATTAACATTACTTTCTTGGACTAGCTTTGTCTGTAAGTGAAACTGAGTGACTAATAGTAGAACTGGTAGCAGCTGTTATTGGGGATCATTCCCAGTTAAGAGAAAGTGGTCTGTGCAAAAAGCTTCATCAAAAGCTGCGCAACCTGCTGCGTGGCTTCTGTTCTTCTGGTTTGCCTCAGTTAGAATGGGAAGCGCTCCAGCATCAGGGATGCGCATAATCCGACATGGGGGATAGTGCATGGGAACCCACTGGGTCAGTCATTCAAGCCAAAGCACTCAGTGATAAAGCAATACATTGTGGTTACAAGCTCTAAGCACGCAACCAGTGAACTTTTCACTATGCAGATGGCTTGCTGTCTGGGTACAGTATAACACACCTAAAGCCAGTAAAAGGGATCTCTGGTTTGACTTTTTAAATTTTATTTAATTTTTTTAAGTGTTAGTCATGTTTTGGGGGGGACGATACTAAATTATGGCACTCACTTTACAAACTGCAATGGGAGAAATCTACATCTGCTTATTAAAATGTAACAGCAAACAAATCTATGTCAGCACTTCATTTTCTGAATAAAATCATACCACAACTAATAATCCATGTTCCCCTCCAGGCTACAAGAGAAAATTCAGTGGGATTCTCCTGCTAGAATTTCTAGCATGTTTCAAATGCAAGGGCAGTGAATGGTTCTGGTACTGACAAGGGAATGTACATACACCCTTGTATGTGGAAGAATACACAGCAGTGGAACAAGCTTCCCTTACTCCAGAGAAATGAAAGGCTTGACATATTTTAGCAACTACATAACATAACTTGGGAATATTACTGTCTGAAAAGTAATGGTTGTTCTCTAAAGATGATGTTTATTATTCATACACAGCAATTTCCCTACAGCCCAGCAAAATCTCTGTGAGAGCAGTACAATAGAGAACCTGCCTACTGAAATGCATTTTGAACAGACACAGGGTACTAAATTTTGTAGAGAATGCAGAGTTCCCTGGCTTCTGGCAAGACCAAAACAGTATCACTGGGTGGGTGGGTGGGGGAAGGGGTGGGAAGGGGTGGGAAATATGGGGAAAAAATCTGGAATTGCTTCAGTGCTAACTGATTTAGTAAAAGGAGAGAAATTTAAATTGATTGTGTGAACTCCTCCTCTCTCTGCTGATCCAGTACTCTTCCCACATCTGTCTTTAATTGCCCAGGGCACCTCCTGCTGTCTTCCTCAACATGGGCACTCTCCCTTGCCAGAGAGATCCTTAACTTGATCGGCCGTATCCTGACCAACTGTGCCACTGAAAGATCTTACCGAGGGATAAAAGAAAAGAAAATGGCTCAGTAAAATAACAAACCTTAAGCCACAATACTTTTCCAGCCCCAGTTCCCTTTAAAGCCAATGCAACCCAAGCTGGCACCAGCAAGCGGCTGGCAGCCCTGTGGTCTCTGCACTCCAGCAGCAGAATCACAGCGTTGAGAGAAACACACACATTTCCTTCACTGAAAACTAGGAAGTCAAGCAAATGCTGAAGTTTTATAAGCAAATATTTATGAGGCACAGTCATAAAAAAAACTTTACATCCTGCTAGTCAACACTGGGGCATGTTATTGGGAGTTACTGTAGCACAAACTAAGAGCTCTGCGTGGCAACTAAACATAAAGAGTTTTGTACCTCTTTCTCTCCCTTTCATCACACTGGTATGCTTCATCCCACCTCCACACTTAATTCAACCCTCCCTTTTCACCTTGTTTTGTTGACAAGGTATTTTGTAGCAACAGTTTTCTGCACCACCAGAGTGGGGGCCCTTTTATCAACGCCCCTGTAGTACCTCGGGGTTTTGACAGAAAATCCGATGTAACACAGGCAGTGAGCTTGTGCGCCAGCACATTCCCACCATCATCAATTGGAAACGCTTACTTAAGAAAATCTGCCAATATGTTCCACTCGGCTCTTCCCACTCCAATGGCAATGCCGCTGCAGGAAATGAGCACTGGGTAACTTACTGCGAGCTCTGCCACCGCCACCCCTGAATGTCTCCCCCTCTCTTAACTACCTGACTTCAGATGTGCTATCTCACAGCAAAAAACACCTAGTCACCTGTGGGAGAACAACCTGCCCCGGGGTGAGGATGGCCTGTGCCTCTTGTGTCTCTTCTCCGAAAATCATGAAGAGAAGGGGGGATCTACGAGTGAGCAGAGACATAAAGGCTAAACCAAATCATCAGCTGTAACAACCTTTAGTTTGTCTGGCCTTGTTTTGCTGTTCTGCTTTAGATAAGACAGTAATCACGTGGGAAGTGGGAAAGGGAAGAAGAAAGGACTAGTGAAAGCAAGTATGCTGTTCCCTCTCACACACATCTTATCTTCTGGCAAAATATTCTCGGTACAAAGTGTCTGGCAGTAAAACATTATGGTTTCCTTCTATTGGCCATTATTCTCAGCATGCAACATTAAAGTCTGTTTTCTGCAATAACAAGTCTTTGAGGGTTTCACCGTTGCAATGTTTTAGCCTATCAAAAGATCTAAAACAGAGTTCATGGTTTCTCTTTTATTTGGGGATGGGAGGGAAGCTGTGAAAAATTTCAGAAAAGAAAAAAAAAATCAATACGTATCAACTTTGGTAACAGCAGCTGTTGGCAAGTGTTCCTTCTTTGAAAAAAGCTGTCAATATAGCTAAGAGCTTAAGGGCCAATTTCCAGGGAGAGTTACCTTCCCAGACTAAAAAATTAATGATTATAAACATTCTTTCTTTGTTTCTGCCCCATTCCCGCACTCCATTTTCCTGTGGTAATCGGCAGAGGCAACCTGTCACTTTTATGTGCATGTTGTGAGCACAAAGAAGGGGAGTGTGATGTGATGGCAACTCTACTCCCCCCAGCCTGCCTTCTCGTAAAACAAACAAACCAACAAACACACAAACAAACAAACAAACAAAAGACAACAACAAGCACCATGCCATATCTTTTGGGGGAAGGGGTGAAAAAACTTTAATTTGATTGATTGTGCTTGTGGAGTTGTCATCCACAGATAACTACCACACTGGATCCTGGCACGCATCCAGAAATTTGAAGCACTAGAATTATATATGGTGGCATGTGTCAGGCCTTCTTGCTGCACCTAACAGTTGTCTCCAGATTCATTTCAAGCTAATTAGCTGCAAAAGTCACTTGAGAAAATTCTCCCCTTCATGGGGATTTCACATAAAGGGCTCTAAAAAACATAATCGCCTCCTAGAGAACTGAGGAACTGGGAAAGACTAGAAAATTCTGTACTAAAATGAGATGACAAACATTTATAAAAAATCAGTGACTGCTATCAAGTATTAGTAGGACAGAATCAAAATTTAAAAAAAAAATAAAAATCAATAAATTAGCTCTGGCCAATGACAAACCTCATGGGTTTAACTTGATATGCCATTAATATGAAAAGAATTTGACAGTTTACATAAGGGATGTGACCTAGTGCCAACAACCTCTGGCTTCTACATTTTCCAGATGGCAAGAGATTAGGTTAAAGTCTTTATTCTCATAAGAAGATTTTTTTCCTCCATCGAAAAACTATAAAGGACAATTCTGTTCCAAACTTCAAGTCCCCTTCACAAATGTCTACTCAATTCCAGGCCTTAACTAATGTCTATTAAAAGAAGTCTTTGGGCCTGAAGCTGTGAAGAACAAAAAGAATGAAAAAAAGAATAAAGAAAAGAAAGACTAAGGCAAACCTAAGTTTAATGCTTGCCTTTAAAAGATATATTGACAAAAGCAGTGGGGAGAGTTTGGACTATCATTAACTTAAAGGAAAAGGTTGGCAAGTTTCAATTGTGGATGTGAATGCCTGCTTGAGTTTGATCTTGATGGACTTAAGACCGGGAAAAAGTTAAGCCTACTTACATATTAAAAAATGCAGTTATGTTAAATTCAGTATGTACCGTTTTTCTCACTTTGATTTGTACCCATCATTGACAAAGACTTTGAAGGACATTCCTGTTTAATATGGTAAGGAGCCACAGCACAGGGCACTGTCTCTGCTTTGCAAATGTTAATATGAAAAATCATCCCTTGACAAAGCATGACACTATTTCCCATTAATCCCTGAAATACAGCAAAGAGGGAAACTACAGTCTTTCATTGCTTCTCATCCAGGGGAAGATATGGATGATTAATCAAAGCGGACCATAAGGTGAAAATATACTGTGTGAAACCTAAGTCTCGCAGACAGAAATTCATACCTGATTAATCACATTAAACATTAAAAAAACCCACCAAAACATATTCTTCAGTGCCCAAGGTATCAAAAAAGTCATCTGCGAGAGTTGTTCACTTCTCCCGCCAACCATCACAAAGTATTACCTCATTTCTTGCTTTACTGGCATCACCATAGTAACCTTTCCCCTGCAAGAAATATTCCCCAGGGGCCACCACCCCCTCCAGCACATGCCTTCAACACCTCCTGTGCTGTGCCGTATAAATTGACTCGTCTCTGAAGACTCACAGTAAATTCAAGTGTTCAACGCACACCAGACCTCAGCCATTAAAGGACTGTCTCCAAACGTAAGCTTAACAAGTGCTCTACACACAACAGATTCTAAAGTGATCAACATTTTGGCTCAGTCCAAGATGTGCAGAAACAGAGGAACTATTACCATGACATTGTTTCCTCAGCTAACTCCCTCCTCCCCCCTGCCTTTGGTAAGTCATTTCGCACATGATCATCTTTCATTCTCAAACATATAAACTGGTAAAGATAAATTTATAGTACTTTCCACATAACAATTGTGTCACTCAGACTCATGCTAGAACAGTCCTGCAATCATGTAACTTTTGAATGTCACTTAAGGAAGTGAGCTAAGAGGATTACATCATAGTGCCAGGTTTTCCTTGACTGTCCAAAAGAAAAAAGGAAAAAAATTATAATATACCAAGTGATCTTTTTACAGACTTCCCTTTGGAAGAAGAAAAATCTAGAGTTTTGTTTGTAAAATAATCTGGGGAATGGTCAAATACCAGAAATTAGTAGTAGGACTCAGGGATGAAAAAGTATTTGCCAGAAAGTGGTCCCTCAGAAAATACAGGGTTTTTTTTCAGGCAAGGTATTTTAACATTTCACACCAATTCTGGAATCTTCTGTAATTATAGAATTGGAAAAACAGAAGGGCTTGACACACTCCTGAACAGCATTTCTTTTCAGTCCCACCCTCTACACTGATCCCATCCAGCAGGTGGGGACTTCAAATCCTCCCAAACTCCTCTCCCCACCCTCTCCCTAGCAGAGGACTGCTCCCCAGCAAGTAAGAGGGGTAAATCTGTTTCATGATGATTCAGAAACAAAAGCTCTCAAATTCTTTGCCCGCTTTACCCACACTGCTGCTCCGGGTGACAACCCCTCCACTGCTCCCACCCCACCCACACCACCTCCACTGCTTCTGCAGTACTGCCTGGTAAAGCCCCAGTAAGTCCAGGCAGCTTTGTACACTTCAAATGGTATGATTTTGTTTTAAACCTGGACTATCATAACCAAAGCATTAGCATTTATTCCAAAAACTCTGTGGCAGCAGTACCTTCTGTAAGAGAATCGAATTGGCAAAAAGCAACTAAGGGAGCAATCCCTTCAGCTTGCTGAGCTTTAGCTAAAAACAAACCACGAAGTTTCTGATATTTCTCAAATGCTCAGAGAGGATTTGATTTGTTTAACAAATAAGGAAAATTTACAAAAAGGTTAATTCGGCACAGTAGAGGCATGGAAGGAAGCCATACAGAGCTAACTGCCTTTTAATGTTCAACTTATTTATGTCTGCAGCTTCTTTTTCTGCTTTCAACAACATATCATCTGCCCAGTATTTCTGAGTGCCCCTTGAAAAGATAAATTTCTTCAGATCCTCATGAAGACTTGGCTCCATCTCTGCTTAAGCATGCTTTAGGCTCTTCCCCTTTTCCTTCTTATATATCCCTCAGTTTTGTTTTTTCTTTAGTTGTACTGCATTTCTACTCTCTTCTCTAATTCACAGTAATTTACTTCAAGCTTTTCAGGCATGCTCAGCAGAGAAGCGCAAAACCAGAAGAAAGACAGAGTCTAAATTACTCCATGTCTGTAAGGAATTTTATAGGGAGAAAAGATCTGGTATTTGACTGCTATTGAGGGAGCACTGGATTCTAGAGATAAGTGGGACAGCTGGAAATGCCTTGGATATATTTTGCCTTAAAGTTCCAAAAAGCCAGTCTCTTCAGGGATAAAATTAGAAGGTTCTTTCTTGACAGGGAGAACTATATATTTCTTTGTCAAAATAACTAAACAAAAACCAAAGTTCCACAAAAAACAATACTAGTATAGTACAGTTTAACAAAGGAACCCTGAAAACTCAAGTTTATCCAATTAATTAAAACATACTTTGATGCAAGATTCAAATACCATTCCTATGCAATCTAGACAACAGTGCACACATTATCAATAACGAGCAAGTAAGAATAAGTAATCTTAACAGTAGCAAACCTGAATTTTTCTTTGCTAGCTTGCAGTGGTCCTTTTAAAAAAAAAAAAGCAGCTTTGCAAGTATGTAAAACAAGCTTGGTGTTTTTTGGAGGGAGGAAGCTGAGGGCAGAGCAGGGAGAGGCATCTTTAAAGCCCCGGTAACAGATTGTAATAGGGATGTGATTAAATATGTCACTGTAATCTAGTATCCAGTGGCTGGGATAGCCGTGCGTTGTGCTTTGCAGATGTAAAATTCTAGTCCCTTAATCAAAATGAGACTGAACAGAATCAAGAGCAACAGAAATTAAAGTATATTTGGACACTGTTCTTGGTTTGTCTACTTCCTCTCTGTGCCAGTAGAAGACATTTTCCCCAGATGGTATGCTAAATTGTGTTCACAGATCAAAAAGACCACAGGCCAATCAAACAGGTTTTCACCTTTCATTGCCAGCACTTCTTTTCAGGTCACAAAACCTAAGCCAAGATCCTCACTTTCAAAGCAGCGAACAGCATTCTCATTTCTTGTGTCCTTCAGAGTTCATGTGAAGCCATCATTCATATTTGGTTATTGTTTTCCTGAACAAATGAATCACAAATATATGAACAGTACTCCCCTGGGATTCTGGCAAACGGTTTGTTTGTGTATTTTCACACAGATGCTGCTTATACAGCAGTGTTTTCAGTACAGGGAAAAAGCACATCTGCCTCCGTCTCAAGGACGGTGACCCCTATCTGTTAAACCCCCCGGAGATAATGTTGACAGAACCAGAGTTGCAATTTGTCTAGTAGCACTTGGAAATTAGAGCAGCTCTTCGCAACAGTGGGATGTTTCTACGATGCACCTAACATTCCAGATGGAGTGCATCCAAAATCCACTTGTCCAACACAGAACAAGAAAGAATATCATTACAAAATATAAAAAGAGATCAGCTTGGCCTCTCCCTACTTAGAAGAAATCTGGGCACGCTGTTTTGCCAAGTTTTGGAAAGGCAAAGATAATTTTATTTGAAATTGCTGAGCTCCACAAAGGGCTGCTTTTGTAGAGACCTAAAAAGAAAGATTAGTTGGGTGATCTTTAAATGTAAAATGTGTCCCTCAGCACCTTCAGCCACAGAGCTCATCCTCTTCTCTGAACAAACCCATATATCTTGCCAAAAGTTAAATCATATCATCAATGGAAATCACAGATCTTGTTTACCATCCAAAAGCTGAGAAAAATCTCAGCATGCTGAAGCTTAAAACAACCTGAGGGCCTCGATTCAAACTTGCCGACTATGCTTTTCCATTGGGATTTGGCTGGACTGCAGAGCGGGGACATCTAATCTAATGCCTTTGATTAGAAAGGCGTTGTTCTCTTCGTACAATCAAACACCTTCTTTTTAAAGGAAAAAATGAACTGTACTACTTCATCCTGCTCAGCAGAAATCTGTGCTAAACATTTTGTAAAACTTTGGTCAGGCAAAAGGCAATCTTCAAATTGGGAAGAGGCAAGCAAATTGATCTTGCCCTAGTAAGCACAAATCTGTACACACACTGGAGCGGAGTGCTTAGTACACCAGCTTCACAGCTAATCCAAGGGGAAGCTAAGGTTCTCACTTCAATGGGTGCGCTGTCTGGCAGAAAGTAACAGGCAGCCCTCCTACCTTCAACGATAACCAAAGCAAAATGTTTTGTTCAAGGTCAGCTCATTTTCAAGCTTTCTCTGTGCTCAAATGGCTCAGCTGCTCCCATGCATATCTTTCAAAGATCCCTGCAGTGAGCTGCAAAAGTCCTTCAAATCCTCACCAGACTAAAACTGGAAACTCAGGATGAGGAGAAATTGAAAAGGAGCAACAGCAAGCCCCAGGAGGCTACTGTAGCACCAGCTGCACTTTACCTATCTCTGTTAAAAGACGTAGTTCGTGATCTCTTACATTGCACGTAAGACTGTATTAAGCTGTAATTCTCTTGCTGCTTTGTTCGATAATTTTATATGATGGTTATTTTCACTCTTCCCTGATTATAGCAACTGTTACTTGTGAGGAAGAGAATGCCTTACCAATTAAACAACACAGAATGCTCACTCTTCAAGTCTTTGATAGTAAGTCTTTCATGAATTTAACATGTATCGTTAACTACGTGGAACATAAAAACTAATCTTAGATGCTCTGGACAAGGAGTGCAGCAGTATCTCAGTCCTGTCATAAAGACAACATATTAGTCAGATACGTAATCACATTCTTGAAGCTGCAAGAAAGCATATTTAGCGACACAGACATTCACGCAACAGCTTCTGACAGCCACACAGCAGTGAGAGTACTGCTTACTAGTGAAGGTCAATGGATTTAAAAATGAAAAGCAAAAATTACCCATATAAATACCTTTCAAGTGTATTCATCTCTGGGTCAATTTTGTACTAAAGTTCTATTCCCCTGCTGTTTTAATTTCAGAATGACAATCATAAATATAACATTTTAAATATTTAATCTGCTTCTACTGAATTTACTCTACTCTTCGAATGGTGTCAAGATCTTTAGTTTCAGATACTTTATTGTCACCAAAATATTGGAATCTGTCTACTAATTGGCTTTAGGATGAAGGCAACTTCAAATAGTGTAGCATTTTTTCCAAGATCAAAACTCACTTTGGTGAGGTGAACAAGTCATATCCCCACTCCTAAAGAAAACAAGATACATGAAATATAGTTTACAGTAGACTCTGCATAGACACAGCAAAGGACATAGGAAGACTAGTTAAATTTTTCATTAGCACCCTAGCAGTTTTTCCTTCTGTTTTTCTAACTCCTTACAATCTATGGGCAACTAAAAGAATGATTTTGTGAAATTTTAGGCCATCAGAAGTATTCATAGAAGCATTTTCACACAGGGAAGAAACCCAGTATCTGTTCAAAATAATGAGATGTTAAAATACTTCCAAATCTCACTCTTTAACAATATTTTAACTGAATCTCCATTTCAATTTTTTTTTTCTTACTCCAAGTTGCCAACTGCCAAAAGTCAGGCTAGCACGCACCAAGGAAATACATCAAATTGTATTTGCAACATTTTTCAAAACTTTCTTAGAAGCCTTCAGTATTGTTACCACCAGAATAAAAAATCTGATTCTGTGCAAGACAGAGCCAATACTGCTTCTCTTACTAGCCAAACTAATCTCTACACACCCAAAGTAAAAAAAAATAAATTGATTCTCTGTGAAAGCATCGACAGCATTTCTTCCATAGTTACAAACAGATGCTTAATGACTCCTTCCTTGCAAGTTTATAAAACTTACAAAGCAATTGCAGTAATGCCAGGTGCGTAAGTACAGACCAAAATTAGCAACAGAAGAAAGCAAGCTGCTGTTAACAGTTTTGCATAACACTAGAATAGCTAGAACAGAAGTAGGCTCCTCTGAGCTCCTTTCTGAGACCTCAGTGATATCAGGCAATTTGAAAATAACCCTTCCGGCACAATGTTTTCCTACCTTTACCAATAGTCATGCTCAGGACTTAAAATAGACAGCTTGCTCCCCAGCTCAGTTCAAAGAGACTGTTTACCACTGAATTGGAAATTTTATTGCTTATGGTGCATGCACTAGATTCTAAAATGACAACAAGCTTAACCGCTCAAGAGATTCTGCTCTGTAAAAATAATTCCTGTAAAATCACTGCTTTTTTGCTTCCATATTACAACAGAGAATTACTTTACAGCCACAGTTTGCTGTATTAAAAAAGTATGAGAGACACAAGACAAAACAAAGCCCATAAACAGTCATCCAGTCATTTTAAACAAGGAGAATTTTGTCTTTTTGGACAAACAGCTTAAAAAACTTACAGTCAGGATTCCTTTTATGGTTTCAAAGAAGAGGAAGACCCATACTATATCTACCCCACCATAAGAAAGTAGTCGGGTATTTTCTGACATTCAAGGTAATTATTTCATATTTTATATACCCCTTAAACACTTCAGTGGAGGAAACGAGATGCTGAAAAGAGTTTATCAGGCTCTTTTCACAGCTTTTCATTATTTGGGTAAACATATCACATATTTAGAAAATAAAATAGAAACAACAGCTGAACCACAACTTTTCAGCTTGCCAAGATCTACAGCATGTGACAGAAGATTAAAATAAAATAGGGTTAGTAAAGCTGGAAGCTTATCAAAATATTACAGCAGAAATGCCTCATTTCTTGGTTTGCATATATTTTTACAGGAGGAGGGGAAAAAAAAAGAAATTTTTTGGGCTGATTTACATTTGCAAAGAGGGGCAAAATGAAAGCTGAAGGGACTGAAAGCAACTGTTAAGAAGATCTGATCTCTCACAGAAATCTCTGCAGATTCAAATATGTGGATGCTGTTGGCTGAACCTGCTTAGAAAACATTGCCAACCAACACGCGGCTCCTCAGCAAAAAGCAGACTTCTTCCAGAAATGTTTCATCCCAAGAGAAACTCCCTCCTCAGTACAGCCCTGGAGAAACTACGTACTAACAATAAGTAGGAAATGGAATCTGGAAACACACCACTTTGGACAGGAAGGATGACATTAGTCAGGTAGTAAATCAACATAAGATCCCACTTAATAGGAAACACATTTATGCTATCCTAAATTACATCGTTTAGGAGCAAACTGATCCAGTAATATATTTTATGCTTTTCAATGAGCTGCTGCAAGTTGGGACAACCACATCATTACTTCAAAACTCCTACAAAAAGCTCTGCTTCTTGCTAATCTTTTGTTCCTGAAGGCAAAATGCCAGCTATCACTCCCAACATGGAAATCACAATGAAATTTCTGTGGGTTTCTTTTTCTTCATCATTTCAGATGTGCAAGCCCTCAGCTTTTTATAGCTTCATTCTCAGACAATTTTAGCAGGCTATTTGAAAAAGTTCTTATCTGAGAGAAGTACTAAGAACAAGTAAGCTGTTTGTAAGCTCCATAAAATCATATTTCCAAGGTAAATTGCACTTTTTACTGTTTTCATGGACAAACATAATTTGGAGGAGGAAAGTATTCAGATACACTATATTCTTGACAGAATAAAAAGGCCCTCTTAAACCAGCATCGTGCATCAAACCTGCAGCGGAAACCCATTTAATCCTACAGCCTGTCCTGGACTATCATAATACAGGTCTAAAGGGTAAGACAAAAGTTAGCGATGACATGAGCTCCAGGTTGCTCAGCCAGGTTCTCAAGGGTAAATTTGCAATACATAAAAGTTTTTATACAATTCATTGCTGCAAGTTGAGCAGCAGCTCCCGGGAGATCTCCCAGGAGCCAGAAAGGTTCACCCACAGCCCAAACACAGCATTCCCAGTGAATGATTATGTACAGGACAGACTCCTAAGAAAAAAGGTCTCTGCAGGTGCCCAGATATCCCAAGCTTAAGGACTTGTGGCCACTGCACCTGGTACAAATCTCTCAAAATATATTACCCTACAAGGCCTTTTTTCCTTTAAAATATTATCTTCCTCAGCCTGGACACAAACACACTTAAAACAAAATCCCCAGGTTGGTCAAAAACAGGACAGCAAACAGAGGGAGTGACTGGGAGGAGCATCATGAACAGAAACCTGTTGATTTGGACCTGCGGTCTTTCAGATGAGGTCGAGAGAGTAGCCAGCGTTAAGCTCTGCTTGCCTGCGCAGGAGGCCAGCTCTCCCTTCAGTTTTTTGTCCTGCTGTGTTGCCCTACCCTTAAAGCACAAAAGGCTCATGAGACAGGACAAGAAGATTTTGGAGTTGGGGGAAGAGAAGGGAAACAATCCCATGCAGATTTTTTTTTTTCTACAAGTGAAGCTCAAGTTCGCCCCATAGTCATACTTTCCTTATCCTGTTTTCACTGCACTGACACTAATCCGCCTTGAAATTGGCTGATTCTGCCCAAGTCATGTTTACACAGAAGCAAGTTTCATCTGGTTGTCCTCATTCAGAGACCAGTTTCTGCTCTGTGGCAGGATAGATTATTAAAAACCATATATTACAAGCACATGCTTTAAAGTGACTCAGCTTGGAAAGATAACTGTATTATATCAGCGTTCCACTCCCTAGGTCACAGAGAGGGAGAGGTAGCAGTAAAAATCTCAAATGGAAATTGCTTCCTAAATATATTATCCTCCATAAAAGCCATTTAGCAACTGCTAGTACCCACAAGACAAAGGAAAAAGATAAAAAGTACATGTGACAGGACAGAGTAGGGAGCTGTACGAAGAACTCATTTGCATTATCACACTGAACATTAACCACAAGAAGGAAAAAAACATGCTTCCTGTTTTGCACAAACATCAATTATGTCTAGTAATTTCACTGATCGCTCTTGTGGAGCAGGTGCTTTGCCTCTATGGCAAACCACAAATGCATACACCATTCTGCCTTTTATGGCACAGGCAGCATTTCATTGACCGACTCTGCATCAGAATTCCCCTTCATTTGAGGGAGAGGGGGAAAAGTTCCTATTTTCTCCTATGGTCAACAACATACGCAGTCCCACATGAGCCCGTAAGCTATACACAGTACCTAAATCTGCTAGCATATTTTATGGCAGAGAATACACAATCATTTTATATACTCAATGCAGCACAAACACACTTTTCCACCTGGGTTTTGGGTAGCACTTCCTCATTCTACAAGAACTTCAGCAGAAGGAAGGAGGGACACTTCTTCCATTTGTTGGGGTAGGAGGTAAGTCCTTTGCTGCAGCTTCCTCATTACTCTAAAACATTCAAAAATGACCAGCCTTTAACTCACTGTTTATTCATTGCTTCAGCAATGGCTACTAATTCCAAGAAAGCAGGATTTCATTCAGAATGCCACCAGTCACCTTTGTTAGGGGTCATCCCCACCACAACTCTTCCAGTAAGTAACCCAAAAATTAAGTTAGTCCCTCCCAATTGCTAATTCCTAATTTTCTAGAACCATGAGCCAAGCGAGAAAAAAGAAGTGTTACTGGTTTGCTTTCCACCCAATCACCTTACACAAAAAGAGGAAAGACACCAGACACAGAAGAGGGAGTGTTAACCTATGCTTTCTTGCATGTTTCAAATAAGATCTAAATTGCTGTAATTTCCAGTTCCAAATAAAATGTATCCAAATTAAAAAAAACCACCATTCCTTTATGAGTTCAACAGCTTTTCAGCCTCCTAAGCTATGGAGCTGATAATGCTGTGCAAAAAACCCCATTTGTAGTTGCTACAGCAGCATCTTGAATTCAAAAAGAAATACAAAGCCATCAGCTACCTACATACACATGCACTGAACCTTGTCCAGGCAGATTTGCTCAGTTCAGTAAAATGGGCAAAGCTAAAGCAGCTCCTCACCAAATTCTGGAATAACAACCTCAAACTAGACATGGAAGACACGCAGCGAAATCAAAATCCTGAGAATAACTGAAATTAAAGTGACGTAGGGGGGCTAAGGTACTACCTATTTATTTCCCGCCCCCCAACAGATATTTCCTAAAATTATTTCAATTCCAAGAGGTCCTTAAAGATGGTAAGAGACAATGGAGATAGGGATGAACACAGCAACTTGCCAAGAGGTCAGCAAGAGACACTTTTCACTAATCAGTAAATGGGATCCAAATACACTCTGCCACCTGAGGACAGAAGGAGAGGCAGATATTACCCACCCACAAAAGGCCTTAGGGAAAAAATATATTTGGCAATAACCACATATTTCATCAAGCCTAAGAAAATAACCAGACATGAACTGCAGATTGTTACCAATCCTTAAATATGTATTTGAGCTTCACAAATGCAAACAGAATTTGGCCCTCCTCCTGGGATGCATTTCTTCTCTGAAATCTTAAACTCTAAGGGAAACACTGAGAAGGATGGTGTTCTTGAAGTGCGTGAAGAAATACATTCAAATGCCTGTTAGATAAAGGAAATTTATAGTTCACTGTCAAATATCCATGTCCCAGGGCTCTCTTTGCAAGTGTGAGTACACTTTACGCTACACAAACAAATCTATTGAGGAGATGCCCACAGCTCCTCTACCATTACCTCAAAAAAAACCCCTATCACCAAAAGCTGAAATGAAATGTGGTCTCATTTTTAGCTCGCATAATATATTGCTACTTTCTGAAATACATGTCAGTATGTAAATCACACAGTTGTGCACGCTTTCCCAGCTGCATCAAGAGTTAATTAAACGGCAACACAGCTAAGATTATTTCTCCAGTACCTCAATACTTGAATGGACTGTCACTTCAAGTATACAAACTGACTCTGCCTGCACACCACATGCACACAGTTCATACTGGTTTTCAGTTCATAGACAGCAACGGTGAGTATATCGCTGCCTGTCTCTGTCAAGAATATGGCAGGCAGCATGGTAGGGAACCAGCCGAGATGTAAGGTAGAGCAGAATTAAGTGTGCATCATTTTCAACTGCAAAAAGAGTATTAAGAGTGATTAACAAACATTTAACCCACTTTGCTCCAGAGTTCCCTGGCCATTCTCAAGTAACACGAAGACAAACCCTCTGAAATAGATCCAAACAAGAACACAGGCAGGGGTTGAGCACTGTAATTCACCACTGCAGGCAGGCAAAAAATTACCACCTTTATAACAAAGGACTGAGGGCACTGACAGATGTCTCTGGCAAACCATGCTGGGAGGGCTGAATACCAGCTGCTTGCCTGTCCCTTCATCACTGAGCAACCTCTTAGCCATCTTCACCCACAGTCTTCAGTGCACTTGCTCTCCTCAGCAGCTTAGACTAATGCACCGACCTGTGAAGGGGGAAGAGACACATGTTCCCTTTTAGCACTTAGGTACAAAGCTGGTAACCTCTGGCACAGGGTGAAGTGAATAAATCGCACTGAACAGGCAGTAATTTTGAGCAAAGGGGTGAAGCAGATTGCCAGGGAAAGTACACTATTAAAATTGACCAGACAAGAATTGTTAGATCTCAACTCCCAGACCCCCAAATCTCTGATTTGCAGGAACTGCCTGATACTCGTGCCGAAGATCATCTGTCATGTTGTACGTTCATTCAGACTGACCTAGGAGCACAGCACACTGCACAGCACTGCAGACTGCAAGGGGAAAGAGAAGCCAGGGCAGAAACAAAGACAACCACCCACTGGATGAGGTGAGGAATCACCCACAAGGCAAGATGAGGAATCGATTTCTAAAAGCTGATTTCAGACAGTGACCATACTATTTAGCTATCAGTGGAACAACCAGGTACTCCTTAAAGAAAGGGATTATGTCAAGCAAGCAATCCAGAGATGTATTTATTTTCTTTCTTCTTGTAAACATACTATCATTTAAAAGATAACCAGTGTAAGCCTAGATCAGAAGGAATGGATGGCTGGGAAGCAGATGAAAGTAAGCTTTACCTTCAGGTACTTGCTACAGACTAAGTGAGAGAAAAGCAGAGAAAGGTAAGAAAAGGTGTGTACATGTAGGGTGACAGAGAAGGAAAATTTAACCTTGCGCCGAACACTGCAATGTGATTATCTTGTAGCTGCAGGTCTTGCACCTGAAGTGACAAACACATTAAGATCAGATCCCCAGTGCCCTTCACCCCTTACGGAAAATAAATCATCACTCAACACTCACATAGTATTTATCTTGGTCTGTAAGGCTTTCTTTTCAGATTTCTTGGGACAGAAAGACAAGGCTGCCTATTCACGCAAAATCCACTCTTAAATAAAAGCCAGTATATATTCTTGCACATTCAATTTACAGTAGCGAGGAACAAGATACCGAGCACAACAGACTTAGAGGAAGCCGGAATATTAAAAAGATTTTCATCCAAGAGCTATGGATACTTGGGCATTTTGTGTTTGTAAGCTCTAGTTTGTATGAGTTTTATTGAAGTACAGACATACTTCTCTTGGCAGGGTGGCATGTTTCTGCTATAAGACAACAGAAAAGCATTTGCAGGACTTGCCCGACATGATCAGCTTCTCTATCACTGATGGCAAAATATACACTGAATGAGGCATAATAGAGGAACTTGGCTTTAAAATTGTTGTTAAAGTTCTCTTACACAGTTGGGCGATTTTATGAATATGGTAATAACCATAACCTTTAGAATTCAAGACAGAAACAGCAGATGGAACCTCATTAAGAGAGAAAAATTATTAATTCATCTTCATAAAGAGTAGGAAAGGCAACAACTCTTTGGAAAGGGAGGTCCTCTGTGTCATTTAATAAATGCAGGAACACCTAACTAGACCAGGGACTCATTGAGAAATAGATGCACCTCACACAGGAGGCCAAGATCCATTACTTGCTGCTTAAGACACAGAATAGACAAGACAAGAAAAAAGAGTAACAGCAAACAGTGGCAGTTTCTCTCACTGTACGTGACTGCTGTGGTCCGACTGCATTCTCAGCTTTAGCATACATAGAAAGGCCATGCAGAGAATTATATTTCTTTCAAGCACGTTCAGTTACCTTCACCTCAGCTTAATGAAAATGTGTGAAGAACTTGCATTACTCTGTCCTTCTAACAAACACTGCAAGGCAGTAGACATGTCTTCATCGCTGGACTGACTTCCCCTCATACAGCTTCGGGTACAAGACAGAGTAGGAGATAGTAGGAGGCTTTTTAAGAACTTGGTCAGTAGGAGCAGAAAGCTGCAGACGGGAAAGATTGGGAATAGGGGGAGCAGATGGGGGAGGCATAAATACCATCCTAGAAAAATCTAAAGTACAAATCAAAAGCAAAGATCTCAGCAAATATTCTGTTTTCTTATTAAGCTTCTGCCAAGTCAAGAATGGAAACCAGGCTATGTTTTATTTGTAGAAATGTTAAGATATTTCAAGGGGAAAAAAATAAATAACAGAGCAAAAGATCTCATTTCCAAGTAGCTGTCTCACATTCATCTTCTCAAAAATCAGCTGGCAGTATCTGTACCTGATCCTCTTCTCTTTTCCCACACTTTAGCATGGAAATCAGCAAATAAGTAGAGATAGAGCTGATTTATTCCTCTTATTCCAGCAGTGCTGGGTTTACTTGTAAAGCAACTCAAGTGAAGGTAATGATGCAGCTGAAGTAAAAGCGTGTAAAAACAGGTGAGAGATGACAGCCACACAAGGCCCTTCCTCCATTCCAGGCGCCGTTTTTCTAATTGCTGTTTCACCAAGTGAGAGAGAGAGAGAGAGAGAGAGAGAGTAAAAACAGTGAAGCTAAATACATACACACACACAAACCACGCAGCTTCTGCTTCTGTTTACGTAGTCCTTATCCAGGCCCATTAAACAGCATTAGCTGGAGATGAAAGGAATGTTTTGCAGGAGACAAGCATGTGTTACTGTATCCAGTTGGGCAACTAGTGGTGCCAGCGATAAAAATCCCATAAACTGTGCATCGTTGATACTTATTTCAACACCTACCCCTGCCATAGTAGCATAAATATACACCACCCCTTCACAGTAGCATAAATATACACATTTGCTTACACACATTTTGTGTGCATGTGGTGCGTGCACTGCTTTCTCTCCCTGGCACAAAGTACTTATACATGTCTGCCTCCTTGTTTCTACTCCAGCTCCCAACTCCTGCAGAGGACACATCTCCTCCTCTCCAATCCCCTCACCAGTTCTGCCCCCCTCCCTCTCTCTCACATGTCCTTCAGCTCTTTTACAAAAACCATAACTAGGGAAATAAACGTATAGTGCACAACATAACTTGTTCACGTAGACATAAACCTCCAACAGACCTCTTCAACTTAGCCATCTAATTACTGGAAGATTTTTCTAACTCCATTTTTTGGGGTTTTTTTTCCCCAGAATGGAGCTTTCCTTGGTGTATGTGTCCATAGACTCACTGAAACAATGTGTCTTTCCAAAGCACAAAACCAAGTAAGAGCATACACAGATACTCAATTTTGACAATGAAGTGGCAGAAATGAGAAACAGCCCAGCACTTACGTTAAGTAAAAGCGATAAAATGAACCCAAAACCTCAGGGAGAACAACTCTGGCCTTAAAGCTCCCTTGCTGCTTGTCCAAGAGATACACATCAGGCATAATAAGATCCATTTCAACAAACGTTAAACAAGAAATTTTCAATGAGATAAGGAGGGATACATATACTCTTTTTACAACTGCTAAAGCAGTAGAAAACTGGAGATTCCTGTGTTTCTCATAAGGTGTGGACTGAGTTTATGCCTCAACAGGATTTTAAAAATAATAATCAGACTGTGTTCCCTAGTATGAAACAGCACAGGGACTGCTCTTTCATTTACATAATTTTGGGAAGAGGGGAAAAAAGTAACCCCACTGCTATACTTTACCAAAACTAAGACAGTTGCAAAATATTGGGAGGGCGGGCAGGAATTTGGGGTATTTTTACTTAGATAAAAATTTACACAGATAGATGTCATGGCAACATGGTAACAGAAATACTCACAGCAAATGCTATGAAATGTGTTAGCTTTACCAGTCACTCCAGATAGAAAAAGCCCAGACTCCCTGTTTAAAAAAGTAGAGTAAATTTTAAAATTGGTACTGTTAACAGGGAGCAGCGTACAGATAGCACGCCTCAGCTGCTCCCACCCCAGAAGACACCTGTATTTGCCCCTAAGCTCAGTCTCCCATTGGCATCCCAGCAGCAGTCATCGCATGCACAGAGCTCTGTGTTTCTCCGACATTTCACTAGGCAGCCCTGCAATTTCATGAAAAAACACGAGGCACCTTATGCCACCTACAGGCTCTACTGCTTGCTTTCTCTGAAATTCAGTGTTCATTTAAGCTTCCTTCCATCTGTCTGTTCACAACCTTGCCTGCGGCCAAGCTCCAACCGTCTCTCCAAAAGTCTTCCCAGAGCTGTCCTGACTCCAAGCTCCTCTAACCTCCCTGTTCGCTCTCACAAGGCCTGACTGATCTCAGGGTCCATTTCTGCCACGTATGTCTCTCCTCAGTTCCAGCAGATCTAACTTTTCCAGGAAAAAACATCCAAGAAGACCCTCACTACATTGCTTTCCTATAGGACTGCTACAAGGACAAGAGTTTATTTTACCTTTTAGGAGCCTGAGTCTCCCTTGAATCCCACTTCTCTCTTAAATTCAGATGAAGCCAACAGAACTATTTGCTTGAGAAAGAATTAGGTGTTCAAAGCCAATTGCATTATTCTTTATCATTAGAGAATGACTTCTGTATTAGTTATTTCAATATAATGGAAAAGGATGAAAGCAAAATTAAGAAACACAGCTCACTTTCTTCTAAGGGATCACTTTTTTTGACAAATGGGAGAACCTGCAGAACACTGCACTAAGCCCTGAGAGCTAAATTACATAAAGGCACCACATACTGTTATAGCAGAACCACCTTTATGAAAATCATTCTCATACAAAATGTAGACAAGTCGAAAAAATATCTTAACTAGTCCTCCTTCCCATTCTCTGCTCAACCCTTATTCCTCCCCCTCCTCCCTCCCCCCCCAAAAAACGCCCAAACTCAAGCCACCAAAGCTAGAAAACGACAGGAAGAGAGTCTATGTAGACATACCTCCAAATTTCGGAGCTTCAGTAATAGAGTGATAGGTTTCCGCAAACAGACCTAGATAGCTGGCAAGATAGGTTTTACTCTAATACTGTAAGGCAGAGCCAATAATGACCTGCAGGCAACTAGCTGCAATGCCATTTATTTTGGAGACCTCAATATAAAGTGTATTATTTTGGCATTAATTCTTGTTTTGGTTTGGGTCTTTTTCAGAGGAAATGCCACTGGAATCCTTTAGATCCTTCCTAAACATAGACCAGAGAAGTTTTCAAGTGACATGATAAATGACTTTGTCGAATTTTACAGTCATGATAAGCAATTTGTACTTAGAAGAGATTAACCTAACTGGACAGGCCGGAGAAAGCTGCTCTCACATGCTCTATACATCTCTAAGAGAAAGGTGGGTTATCCCCCCTGCTCCTAGACGCTCCTTCACATAAAAGGAAAGATACATTCAGACTTTGTAGGAAACTGTATCTTAAAAATCAGCAGACAAATGCAGCATCACCATATTTGGCAGCTGCAATGTTTGCATACTGCAACAGGTCTCTGTGTAATGTGCTTGAGATCTCATGAATTACTAGTAAAGTGTTGTGGATTTTTTTTCCCTTGAGTAGTGCAGCCCATGTATTGTTAATCTAAAGGGCTTTTTACTTGAAGAGGTTTGTACACATATTAACAAAAGAAAATCAGCCCTCCCAAAATTTATCTCCTGGACAAACTGTGACCACATTGTCTTAAGTAGACTTGACCTGGAAATACTTTTCTGGTCCACACAGGCATCAGGTTTCAGTCCCTTTTTCCCTTCTTACCTTCAAAATAATATGCCCTCTTCTTCCTGTCCAAGACACCTGAAAGCTGATGGTCCATTGACAGCTGCCTGAATTGGTTTATTCTTTCTTAACTGTTTACTTTGGATCAAATGAAAGCAAAAAGGAAACGGAAAACAGCCCCACTGGGAGAAGACTCATGTGGGACAAATTAGGAGCCACTGTAAGATTTGAAAGTCTAGGGGAAAAACAGGACTAACTGGAGGCAGCTGTCAGGATGTGGTTTTTCTGTTTATATTCTTCTCCTTCCCTCCCTTAACCCCCTTATGGATACTATGAGAGAAAGTAAGTATGTGTATGTGTGTATGCACAAGCAAGAGCAAGTGAGCAAGCATGCAACACTGACCCCTCTTCTCCATACAGCAGGCATGAGAATATAATGTAATCTGCATAAGAGAGGCAACTTGGTCATAGAAATAAAAACAACTGGCAGAGCCACTTATTTCAGAAAAAAACTTCTTTTTTCTTATCCAACTAGCATAACATGCTACAAAATTGCAATTTTAGAACATCAGTTTGAATTATTAAGTGAGCTGTGATCTGAAACTGGACACCTAATGCTCCACTTCGGTTTTGTGAAGGGCAGTCCTGTTGCTGGATCAAACTTTTCCTTGTACTGCCTCATCCAATTCCCCTTCTAAATACCCAAACATAGAAGTGTTGCCTATTCAGAAAAAAAAGAAAAAGAAAAAAGAATCTCAGTAGTTTCAGTTTTAAGTTTAACACACAGTAACTAATGCATACATGGTACCTACCAGAAATACAAATAAAAAAGAAAATTTCATTCCCTGGAGGAATTCTTACCTTTCACATCTTCTCATGACTACCTCCCCACTTATTACTGTAATACTCCACGTAATGCACTCAAGGAGAACAAGTTCAACAGCTATTGTTAACTAACAGCTAAATCAGTACTCCTGGGGATATCAGCCCCTTCATCCCTTACCACAATCTTCACTTTCATGTCATATCAGCTCAGGTCATTTTAGAGTGGGATGAACACCAGTCACAGATAATAGAACAGGAGACAGAAGGAATAAACGAATAGGACACAGCACAGGCTGCTTGTTCCAAACCACTGAACAGCTGACAATCCCCAGTTCCTCCAAAGATAGTTCTGCCTCTTCCCATTTTTATTTTCCACCCTTCCTCTGCCTCTTGCTTCTCCCTCCATGCTTACTCCGCCTATGAAGCCATAAGTGAATTGGCAAATACCCGGATTTCAAACTTCAGGCAAATCAGAACTGCATAGAAACCAAATTATACAAGAGCCACAGAAGTTCCCTTCACTCTTTCTGTTACTCTTAGGAAGGAATACATTGGAAAAGCTGATCTGACTCAATGGGTGATCAACACACTTAAGAGGCAAAAGAGCATAAAAAGTTTTAAGTGCAATCACAGAAAAACAAAACACAAATGCTTGGCCAAAGCTGACAGATGCAATCATGAATGATTTTCCTTTAACTGTTCAAACGGTTTGACTTTCTCTGCTGAGTGAATGAATCAGAGATAGCTTGGTAGCAGGCACGTGCCTTTCACAGTCCATATTTTCTGTGTAATTACATGCTTTGGTCCTAGCTTCCCAGTCTATTATTGCATTAAGCGCCTCAACAGGTGATGCTGACAAAGGCAATACTATAACAATATGCCTTTCTGCAGTCTAGCAGCTACCAAAAAGTAGGCGCTCAGTCTGCTGTGAGCATGTCCACAAGTCATATGAACAAAAGAAAAGATGAGGTTTTTTCATTCAGTGACACTGGCAAAAAGTTCTAGATCCAGTATCACCAACAGCAAGCTACCATGGACCCCAGTCAGAGACTACTCCTGTGTTTGTTACTGTCTGTGATTAAATATATCCTCTTTTCTTTTGAAACAAATGATCATGCCTTTCATTTCAGTCCTCAAAACTAAAAATTTCAAGTAGAAAAAACAGATGAAAAAGGAAGGTTAGAAAGATTTTTTTTCTGAGTGTCTTGCTTTCATGTCCTCTGCAATAAACAACAGAAAACATACCCAGAGCTAATGATTTCATTTCATTCACCCAGCTTCCTATTTCTTGAGAAAGTTAACTAACTCACAATCCCACCATAACACCCTTAATGACTTCAGGCAGGAAAGGTATTTCTCCTTGCTAAGAACACACATAACAGAAAAGACTGTTTTCCACACCAAATTACAGGTTCTTCTTGCAGTAACTACCATTCCTGCTGTTATTTTTATGATGCATGAGTAATTCTAAAATATCTCAACGTGTTTTTTGAACTACCACTCTAAGGTGACACCTAATAACCTCCAGGAAAAGGGAGCAGCATTTTCTACATACTCATACAGGAAAACACTGTGCCCTCTCAGTCTCCTTAGCACATGTATTTATGAGAAGTCACTCACCATCATAGGGTGCAATGTTCAGCAAAGCACTCCACCACACATTTAATTAAAATTTGATTGACAGAGCCCAAAAAACCAGGATGAGAACTAAGCTACTGAGCTATCCTACCATCCTCAAGGAAAAAAAAAAAAACCAAGACAAAACAAACAAAAAACCCCACAACCAAACAAATAAAAAAAAATCAAAAACCCCCTACCAAACCCAAACCAAAAAACCCCTCGCACAACAAAACAGAACAAAACAACAAAACCCCCATAGTTGTCTTAGCATTGTTGTCATATGTATTCTTTTTCCCAGATGTTCATAGGCAGATGAGGCTGTAGAGGCTGAAACCTGAAAAGACCCTGTCTCGTGACAAAGCAAATTTAAATTTTTCTAGACAGCTATGCCCATTTGTTGTTACATTAAAGGCATCAATTATTCTTTGTCTGCATTAAATTAATCAAAAAGAAAGAAATATTAGCTAGTGTCACTGAAAGAAGCTGCAAGAGAGTGAGAGGAAAAAAAATTTTCACGTGCATATGAATGGCCTTTAAATGGCATAGAGCAGATTTGACCTATTAAACATTTCCTGCATTGCTTCCTGTCCTGAAAAGGACCAAAGCATACTGACTGGGAGGGCTGAAAGATCCCACAATCTTTACTCCTGTATTCCTCAGATTCTTTGCTAGTTGTATCGGAAGGGAAAGGAAGGGAAAAATGGAGGAAGGGGAAATAGAAGATGGGCAGGAATAATACAAAAACTCCTAAATAAATAACTCAAAAAATGGCATACGAAAGAGCAGCAGAGCAGCCAAAGCAGACATTAGCAGTACTTTTCTTCACTGAAGAAAGTATCTGGTGTGTTTGCCACTGTAGTTGACAAACACTGCTCATTGTCTGACAAGTTACATCCACAGTACAGATGCACTGGATCAGACACTTAAAATTAAACAGCTAACACTCAGTTTTTTATTACCTAAGTGTCATCAGTAAATCTGTCTGGCTGCTCACCAAAAGCTAATCTGGCAAGATCCCAAGGCTCATGAATCAAAAAATGGTTCGCTCCACGCAGCCCATGTCCGAGCACATTCACTCCCTCCTGAACAGACTTCTCCTGAGGGAGATTCCCAACCCATGGCTGAGCCATTCCATGTGCTGCACAGCACCAGGCTCTCCTTCCTTGGCAGGCAGCCTTTGCCACATCATGCCTTTCAGTCCCAGGCTCTGAAATGTGACTCTCAATGCCACTCTTACCCAGACAGACTCCTTAATAGAACGCTGATGGTTAATCCACATGGTTAATTCAGGAGCACTTTATTTAGAAAACATTTATTTCCATAGTCCGTAGTGATTTTATCAGTCAACACAGTGCCACAGTAATGGGAGGAGAGTAGCACATCAGTTCCTACCCCAGACAAAAACTGTAAGGATGGGTCTACTGGGTGCTTATTGTGAGTGGGAAGGAAAAAAGAAGCAAAAAAAAAAAAAAAAAAAAAAAGGGAAGAAAAGCCAACCCTGCTTGTGAGTAAAATAACGCTGCAATGTTTTGCTGTACTGCCATACTGTGGAAAACACAGTACAGCATCCAAGCCAGGCTTCTTTTTCCACAGCGTGGCAGTAAAGAGAAGCAGCACAACTGCAACCCATCTTGGGATGCAGAATGACTGAAGAAGAGCAATGACTGGACTACTTTTACTACTACTCAAACAACAAAGACACAGTTTAAAAAGGAAGCTGATCGTGTCACTTACTGAAGAGAAGAGAAGATAAGGCCTGCTAATTAAAGGCAAGGATCTCCATCTTCTTCCAAAGGATGCAGCTCTTCCTCCTTACCATCCGTCTGTTTCTGGTTTCGGGTCTGACCAAAACATTCACTCCGCTGAAAATGTAGACCGCAGACCTACGCACAATAGCATCTGGGACAAATCATTGCAAAACCATTTACCTTTCTTTGTTTGGTGCTCATCTAAAACACTCATTAAAACTGTTTCGGCTAAAACCTTGCTCCTCCACAGCAGATCCGTCAAGCCCCTGGTACATACATTACAGACAAGCCTGCCTCTGTGGACTCAGCCCTGTGACAACAACCCATGGTATTCAGCATGGCACCTACTAGCCTGAGTCCTCCTAATCATCAGGTGGGATACCAGCAGCCTGTTGTCAGGATTGGGCTCCAAGCCTGCATACAAAAAACCTATTATGCTTAAACCATCATGATTTATCACGGAGAATACTTACTCAATTCACACAGTTTCTATTACTAAAGCTTTCCTATAGATTAAAGAAATAATAATCCTAACAATTAAAATTAATTGCCTTTTGTGCCAATAAGGACTGCCCTACTTCCCTCTTCCTGGGGCTCTGGCTCCTTTGATCTGTCCATCTCTGTTACAAACATGAGCTGCAGGAGTGGCAGGTTCAAGTAGGAATGAAGCGAGTAATTCCTGAGTGGAATGAAGCCGAAACTGGCAAGCGGCCGAGATGCCAGCCTGAACTGTTCAGAAAAATAACAGTAATAACAATAACAACTTTTGTAGTTACCACTCCAAATAATCCCAATAAAAAGTGTGGCTGGGAGATTCAGCATCATGCTGAATCACTGGCAAAACAGCTTTCTGTCAGCATACAGTCAACCACAGCTAATCTTGAACAATCATAAGAAACACTGTTTTTTTTAACCAGTTTATTTATTTATTTATTACTTTAGCAGGTAACTTTCTAGACAACAAAATATTTAGGTATGAAACCAGACTGTGTTCTACTTTTCCCTTATTTCCACACTCAACAGCTAATTTAAAAAAGATGACCACATTGAACATCTCAGAAGATTACAGTAACAAATTCAGTTTATTTTGCCAAAAGAAAAATTAAGTGAAAAAACATGAGTAAGAGCAAAATAACAAATTTTTAAAAATGAATGTGACCAGTAAGGACAGTAAGAGTAAAGGATAGGTAACGCCCAAAAGGATGGCAACATAAAAGAAAAAAAAAAACGCTTCTGTTCAAAACACAGGCTTAAATTATACTCTCTTTTATTTCTAGGCTTAAATAGATTGATAAGGGTACGAAACACCACACAGCACTGCAATTTTTTATAAAGGGAAACAACATGCTTAGACAATTTTTGCTTGGGGAAAAAAATTATAGCACTTTGTGCCAACTATAAAGACTTTCAGAAGGATCTTTTTGTTTGTTTCATTACAATACTGTATTAGATTCTTCCATTTCTGAACATACAAAGACAATATAATATACAAAGAATTTCTGCTGAGCACAATAGTTTTAGGAAGTATGATCCATTTTTTTGTTTTAGGTTCAGAGGTTACAATACCCGTTTCAGACAAGCTAGTAAACGCTGCATCATTGGTATTTCCGTATTTTCCAATAAATGGAGCTTTGAAAGCCTAAACAGTGTAACAAATGCATAAACTGGCTTCGCTATTCAAAGACAGTCTTTGTAACGAAGTCGTACTAACAAATGTAGGTAGAAAGCAAAACAAGCCCTTGAACTGCTGAGCTATTACCTTTTACATCTTATCACAAAAAAATGCCGAACCACTCCCTTTCCTCATTGCTTCATGGGTGCTTCTTTCCCAGTGGTCCGGGCTGTATTTTGCTGAGAGTTGGACAGAGGATAAAAAACAAGCACGGCTGCGGAGAGCTACGCTTTTAGTCAGAGTTTCACAAAAAAGGCTAGCTGCCATTTTCAATGCAGCACACAGGTTTCAGGCATCAAATCTAAGACTATTAAAAACCAACTGCAATGAAACAATTACGTGACCGACCGCTGCCGTCGCCCACATTTTATCACCGTGTCGGCTGGCACTTTTACAGCCACCCCGATGCTGTCACCCGGGGGTGTTCCCCCTCCGCAGGAGGGAGGAGGGTTTGGCTTTGGAGAGAAATTTCTGGAAGGGTGGATTTGGGCTGGCGCTGCCTCCGCTGAGCTCCCTGGAGCATTGCGTGCCATGAACAGCAGAGCAGCATGAGGGAGGCACTGGCAGTAGGTGATGCACCAGGCGGTCACGGGGCTGCAGAACCGAGCCCGCCACCCGCTCCCCACCGTCTCCAATCATTTCCATACCCACAGAAGCATGAAAGAGGGGCAGTGACAGACACGAAACCTTGCATGAAACACCACATGAAACACCACGGAGGGGCTCCTGTCTAGTATTCATTGGAAATTAACTCCTTACTGACTTACGTGACATTCGAACAAAGCAAAAAAAAAAAAAATAACGGGGGAGGAAGGGGGGGTCTGAGGATGGGGCATGAGCCATAAATTAGACTCACAACTGAGCGTGGGGTGAAACGGCAAAGGTTGGAATTGACCTGCACCCAAAAAAAGGCGCGGGGAAAAAAAAATAAGTCTCTTCTTCCGTTGCACTGAAATGAAATTATCTCCACGCAATGGCTCGCTCATCCCAAGCCAAGCCTTTGTTCAGGACACCACCTCGCTACCAGCAAGACAAAGTGGAAAAAACCAAAACATCTGCTCATTTGAGAAGTGCCGTTCTCCCTCTTCTACACAAAATGTTCTCCCTGGATTTTGGCTACAATGAAAAGCAGTGGAAAATCGAAGTAAGGAGCATTAAATAGTGTGGTTTCAGCTCTTCCACTTCCTACCTCTGAAATGCTGCCATATAAGTAGTAAAAATTAATTATCATGTTTTAGAAATAATTGTATATTTATATACAAATTACTTTTATTTAAATTTAATGTCATTGCTATGTTAGAAAAAACAATTATTTTAATTTGGCTTTTTTGGAATTAATATATACATATACACACAGATCTGAAGAGACGCACACACACACTTGGACAGACATATATATACAAATATATTTATGTGTAAAATGTACAGATCATATTTTTGGATTATTTAAACTTCGCTAGGCTATTTCGTATGCGTTTTTCCTCTGCCTACACTCATGTTGTCTTCTCATTTGATATTTACTGAGATTTAAGTGTCACATAGTTAATAACTGTGTCAGAAAATGAATGCAAATTACAGTATAACTAAAAAAATGGGAGAAAAAGCCACCTGGCATAATGCAAAATATTCTCTCATAAAATAGAAGGTTTATGTATCTTCAATATCACACCTTACTGAACAATCCTTAGATCACCTTTCCAAATCACTTGTTTTACTCCCAGACTGTTTGTTGAGATTAAGAGAAGGTTTTTTGTTACTAGAATGTGCATATTACGGGGCAGCGATCCAAATAAGCACCACAAAGGCACAAGAGAAGAGAAGAGAAGAGAAGAGAAGAGAAGAGAAGAGAAGAGAAGAGAAGAGAAGAGAAGAGAGAAGAGAAATATAAAAATTTCTGCAGAAGAAAAGCTGCCGACAGTATGGCAAAACACAGAACTGCACAGAACTGACTGACTGACTGACTGACTGAGGCACCTTACGTGGAACTACAGCTCCTGGCATTTGTATCCTGTTGCGGTATTAATACAATGGAGTAACTGCCAAAGGAAAGGAGCTCCTAAGAAACTTTCTATTTAATATCCTGTAAAATCTACACTACACTGCCAGAATCCTCTTAGAGAGAAAGCTGGTGAAGAAATGAACCTTCAAGTGCACACCATCAGGCAAAAGACAATGAGGAACCAAGCAATCACCCAGATGAAACCACTAAAAAGACGCATTTTCCTTGTTCACAAGCTGCAAAACAAGCCTCATTTTCTTCACCAAGTCATAAAAGAACATAAAACCAGTAAAGAAAATTTCCATGATGCCTAAGACTATATAACCCTAACAATTTTCTTCTGCAACAAAAAAAATTAAATAGTAATAATGGAAAACCTTGGGAAATGTAGAGATTTTATTAGTTTTATTAACTCAACAATATAAACTTGAATTATCTCAGTTTGTTTATTTGCTAGTTACTCATTTCCAAGTGCCTCTCAGTGCTAATGAAAATAAAATCTCAAGTGCTTTATAAAAGCAATGGGGTTGGCTGAAATGACTAGAGATTTTTATTTTATTTATGTTAAGATGTTTTCTCCTCAATTAGTAACTAAATTGTTAATTTAGGAAGCAGTAGTTACATTTTTATGTCTCCTGTATTAGTAATGCCATCAAAATAATCAAAGCCAAACAAACAAAAAACATGAGTATTAAAGTAAATATTATTTGGGCTATTACTTTTTATTTATTGTCACATTTATTAATACCAGGATGCTGGAAAGGGGTATACTTAACCTTTTTGCCCCATCTCTAAATTCTTTAACTGTACGGCACAGTCTGGCTATTTATGCTTAATTTCTTTTCCCTCCTCCATCTACTTGTTTTCCTTCCAGTCTGCGCTCCCAGCCTGAACTAAATTAAAAAACTATTTTCAACCGATTCAGAACTATTTAAACTTATTATTCCTTCAAGGATATTTTTACTTGAAGCACTTCAGGAGTTAAATTGCTAAGTTAAAATCAAAGTAATGACCCCAAGCAGAGATTACTGAGTTGCAGAGTAAATTCATATAAATAAAATTGGACTGAAAGGCATTTCCCACTGAATGATAGCGTCTCGATTAAATCTTGTACTGGCACTAAGCATGCCTTGTGGTTCTAACAGCCCATCAGTTGCATTAAGACTGTCACAAAGTGAATACCAAACAAACCCAATCAGAACTTTGCCCTCAAAGCTGTGAAAGCCTCCAATTTCCTAATATTTCCAGACCACTTGAGTGACTGCCTCACAAAACATAAGGATAGTTAAACTGACGTGAAACAACTGCCCTGATTAAATCCTAGGGGCAGTTTGTCTAACCTTCTGATCCCAGGGGAACCTACAGCCACTCAAGCACCTGTCTGTGGTCACTATCTGACAACCTTCACAAAAATACTTTTCCTAGAGTATAGGACTATCCACCACATACACTAACATGATCCACATTTTACTCTCATTTATGACATCCAGCAGATGGAAATCTTACTCTCACCTGCAAATGCAGAACAACCTGGTTATGGTTGACCGTTCCACCAGCATCCTCTAACTGTAAGAAAACCAAATAATCTGACCAAGTCATAACATCTGATATGTCTTTATAAATCACCTCACTTTGAAATGATTAAAACTTACAGAAACAATACGCCAAAGCAAAAATTAAGCATGTGTGACGTGCCTTAACAAAAAAAAAAAAAAAATATATACGCCTGGAATTATCAGAGGTTCAATCAATTTTTGTTCTCAGAAGGAACATCCTCCAGATTTTATCTAAAGCAATGGCAGTTTTTTCCACTGACTTCAATGAGATCATGAGTTGGACTTAAAAATTGTGAAATAACTCATCTCGTAATTTATTATCCATATTTGCTGCCAATTTTCTTCCTTCAAAATAAAACATTAAAAAAATTTCATTGTTAGGCCTTGTAAATGATTCACTTTGCCAATTCTATTCTTAATTGTGGTTACCAATTTCAAACACATTCACATGTTTTATAAAAGCAGGTTTCCTTCTGTCATCTTGGATACTCCACAGCATACAGGTTTGCAGGGACAAAACCATTGTGTCCACCATTAAATGGCAAATTAATAGAACAAGAAATTGCTGAATCCAGAAGGAGCTCCATCAGTATCTTAAAAACCTCAGCCTCCAGCTGCATTATGAGATAAAACAAAACCAACAAAGTCCAATGTCTGAACGACAAGGAAAAAAATAAACTCCAATACCTGTAAAAAGAGATTCTGCTAGTATCATTACTTTTCCCTTATTTAAAAAAAACACAAAAGAGAAACAAAAAAACCCTCCCCTATGCATGTTTTTCCTGAAAAGAAAATAATTTACATTTTGGCTATTCCAGTGTCATGATCTCTAACTCCTTTCAATTTAGGACCAACTGAAAAGCTTCTCCTCAGGACTTTCTAGCATTATGGAAAAATTAGACTATTCAGCTGTCTAAGATCTTCCTGTCTGAGAAATGGTTTGGCAAGACTGTAGTGTATATCTTCCAAACATTGATAACATTTGCATATAGTCCCATTTTATTCTAAAAATCAGTTCTTTCGTTACCTCATTTATAGGTATCTTTCTGAAACTTCAAAATGACTTGGCAATCTCAGAAAGGAATTCAAAGGGTCATTTGATTTTTCTCTCATAATACATTTGCAATATTAACCACACTTTGCCTAACACCATCAGGGGCCTCAGTTTTATTATTTGCATGTACCCTCCAGGGCTTCCATTTTCATCCTCAGAGCCCAATCAGTTCTTCACACACTGCTCCTGCCCAAGGATAGAACAGTGCTTACCTCTTTTTTTTTTTCTTTTAAGCTATATATTCAGATGAATGTCAAGTGCTGATTGAGAACACATTCCACGATGATCCCTATTTTCAGTTAAAATACATACTTACAGTTTTAGATTTAACTCCCTGCCTTTTCAGTCAGAACCATTTAACTGGAGTCAATCAAGCGTGTGATTAGAAGTAATAACTCACAAGCAATGAATTCAAAAAGATTAGATCTTCGCCAAACTGTGTAAGTGTGGCAAACTGCTACCTCTCCTCTCATACTTCCAAAGAAGATACTAAACATACACCTCAATAGACACAATTCTTGGACTTTAGACACTGCACTTGTGACTTAGAACAGCCAACACTTACATTCTCACTTTCCATAATGTGCAATCAATACAGGTGTGGCTTCCCTTGGGTGGACACCTCCCATTAACAACATCCTTGAATTAGACATGACCAGAAACAAAAAAAGTGGGGAGACTTTCAGATACTTTTTTAAAGAGGGAAACTACCCACAAGGCAGATTTTTCTGTTGTTGTTTTCACATAAAAATCTACTGCTAAAGATCTAAGATATAAAACTGTTAATAACTATGTATATATAACTATATATAATAACTGATATAAAAATGTTAATGACAGTAATGATATCTTAGTTAATCTTCAGTTACCCTCTTTCAGAAATGACTGATCACTGTGAAGTATATTTGTCATAAATGGCAGAGAGAACATGAGAAAATGGCATCTTTGAGAAGGAGAAAACATAGTTAGCTCACTCCTTAGGTTCTCTCCCTCCAAAACCAAAGGCCAAACAATGGTCTTTTTTTTGTTGTTTTACTTAACTAAATGAGTGTCTAGCATGCAGATTTCAGAATATTCAGATATTACTCCACCTGGTTTATATTAACAGCCTCCGAAAAATCACCTGCCTTTAGAAAAATCTACCATGCTCAGAGTAGCCTACATGGGTCTCTGGCTTCACCCATCTCCTTTACCATCTATTTCCCACTCTCTTACTGATACCAGCACACAAATACAGGACTTTAAAATCATTTTTTGGCAGCAGCTCTCAAGAATTGTATAAAGCCCTGCTTTTAATGTCAGTTTTCACAGTTGAGACTGCTCGCGGAGAGAAGTTCAAGTGACTTGCAATAGTTTACTCAGCAAGCTATTCATCAAAACATCTGGAGGTACTCACTGTGCAATGACCTTACTAACTTGCCAGTAATCCTAATATATTGACCTACAAATACTTTTAAATATTGTCCTTTCTAAGGTTTCCTCTGGTACTTAGTAAGTGTCCTTTTCAGTTTCCAAAGACAACTTGCCATATAGTCCTGCTCCCAAACTGCTATTCTACATCAGCAATAGCAATACATATTTCTCTCAGGAAAACTGTCCGAGCAATCAAAAGAAGCAAACCTCAGACTGAGTAAACTCTGAAATATATCTGAAATAAATCTCACTTGTCAGCGTCAGAACTTTAGATGAACACTGGATACAAAGAAAGATTTGCCACTACCTGCTACTTAATAACAAAACAATACTTAAAGGGAAAACTGAAGCATCTTGCTACATTTCCCATACAAACCGAAAAGAAGGCCACACAACTCCTCTGAAAAATTACATACCATCTTTCTAGAACAGTCCTTTAAATTAGAAACAGCATGGGAAACATCTAGTTCAAATGAAGGAGGATGAACCATATATGGGATATCTTTCAAATCAGCATTTTTTTAGTAAGTTCCTCTGCTTTTTGTTTTTTCCTCTGAGATTCTTCTCATTACTAAATTATAATTATAAATACACATAAATAATTCTTCTAATTATTAAACTATAATTTAATTATGAATACATGTAAAAGTAAAAAAAAAATCTGTTTTGAAAAGGTACAATTTGCATTTGCCCTTCAGTTACATATACAAAGCAAGTAAGACAATAAACATTTTCTTGAGAAAAGAATAATAAGAGAGTCTATGTTCTTGTTTAGTGCATAATATAAACTGGCTTTAAAAATGTTTCTGAGGAAAACAATCAGAAAAACCTTTAGTTTAGTTTAATTATGAATACATGTAAAGGTAACTACTGTACTTTAATAACCCAATTCCTGTTGTAAGACCGCACTAACGATTTTGTCATATAATCTATGACCAATGGAACATTTATCTCTTTGTAGGAGTTTACATTCTGTCTGTAACTTTTATTGTCTTCACAGGAGGTATAGATAGGATCATGAGCATAAATTTAACTTACACCTAGAAACAGCACCACACTTTCAATATTCACCCAATCAAAAAGAAGAAAGAAAATTATGTTAACAACTCTCCAGCTCTCATATTTTATAACATATAACGTATTCCCACAAATTCCTACTGTCTTACAAATTTAATTATTGTTAGCAATAATTTTAAAAAGCCCTCACAAGCACACTGGACTCTCCTTAAAAGCACTTAACCACAACAATCTTCCTCCTCCACAAAATCTCAGTCATGCAAAACTACAGAGCTATCACTCAGTTTCAGATATACATTTACAGAAAAATAATCAACAACATAATTTTTTAAAAAATATCCTATTTAAAATACTGTTAGGAAAGCACATTTATTACTCCTTAAGTGAGCTGTTCATACGCAGTTATCAATCGGTACAATTTTTAGTTGTAATCTATTACCCACAGCTTTTACATTTATTAAAGCAATTGCAATGAAAGATTACTTCTAGCGGATGAAGGGAGGACAACATGACATGTTCAAGATAAAAAGTAATCAAAGCAGCCAGTTTTCTTTATCTAAACTCAACTGAAATCCAAGAATATAAGGAGAACAATTCATTCTAGAGCTTGACAGCTATTTTATACAAATTTGGAAAATAATCAGGAGAAAAGAAATGGAATTATTTCATCTGCTGCCCAAGTTGTCCCCTTCACAGATTAAAAAAAAAAATCTGTTTCAAAAAGGTACAAATTGCATTTGTCCTTCAGTTACACACACAAAGCAAATGATTTTGGGGCCCAACTCCAAAATACATAGACTAGTGAAAATAATCCTTTTTCACTTAAAAAGTATCAGTGAAGTCAAAGAATAATGGCTACTTGATTGCACAGACAATTTTCATGACTAAGCCTTTCATTAATTTTGGTTAGTATGCTTCATTTTTTAGAAACAACAGTCAATAATATTTGAGGATAAAAAATAACTTCCTTTTGTAGGCTAAAAGACATTTCTATCCGATTTAATTATTATGTCATATTATTAATTACAGCAATTATCATATTCCCATTTGTTGTCCATGAGTTAATAAATGCACACAAAACATTCTGCTCATTTCTTATGAGAAAAACAAACAGAAAAAAAAAAACCCAAAACACCAAAAAAGTAGTTAAACTTTAATGCAGAAATAAGCACCACCACAGATAGGAGGCATATCCTGTGGCACCATTTGTGGACCTCCAGTTTGGGAAAAAAAAGGAAGAAAAGACTATGACATTAAGTAAATCATGTGAAATATATGGCAATGTACTCTTTCTACTAATCTTTATTGGTAATTTATAGCTGCAGGACATTTGTAAATTTAACAGCCCATCAAAGCATTTGAGAGGACTCAGTCCTAAGTACTCATTAAGTGAAATTAAATATAACTTTCCATAAAGTACTATGCAGCATGAATGGGTGGGCAAGCTTGCGAGCAGCTACCACTATAATAATTTATAGTTTGTAATCCTGCCTTATTACTTCCAAACACATTAAAAAAAAGCACTTGGCAGCTACAAAAAATACTTAGTCCATGCTATAAATTACTCTGGCAGAAAAATCTTTTATGTCCCTGAAGGATGCACTAATTCTTCCTTCTCCAGTAGAAAACGATAAGCTAAATACAGAAATACACCACCTCCCTTTATCTGCAGGACAGTATTCCCTGTATGTTTTTCTCCCCAGCTATTTATGTTCTCTCCATGAGCGCAAGTCATAAATTAGGCCAGTAAGAATTCAGGTAAATGCCATGGAGCTATCCAGACTATCCAGATATGCAATTCCCTAGAAACAGTCTATACACTTTAATAAATATGTCTTCCCCCTCTCTTTCCTCAAAATCAATCACAGAACTACATTGTTGGACATAAAATGAAAAAATACAAGGACCAAGAAAGCAACAGAGGAAAACTACGTATGACAGAAGGTAGTTATTCAAATCCACATCTCAGACACAAGTTTCTAAGATAACTAGTATAATTTTAATAGCATCCAAGAAGGCAACTGGCAGCTTTTGTAATTTAGCCCGCCTCTGCAAACATCTGTCTCCATTTTAATTTTATTTTTATTTACCTAGGAAGCACACACAAAAAAGCATAGACACACAGATGAAAAAAAAACAAAGCAAGAGCAACTTTTGATATCAAGATGTTTTGAGATTTACAATTAAGAGTGGATTAAACTGAGCGGTATGGGAAGTAGTATGTGAAAAGTTCAAAAAGAGACCCAAAACAACTCTAATTATTAAAATAAAATTTAAAAATGTGTAATTCTACTTAAGGAGAGCAAAACATTTTTGAGAAACCTCCACCTCCTGCACAGTAAGCCAACTAATTGCAGGACTGGCAATGCCGGGTTAACTTATTTTTCAGGTGCCAGCAGCACACTCCCTCTGCAGTGATAGCATGCAGAGGGCAAGACCTGCACTTGGGAGCAGATTTCATGCTCGAGTGAGCCTGAATGGTCAAAATGGCAGTTGGAAGGTGGAGACACCATCTTAGAAACACACCCTCAGCCTGTCCTGATTCAGCGAGACAGCTGAGTGGTCTGGACACCCTGCACAGGCCCCTCTGGGCACAGCACTATAAGGTCTTGTGTTTTATGTATGTTATGTATAATTCTCTCATGTATTATTGCTCCAGACAGAATGGAGTGAGTTGAGCTGGAGGCCACAGAGACCATCATGGCTGCAGTACAGGCAGCACAGGCCCTGAAAAGACAGGTCAAGGGAGTTGGGCCTGTCTGTCAGGAGCAGAGATGGCTTCGGGGGCACCTGGCAGCACTAGACACCTCCTGAGGTCCCTTCCAGCCTGGATGGTCCTGTGAGCCGAGATTTAACTGTCATCTCTTTGACAGAAAGCTCATTAGCCAGCTACCACCACGTCCCAGGCCGGACTGTCACCAGCACACGTCTCCAAACCAGCAATGGCAGATTTCACAACATTCCTGTGTTAATTCCACTTATAAATATTGGCTACTATTTAGCAAGTAGTAAACATGATCAGTGACATCCTACATGACTTATACACACACAAGTCTATATGGCACCAGATGGGATAAACCCAAGGGTACTGAGGGAGCTGGCAGAACTCCTCACCAAGACACTTTCCATGATTTATCAGCGGTTCTGGTAAACGATGGGGGTCCCAGTTGACTGGAGATTAGCAAATGTGGGAAGCTACAGGCCTACTGTCTGACGTCAGTGCCGTGGAAGGTTATGGAGCAGATCATCTTGAGTGCCATCACGTGGCATGTTATAGCACAACCAGGTGACCAGGCCTGGTCAGCATGGGTTAGTAACAGGCAGGTCCTGCTCGACTAACCTGATCTCCTTCTATGACATGGTGACCCGCTTAGTGGATGAGGGAAAGGCTGTGGATGTCACTTACTTGGACTTCAGTAAAGCCTTTGACACCGTTTCCCACAGCAGGATGGCTGTACTCCTTGTTGGGTCAAAAACTGTCTGGAAGGCCGGGCCCAAAGAGTGGTGGTGAATGGAGTTAAAGCCAGTTGGCAGCTGGTCACAAGTGGTGTTCCCCAGGGCTCAGTACTGGGACAGTTCTGTTTAATCTCTTTATCAACAACCTGGATGAGGGGATCAAGTGCACCCTCATTAAGTTTGCAGACAACACTAAATTAAGCAGGAGTGTTGATCTGCTTGAGGGTAGGAGGGCTCTACAGAGAGATCTGGACAGGCTGGATCAATGGGCTAAGGACAATGGTATGAGGTTCAACCAGGCCAAGTGCTGGGTCCCACGCTTAGGTCACAACAACCCCATGCAGCGCTACAGGCTTGGGGAGGAGTGGCTGGAAAGCTGCCTGCCAGAAAATGACCTGGGGGTGTTGGTTGACAGCTGGCTGAATATGAACCAGCAGTGTGCCCAGGTGGCCAACAGCATCCTGCCCTGTTTCAGAAATCGTGTGGCCAGCAAGACTAGGGAAGTGATCATCCGCCTGTACTCTGCACCAGTGAGGCCCCACCTCGAGTACTGTGTTCAGTTTTGGGCCCCTCACTGCAAGAAAGACATTAAGATTCTAGAGCGTGTCCAGAGAAGGGCAACAAAGCTGGTGAAGGGTCTAGAGAACAAGTCCTGTGAGGAGCAGCTGAGGGAACTGGGGTTGCTTAGCCTGGAAAAAAGGTGACTGAGGGGAGACCTTATCACTCTCTACAACTACCTGAAAGGAGGTTGTAGCAAGGTGGGTGTCAGTCTCTTCACCCAAGTAAGAAATGACAGGACAAGAGGAAATGGCATCGAGTTGCACCAGGGGAACTAGGAAAAATTTCTTCACCTCAAGGGTTGTCAAGCATTGGAACAGGCTGCCCAGGCAAGTGGTTGATCACCATCCCTGGAGGTATTTAAAAGACAGGTAGATGTGGCACGTAGGGACATGGTTTAGTGGTGGACTTGGAAGTGCCAGGCTAATGGTCAGACTTCATGATCTTAATAGTCTCTTNGACAGGTAGATGTGGCACGTAGGGACATGGTTTAGTGGTGGACTTGGAAGTGCCAGGCTAATGGTCAGACTTCATGATCTTAATAGTCTCTTCTAACCTAAATGATTCTATGATTCTCTGATTTGACGATTAACAGTTTAATTTTTGATCAATAAGAAATGTGGTTCTACAAGACAGATTCACTATAACTTAGTGCTAATTAACTGTTACAACAAAGTATTAAAAGATTGGAGCCTTCTCCTTGCAGTCTAACAAGGAACATGACCAGACAGATTTGAGAAAACACAGCCCATCTTTATTTCTGGAGTAGAAAGGAGACTCTTTAATTTCATACCCTTAACTATTTATGGCTACTAACTGTATAGTTATCTGACAAATATGCATTACATATATACATGTATAGAAATATGTATTATAAATTTTATTTATATATATATATAGCTACATATATAGCTATATATATAGCTACAAAAAGTGTTCCAGAAACAGTGAGTAACTCAAAAGACAGAAAACCTTGGAGTCCTGAAGCCCTGGGACGTAAATGATGCATTAAGAAACCCACACATATAAGTAGCCCATACCTGAAGATGTTTCATAGATTGATATATGCCACTTCAAGAACTTTTGACTGAACACTAACTTCTTAAATTGCAACTACTTTCATCTGCTGACTCATTAAGCTGTATAATACACAAGAAATGGTAACTACACTTCTATTATCAAAGCAGACTACATATCTGGATTTTTAAAGTGCTGGCAGGCAAGAACTTCCCTGACACAACCTTTAAAACTCAGTGTGTCACCATTGCCATTACAGCTCTGTGGCTGGGATATGAATTTCCGCCAGTGCTAAATCCTTCAGTCACCTAGAGGACTGCAAATCTTTTTCTTTAAAGTAGATGTTTTAAATAATGCATTAAAAGATGGAAGCTAAGGAAAAACAGACCCCAATTCATACTTCATTCATTCTTTTCTCCCTCCTCTTCCAAAGCCAAAGGTAAGTTGGAGTTTTGAATTAGACACTGATATTCATATGCTTGTGGTACAGAAACTACAAAAATGTGAGTTTGTATAGCAATTATATACATACAAACACATGATCATGTATCTATACAAATAGATATAAACATATAAATGGTATGTATCTATCTGAAAACACTGATTTCCTTATTCTGGAACACAAAAGTAATTTCCAGTGTGTGAATAACTTTGACAAAATGAAATTCTTAAAATGTTTTCTAAATGAAAGAATGTGGTTCTTAGTATCATATCCTTACAGGTCTTGTTTAAACAGTGCCAGGCAAAAAAGATTGCTTGAGGATTTTTCTTCCTCAGTGTCTAATTACTTTTCTCTCCGTTTTTGCCTCCCTAATGTTGCGGCACAGGACTTTGCTATACTCATTACTTCCAACAGGACATAGGTTCCCTTCTTTATAGCTTATTAAGGTATTTTATAGCACCATCATCAAAGAAGCTGTAAGGATTTGTGTTGTTGTTTCATTAAATGTTACAAGGCTGCATTTCCTAAATAAAATATAATTTTGTACATTTTTTGTCATTTTTATTGTCATAATAATCTTTGCAACATTTCCTTAATTTCTTTTTTTCTTTTCCTGCTGTTTGTTTGCTTGTGCCTTTTTGGCAGAATTAATGTAGGAAATATTAATGAGACGAGCTTATTAAAGCATAGGGATGAAATTATTTGGCATCTCTGCACTATTCTTAACAACGAATGGGGATGAAACATGCACTTTCTCTGCTTACAAATAATAATAAAAGTTGTTAGCCACTTTATCACCTGAAGAGTTGTCACAGAGCAAGCATTTAGCACGCAAATGCCAGCATTAGCACTACCTCTGTGTGTGAAGTTAATATAAGCAGAGGTTTAGTGACACAGTGCATGGTCATTTACAACATGCACACAAGAAAGTGTGTTACTTAGTATAAAAATACACGATCAGCTCAAGTGCATTAAAACACCATGTTTGTGTCAAGGGCTCCAACTACTAGAAGTTCATCAATTTCTTTCAAAATAAAAGTAAGGTACACAACAAATGTTTCATTCTTTCAGCCATGCATCCCTTGTCACACTATGTCCATTTCAGCTACACCAATAGTGTTTAACAAGTTGCAGCCCTTGTTTTCACAGGAGTGGAGAAAGTTCTGATTATCAGCACTACTCATGACCAGTTAGTTACACAGGAGGACTACTTGCAACTACACCATGTGCCTAAACACTAGTTGCCTCAAAACCAAATATTGCTACAAAATAATTTCAATGTACCTAGAGATCAATAATACAAACCATAGTAACTTCCTGACTAACTTACTTTGTTACTCTGACCATCTTCCTTGTTTCTGTAATGAAATATCCTTTTTTATCTTGATGATAACAACCAAGAATTGCTGGGGGGTTCAGTGATTAGGACATTCATCTAGAAAAACTAGCAACAAAGGAATTGCTGCTGTTCCAAAATAATTTAGTACTAAACTTTTATAGACTTTATTAGATACAGGCCAAAGCCCAAAACAACAATCACTATTATTTAATAAAAAGGTTATTTCTTTTCATACGGGTGAAGCAATCATTCCTCCCCTGCCATACCATAGTGTGAGGTGCATTACCATACAAGACACAAACAAAGCATGTTGGAGAAACAGAAAAATAAAACTGCTGACTTAAAACAAAAAAAAAGCCCAATAAAGAGAGGGGAAGGCAGAAACGAACCTTTAAAATGAGCCCATATTTGTAAATCACATACATTTTTTACAAAATATTTCAGTATTTATGTCAGAAATGAGATATTAAGTTGCTTTATAAATTAGCAGAAGCTCTGGAAATAACGTAATTGGTATTTTAAAACAATTTGGAGTATCCTATATTGTACTAATTTGCATCCAAGACAGCCAGAGTATTACAAAAGTAATTCCAAAATAGGACAGTCTTTGGATTATTTTTGTGTGTGAGGGATTCCTGCGTATAATAAAACAGTCAGAATTTGTGAAGGTCTGTAGCCTTCATAAAATACTCCTGGTTATGCAATTCTCTGTACTGGAATGGCTAGGGCACTACAACCCTTTTGCCATCCACTGATACCTAGCATCACACCATCCAAAATCATGCAGGATTCATGGTAAACTACCCCTTTCTGAGAGTACAACTTCCAGTTCCTCTGAAAGCTTTACGAAAGTGACTTGCTACAAACTATTAAAGCCTTCAAGTCCTCGCTAGTCACACGGCTCTGCTGAAGAAATCCTTTCCCCCTCAAATGCCAAATCGAGCCCCTGACACGATGCCTGGTCCCAGCCTGTTACCCTGCCTTCTCCTGGTGGCTCAGCCCCGACAGGCTGAGCCAGCTGGAGCTGCCTCACTCAACTTTCGCATCACATTACTTCCGCTTTTCTAACTTTTCCACTACTGAGCACCATCAATTATGCACTAGAATAACAGAGGCTTGGCTCAGCAATGTAACATAAAGGCCGATTATGAGTGTAAATAATTTAAACACCTGCGTGCCATGTTTCTTTTAGCAGTGATACGTGGCTGGCGGATGCGATGTACTCATAGGGAAGGCTCAGCCTTTTAATGTACTGACAACTCCCCCATTCAGATGATGGGGAGGGCCTGCTGCAGTGCTGATGTTGGTCTAACAACAGAGGAGGTGAAAAAAAGTTTCTTAATTAGAAAAGACAATCACTGAGAGTCACACATGCAAGAAGATGCAAGTTTCGAAGTCTGTGGTCCAGAGAATTTGGCGAACTCTGTCTACATCTCTGGTACATAGATTCCTTCATCTCTAACTTGTTCAAGGGAAGGCTTAAAAATGGGGTTTCAGGTGGGGAATGCAATGTTAACATTATAAAAGGCAGCTATAAAACAACCTTAGGGTACTTAAGAGTGGAAGAGAAACCTGCCTTTTTAAAGAACAGCATATTAGAAAAATTGATTTTGTACTATTAACTATATAAAGTCCATCTTCCTCTGCTAGGCCATTCAGCACACTCATACTGCCGCTTAGACACCGATACTAGATTCTACAACTTCTATTCCAGAGAATTTAATTTTGCTTCCAGTATGCAGCTCAGAGCTATCTCAAAAACAGCCAAAGATCAAGTACCGGATACCTCCTTCAAAATGCATAGGTAAAGGTCAAAACAGGGCCCTCCTCAGATAAAAATGGCTAAGGAATAAGTTTGCAATATCTGGATTAGTTTAAGTGTGCTTGAAGTTTTCTATAATACCCTTTGCATGATTCAGCATTTCTGTCACCAGCCTTCACAGTAATAAGATGTGGGACAGCTCTAACACATGCTATTTTAAAACAACCAGGGGACTGTTAATAAAACCTGGAGTTGAGAGAGATGGCTTTAAATTACATTTTTTTGTTTGCTTTGAAAATCCACTAATAATTTGACATTGTAATGTAGGACACATGGAATGTTTCCACTTGAAAAACATAGTGCACTCTCCAGTTAAATGAGTTTTGAACCAAAAGCGCACATACAATAACACAGTTCATAGTTTCACATCTGAGCGGAGGGTCATGCTACACAGAAAAAGTCCAAAATACAAAGGGTGGGGATGGCCAAGAGAAAAGAAGTAAGAAATATGAAACCACTACATGTGTAACTGAAATACACAATCTTTCAAACTGTGGTTTCAAAACTGTGTTGGGATTTGACCATGTCACTTGAAATAAAGGGGTGAAGGGGGGTGTTATTGCTTAAAACAGCAAACCTTAATAGCATCCATATGATTTAGCAAATCGATGTGGCCAAAGTCAATAAATAATCACCCAGTTATTTTCTGAAACAATTTCACTACTTGCTTTGAGCTAAAGATTGGTAATTGAGGAAAAGTGTTTTCATATTTTCTCCTGTTAGATGCATCTTTGCTAAGTTCCCTTCAAATAAAGAGGAGGATTTGCACCTTTATTGTTCTATGAATATTTCAAAGCAACTTCTTTGGAGGGTGAGTAGGTTCTTACTGGGTATTTTTTCCCAGTATTGATCGACAGCAAATAGCCTTGCTTAACTCCTTGTGCACCACTTTCTCCCAAGGCCAGAACATTTATTTGTAACAGACTAGACCGACACACCAGGCTGCAGGAGTGCCACTAAGTTCCACTGTGGTGAAGACTACATGCATGAAATTGTTGCTGTACCACTGCCAGACAACTTGGAAACCTCCTTCATCAAAAAATGTGCAAACGAAACCAAGTATAATGTCTATTTATTTACCTTTTACCCAGGAGTTTTATTTTATGCTGACTGGTATGCAGCACACAATCTTCAAACAGCAGTTCTTTGCAGCCAAGCATTTTATGTGCCATAATGAGGGACATTTTATAGACGCCGTAATTATCATGGATTTTAGGACTTAGGTAGCTGACAGCCTCATAGTGGGAGACTTCCCTACTCTTAAGACAAAGTTTCTCATTAAGTAATATAGATACATTTCAGTTTGTTCCACACAGGCAGGCTGACAGATAAGGCCAAACTTGTAAAACCAGCCATCCATGGGATGAAAGGTCTCAGCAGTGAGGCAATGTGTAAGCTAATTTTAATCAAGAAGGATTGCCATGGACAACATCTCTCTGTAGGACAATTACCATTTGTGTAGTATTGTGCAGTATTAAGAACATTAGTCAACACTATAGAAATCCTTCTCTGACCATCTCGCTATGTATGTAATGACAGTATGCTATTATGTATGGGTATATACAAAGTACACATATTTATTAAAAAATGAGAAATAATAATGGATGATACCCTTAGTCCTTTACAGTTTAACCAGCCAGCAGTATCCCAAAGTATTTCACTTTCCCAAGTGGTCTCTATCATTTATTGTTCTCCTTTCCAACCGTAATTAATGTGTTCCGTTGATGAAAACAAGAACAGTACATCCACATTCTCTCATTTGCAGGAGCACGTCTTGCAGGTTCCATGGTTTCAGGAATGCTAGATTGGGAGACTTTACTACAATTAGCGATGTCTACCGTGTTTATGAAATAGTTTAAGTAGTCACAGTCAACGGAAGGATTAACAAGTACATATAAACGGTCCAGAGGTGCTTACAAAAATAATTAAAAGTAGTCATTCAAAATCACGTAGGTGGAGCGTCCTTATATGTGGGAGGGAAATACTACCAGCAACTATGAACAAATCTAGATTCAGGAATCTATGGATGCCTCCAACCTCTGTCTGCCCCCCCTTCCATGTGCGTGCGAAAGTTTGCCTGCCCAACTCATCTGTGAGATCGCAAACAGCCTTTAATATTTCATTCAGCCCAAAGCACAGAGCGTGCTCAAATTCAATACAAGGAAATGCTTTATCTCTTCCTTCACAGACTAATAATCCGACAAAACCAGAAGCGCCAGGGAGTCATGGCAAGTTGTGAGGAAATGACGTGCAGACACTTCTGAACACTTTTATTCCTGTTTACTGTTTGGGACACTTCGAGTGAATAAACACCAACTAAGTGCCTTTTGTTCACTGGTGCATAAAACCAGACCCAATATCAAGGGTCCAATTGGTTAACAGAGTATTTTTACTCTGGTGTATTCTTTGAAACATTTTCTCCCCCTAGCTTTGTACATGTTATTAAAAATTATTTTCCTCATTTTTTTTTCTTGAGGAAATGGGTTTAAGGCATAAAAAGCAAAAACCACTCCTAATTTAACAAATCTACCCTAACATACAAATGGGAAACTATATCCACAGAATGCTTCAAAAAAGATTGCTATTAACTGCTAAATTTCACTATATTTTTAGGATTGCCTTAATTTTCCCACATACTGAAACTAAGGCTATCATCTCATTTCATTAAGGACACCTAAAAATACCGGCCATTTACAGTGTATCGGATTGTATTGCGGGACAGCCCTTTGAACAGTGTGGTCTGGAAGCACTCACAGAGACATTTAGATAGCGACACCCTTCTCCGTTAACCGACATCTAAAAACACAGACTTCATTAAAGACATGAGACAGATGTCCAATATTTTAGAAGTTCAGAAGTGAAATTAATATTTTATCACTTGCACAATGTGATTCTGTAATTAACAGAAAAACAGTTGAAGGCAATAATAAAATAGTTATATTTGAATGCTAGGCTATTACTTCCACAAAAGGGAGATTCAAAATTGTTGGTAAGGTTTATAAATAGTCCTTACAGGTTATGCCAATGATCTATCAACCACCTTTTAACTGTGTATATTTTATCCAGCTGATCTAAGCTTATTAGAAGTATTTCCACAGTGATTTCTGTAACTATTCAGGAATACAAAACACACAGAAGGATGGTCAACTTTGTTGATAAATGAAAAGAAAACAATTTTTTACACATGTGCCTTTTAGGATCCAATAATTATTTCATAGCATATATTATTAGCAACTAGGAGAAATGCATAAATGGTAATTACAGTTTGTACCTTTTTAAAACAAAAACTGAAGAGAATCCATTCTGGCTACAGGAGCCCTTAGCTAAATGCCCATGACATTTAAAATGACAAGCACTATAATGCTGTTCCATGACTCCATCAGGCTTCTAGACCTGGCAGCAGTAGACACTGTCAGGTAAATTACTGCGCATACACTGTCTGCTGACACAGAAATAAAAAAATGCAAAAAGACTAAAATCAGACATGTCATGCTGGAAGATGGAGGAAAGGGAGTAAAAATATTCCAGCGCTATATGCTTTCATATGTTACAAATAGGCCTTCAAATACGGTATTTGTTTTTCAGGTCTTGTCTTTGCATGTATATCTAGCGTTTTTTGTTATTAACAAAGAATCATGATAGAGACAGCAAGTAAGAAATTAATCTCTTAATGGTCTTAAAAACTAGACCTATCTTAGTATTGCGAAAAAATAAAAAACAGTTTGGAAAAACCTTGAACATGGAGAAGAAACCTAGATGTTAAACACATTCTGAGGAATCATAGGTCTGATACAGAAAATAGCACACAGGAATGTAAATACTTATTTCGGTCAATATTTGGACATTGCAGCAATGCTCAGAGGTGAGAGGATGCACATGGCACTAACTTAAAGACCCGTCCTTCCGAAAATACACCATTCCTGAAATAAATCACATATCACAAAATGCAAACATCTTGAAATGATGCAAAATTATAATCAAAACCAAGAGCCCATAAAGCAACTTTAACATGGCACTGACACACAGAAACAATGTACCATTATTCTAAATAGTTCTGCACATCCTAGCTAAAGTTTAAGCCTGATTCATCGTGACAATCTTAGTCCAGTCTTACATTCACCCGATTCTAGGACAATCAGTGAATCACACTAATGTCACTGGAGAGCACAGTTGCCATTATATATAACATTATACATGTATCTGTTATCAAAATGAAGCCTAGATATTCCAGCTTGACTACACATCCTGCAACCCATAGCTGAAATCCAGTAGTACATACACTGGATGTTCTCAGAAGTGTCAAACCATACACCAGACCATTTGAAGCACTGTTTATATATACAGAAGTAATCTGTAGCTCAAGGTTTCCAGTCTTATCAATTCAAATGGAACAGAAGACACAAGTTTCAATCTTAAGTAAATTGTTCTAATTTATAATGCTGTCTCTCATGCAAATTGCATTTGAAGACTCAAAAGATAGTATGTAAAATAGTATTCCTATACTTCCTAAAACTGCACAAATTTTACTCACCTTACCCACTTTAATGATCATCCCAATTATTTCAAAGAGTCTACTCATCAAAGTATGGCAAGTAGTATTTGTTTTGATACCTGTAACACTTAGAAACTGGACTGGTGTTGCAGCGTTTGGCTCAATTGGCCATTGATACCGGAGTTGCTAACACGTCAGCAACCTGCATCCTAAAGTCACATCCTCTCTGAATTATGAACGTTTTATTTCTTTTTAATTTTGTTATCCTAGTAACAGAATCACAGAATCACCAGGGTTGGAAGGGACCTCTGAAGATCATCTAGTCCAATCCCTCTGCCAAAGCAGGGTCACCTAGAGCAGGCCGCACAAGTGGGTTTCAANCATTCCTGAAATAAATCACATATCACAAAATGCAAACATCTTGAAATGATGCAAAATTATAATCAAAACCAAGAGCCCATAAAGCAACTTTAACATGGCACTGACACACAGAAACAATGTACCATTATTCTAAATAGTTCTGCACATCCTAGCTAAAGTTTAAGCCTGATTCATCGTGACAATCTTAGTCCAGTCTTACATTCACCCGATTCTAGGACAATCAGTGAATCACACTAATGTCACTGGAGAGCACAGTTGCCATTATATATAACATTATACATGTATCTGTTATCAAAATGAAGCCTAGATATTCCAGCTTGACTACACATCCTGCAACCCATAGCTGAAATCCAGTAGTACATACACTGGATGTTCTCAGAAGTGTCAAACCATACACCAGACCATTTGAAGCACTGTTTATATATACAGAAGTAATCTGTAGCTCAAGGTTTCCAGTCTTATCAATTCAAATGGAACAGAAGACACAAGTTTCAATCTTAAGTAAATTGTTCTAATTTATAATGCTGTCTCTCATGCAAATTGCATTTGAAGACTCAAAAGATAGTATGTAAAATAGTATTCCTATACTTCCTAAAACTGCACAAATTTTACTCACCTTACCCACTTTAATGATCATCCCAATTATTTCAAAGAGTCTACTCATCAAAGTATGGCAAGTAGTATTTGTTTTGATACCTGTAACACTTAGAAACTGGACTGGTGTTGCAGCGTTTGGCTCAATTGGCCATTGATACCGGAGTTGCTAACACGTCAGCAACCTGCATCCTAAAGTCACATCCTCTCTGAATTATGAACGTTTTATTTCTTTTTAATTTTGTTATCCTAGTAACAGAATCACAGAATCACCAGGGTTGGAAGGGACCTCTGAAGATCATCTAGTCCAATCCCTCTGCCAAAGCAGGGTCACCTAGAGCAGGCCGCACAAGTGGGTTTCAAATGTCTCCAGAGTTGGAGACTCCACCACCTCTCTGAGCAGCCTCTTCCAGTGCTCTGACGTGTTCAAAGGAAAGAAGTTCCTCCTCATTCAGATGGAACTTCTTATGTTCAAGTTTGTGCCCGTTATTCTTGGGACCCATTGAAAACAGACAGGTCTCACCCTCCTGGCACCCTCCCTTTAAGTATTTACAGGCATTGATAAGATCCCCCCTCAGTCTTCTCTTCTCCAGACTAAAAAGACCCAAGTGCCTCAGCCATTCCTCGTAAGAAAGATGTTCCAGGCCCCTAGTGATCTTTGTAGCTCTTCGCTGCACCCTCTCCAGCAGTTCCCTGTCCTTCTTGAACTGGGGAGCCCAGAACTGGACACAGCACTCCAGATGTGGCCTCACCATGGCAGAGTAAAGTGGGAGGATGACCTCCCTCCACCTGCTTGCCACACACTTCTTGATGCACCCCAGTATACCACTGGCCTTCTTGGCCACAAGGGCACATTGCTGGCTCGTGGTGCCACTAATCACAACCCTCTGAGATCTACCTGCCAGACACTTTTCAATCTACCCCACTGTCTATTCATCTAACCCACATTTACTAAGCTTACCTGTAAGGATGATGTGGGAGACACTGTCAAAAGCCTTGCTGAAGTCAAGGTAGACAACATCCACTGCCCTCCCCTCATCTATCCATCTAGTCATGCCCTCATAGAAGACTATCAGATTAGTCAGACATGATTTCCCCTTGGCGAATCCATGTTGGCTACTTCTGATAACCTTCTTTGCCTCCAGATGCTTGGAGATGACACCCAGAACAATGCTTGGAGATGACACCGCTGTTCCATCATCTTTACGGGGATGGAGGTGAGGCTGACTGGCCTGCAGTTTCCCGGGTCTTCCTTCTTGCCCTTTTTGAAGACTGGAGTGACATTGGCTTTCCTCCAGTCCTCAGGCACCTCGCCTGTTCTCCAGGACCTTTCAAAGATGATGCAGAGTAGACCAGCAATGACTTCTGCCAGCTCCCTCAGCACTCGTGGGTGCATCCCATCAAGACCTATGGACTCGTGGATATCCAGTTTACTTAACTGATCTCTGACTTGATCCTCCTCAACCAAGGGAAAGTCTTCCTTCCTCCAGACTTTCACTGTTACCTGCAAAGTCTGTGTCTCCTGAGGGCTGGCCTGAGCAGTAAAGACTGTAGCAAAGAAGGCACTCAGTAAGTCCACCTTCTCTACATCACCTGTCACCATGGCGCCTGTCTCATTCAAGTGCAGCCCCGCATTTTCTCTAGTTTTCCTTTTGCTTCTGATGTACTTGAGGAAACCCTTCCTGTTGACCTGGACATCCCCTGCCAGATTTAAATCCAAGGATGCCTTAAGCTTTCCTTGTTTCATCCCTGCATACTCTGATGGCGTTCTTGTAGTCTTCCCAAGTGGCCAGTCCCTTCTCCCACATACTGTAAACTTCCTTCTTCCACTTGAGCTTTTTCAGGCGTTCCCTACTCAACCATGCAGGTCTCCTGCTTTCTCTGCCAGATTTCTTGCCCTTAGGGATGCACCAATCCTGAGTTGAAGGAAGTGATACCTGACTATCAACCAGCTCTCTTGAGCCCCCCTACCCTCTAGAGCCCTAATGCATGGGATTTCTCCAGTTTCTTGAAGAAATCGAATTTAGCCCTCCTGAAGTTCAAGGTTGCAACCCTACTTGTCGTTCTATGCCTACAATACAATCCTGAATTCTGTGTTCTCATGATCACTAAAGCTGAGGCTGCCCCCAACCTTAATGTCCTCCATCAGCCTCTTTGTTAGTACTAGGTCTAGTAGTGCNTTTTCTCTAGTTTTCCTTTTGCTTCTGATGTACTTGAGGAAACCCTTCCTGTTGACCTGGACATCCCCTGCCAGATTTAAATCCAAGGATGCCTTAAGCTTTCCTTGTTTCATCCCTGCATACTCTGATGGCGTTCTTGTAGTCTTCCCAAGTGGCCAGTCCCTTCTCCCACATACTGTAAACTTCCTTCTTCCACTTGAGCTTTTTCAGGCGTTCCCTACTCAACCATGCAGGTCTCCTGCTTTCTCTGCCAGATTTCTTGCCCTTAGGGATGCACCAATCCTGAGTTGAAGGAAGTGATACCTGACTATCAACCAGCTCTCTTGAGCCCCCCTACCCTCTAGAGCCCTAATGCATGGGATTTCTCCAGTTTCTTGAAGAAATCGAATTTAGCCCTCCTGAAGTTCAAGGTTGCAACCCTACTTGTCGTTCTATGCCTACAATACAATCCTGAATTCTGTGTTCTCATGATCACTAAAGCTGAGGCTGCCCCCAACCTTAATGTCCTCCATCAGCCTCTTTGTTAGTACTAGGTCTAGTAGTGCACCTCTCCTTGTTGGCTCCTCCACCACCCGAGTCAAGAAGTTCTCAATACACCAGAGGAACCTCCTGGACTGTACATGCCCAGCTGTGCAGCCTTCCCAGCAGATACCATTCCCATTGCTCTCTCGCATAAAGAGTAACTCCACCACCTCACCTTGCTGGCCTGTCTTTCCTAAAGAGATCATAGCCATCTATGACAGCGTTCCAGTAAAACTTAAATGCATTGGAAAAAAGGGACTGATGGGACTGTAGGAGAGAAACAAAGCTCATCATTCAGCTTCATAATAGGAGGATATCCAAGCAATCACGCTTATCAGTTTGAAAGGGGCTAATGAAGCATCATCTTCAGGTGAACTGTCTATTTCGGTTACAAATGATTTCTTAACCACAGAGGTATCACTCAACACAGCTACTCTACTTGAGAAGTCTGAATACTCAGAGGAAGGAGGAAGAGTTTAGTAGTGTTAAAACAAACAGGAGGACCTACCTCTGTGCCCTAGCCATCACCACACATTTTAGAGTAAGAAATTATCATTCTACTTTAATTTGGTGTAATTCCTTGAAATCAACCATTTATGGAGCAGAGCTGTTTACATACACATTACCAGCATGCAAAATTCTACTACCAATTCATATCTATTATTTTGCTCAGAGAGCAATCAAATACTCTTTTTAAAGTTTGAATTGGAGTTTCAGTCGCTCCACAAATTAACTTGCTACAGCTTACTGGAGTATGGGAGAAGAAACCTCAAGATCAATAACTACAGAATTAGTCCCATTCATCCAAACTATTCAGCCATAAGACAGTCCAGCTGTATGCTTTTTATTTAAGGCAATTTCTCTCTTTTATGACATGATGCATTTTATTTTCTTATTAAATATGATTTAAAAGAATGAAGTATTCATTCTAAAAGTCAAAAGCAAATAGGCAGCAACTGAGCTCTGTATCACAAATATTAACTTTAATGTGAAGAGGCACAAATTGGTTTTTCTGCCATCAGGGGGTCCAAGGATTAAAAAATTAATGTCTGTCCATCCAGACAGAGAACAGCTGTTCATCTAATAAGCCACATTTCCCACTTTTTGCACAGGACTGCAAGACCAACAAGCTTTGGCTGTACTGAAATTAGCTTTGCAAGTGCTTACATAACTAAGAAGGCTCCTTGCAAAAACAACCCCAAACTTCCTCTCCTAACCCCTGTACTCCCCTTATTTCAGTGGCTAACATTTCATCCAAGGAAAAAGTCTTTTCAGAAGTCCATCACTTCATTTCCAGGTGCTTTGTCTAGAAGCCATGCCATACTGCAGGTAAAAGCAAACCTAAATGAGCAATTACTTCTGGCTAAGCGTTTGCCCTGTTAATCAGCTGTGTTCCAAGACTTCCCGTACTGTCCCAGATATCCACAGCTACCAATTAGTTCTGCCTGCAATTTCTGTCCTCTGTTCCCAGTACTGAAGTAAGAAGAGATCTTGTTCTAACCCTATTTCTTCCTGTGGGGGCAGCTAAGAAATACTCTTCATAATCATGGGTATTGTGTTTTAAAATTACAAAGAGCAGCTGCCTTACAGTGAATAGGGATATGTAACCTCCAATTGCAGTTCTTAAAAGGTCACAGTTTAAATCCAGTTATGTATAGAAGGATGAGCAAACGTAGCTTTGATTAGCTGCGAAGTGGTAGAACCCCCTTATTCAGCTCCTTTTCTCCCTCTCCTCACTCCTCATCCTAACCAATGACCAAAAAAAAAAAGAAAAAAAAAAAAAGAAAAAAGAAACACTCTCTCTTTGCTCCAGTGATCTGTTGTTTGGGGAATGCTATCTGCCCATGCACAGCCCCTTGGCCATCTGGGCCATGAAGGGCCCTCAATCCCAGCCTTGAATGGTAATTGTCTCAGAGAGCACCCTCACAGGCATTTCAGGCAGTGGGGCTTATTAAAATCCTGAAGGGCAGTAATCCCTGAATGCCACTAAAAAGATCTCCAGCTGCTACCGTTTATGAAGTGGGCTTGACAAGAGAGAGAAAAGGAGAGGGAGCTGGGGGGGAAGGGAGGGAAAGGAAAAGAAGAATTTAGAAGAGGCAAGTTATCCAAACAGGGACCCCATCAGAAGAGTCACGTTTTATGAGCTTAGGCTTTCTTGCTTCAGTTCCCAAAGGTATCCCCACCCCAAACCTGCATTAAGTCTTCCTTTTACTTGTTCCTGAAGGCGTGGGGAAGGGGGGGAACACTTCATGAACATATGCTTACGGAAGATCTAAAATTAGGCGGGAAAGTGAAAGGAGGATGGCAGGTAAGGGAGCCAGAAACAGAACTGAGCCTTTTCCCAGGTGGTGTGAAGAAAAATTCTAGATGTGAAAGCATTCAAAACCAGTTTTCTCTGTATGTGCATATCTCTCCCCCTGTAATTCTGAAAAGGTCTTTTCATCTCATTACGTTAAGCTGATTAATAAAAATTCAGCAGTTTGCCCATTGCTTCTTCAGAAGTGGTGAAGCAAGTTGAAAGATGCAGGCGGAAGGTTTTTGTGTTGGAGACAATAAGTGGGATGACTTCTTAAATCCTTCGTTGTCATCCTCCATTAGAGACAAATAGACACCTTGGCTCAAATTCTTCAAACAAACACTACATTGCTACACTTCTTTATTTTCTATTAACCTTCACAAAAAGCTTTAACCCTTCCAAAGTGCAGGGATTTTGTGTGTGTGTTTTATAATTCACCAAGTAAGTGAAAGCTTTCTCTCATTTCAGCAATTATTTAGACAAGCTGTTGAAAAAGGCATTATTGAACACCTATCTGGAAAACGGCAGGCTGTGGAAAATGAAGAATATGAGCTGGTCAATTGCTATATTTTAGTGCAAAAAATACACTCAAAACACAAGTTGAGTGTGCAATTTGCATATCTTCAGAAACTGCTGTAACTTAAACAGGGTCTTAAAAAATATTCTAGAGGCCAGAATTTAAAATTCTGCACTAATAAAACTGAAAGCAATTACATGTGGTTTGTTTTTTTTTTTTAAACACTATGAATTAATGCAATTCATCACCTAAGGATCTAAGGATAAAACGATATGCGTATTCTCTAGGTAAAAATTATAAATGTTGTATTTTGAGGCATTGCAGTTCAAAAATCAGTTTCTGAAAAGAAGTATTATTTCCCCACTATGTAAGAGGTTGAGTGCTCAAGTAGAAGATCAGGCTGAAAAATCTAATCACTTCTACCTGTTTCCTGACTATTCATGACAGAGCCTATTATAAACTATAAGTCTCTTTAAACTATTTTAAGCACAAACAATAACTTAATTAATACAGATAAAACCAGCCCTCCACAATTTCATACTTTTCTAAAACACTACAACGTCCCTGTACTTTAGAGAGGTGCCTGATCAGAGAGGCACTTATATGACATGATCAAAGTACTTTTACAGATATTAGACCAGGATTTCAGGACATTTTTTAAAAAATGTGAGCAGTAAGAGTAACTCTACTGCATAAAGTTACATATATGAGTCTGTATCATTTTCTTTAATCTCCATTAAGGCAGAGTGCTAGATGAAATATCATGAATCTTATCTGCTGAAATTTGCATAGATCACTGTAAAACATGTGCAGATTTTGATATTCCACAAGGCAGAATTACCACATTTTTTAGCAAGAATCCTTGTGTCAAACCAGTGAGTATTGTCTCTAGTAATCTGCTTTTTAAGGATGATTTGGACTTGCATCTAACATCCAGAGAGATTAAATAAGCATTTTCATCTTCTGTTTACAAAAATTACATAAAACTACGTTGTTCTGAACTTCTATTAGTTCAAGTAAGAGACTATAAACTACAATGGAGACCTTGAGGAACCCGTCAGGTTCGTACTTTGTTATGCCCTGTTTGGTACAGCCATTCTAATACTTTGCAATAGGATAAATAATTACACATGAGAAAACGCCCATGCATGTTGTGGACTGTATACCATAAAGAAGCAAATTTTAATGCTTCAAAAAGAACTTTCATTGATGCATCCTGAATTTTTCTGGATGTAAAATGCCAATCATAATAACAAAACTGCTATGTTACATGAGGAATAAGCAAGTAAGGCATACACACAAATGTGAAGCATATAGAAAAATAGAAGGAAACTGGCTTAGACATAACACTTTGGTAAGAACCACTTTTATTTCATTGGTGTAAGTCACAACTGTTCTTTTTACATAGAAATGTGAAATATACATACAGGATATATACGAAATATCCTCAGTGTGGGTAAACGTAGCAATTCCAGTAATACTTCCCAAGAAAAACTGAAAAGTACCATAATAAAAATATACACCTCCATATTCTCCTGAATTTCATGTCTTAAATTATCCTCTCATTACAACTAAAATATAGCAATGAAACCCTGTATTGGATTGTCGAGAAATAAAATTATGTTGTCCAATTACAGTACCATTATTTGTTATTGTTTCTGACTAATCAAGCCATTAAGTTGAGCTCTAGAAAACCTCAATTTTCTATTTCTCATTTTTCACAAATGAACAAGGCAATGCAGAATCTGGTTAACAGAAAAATACAGAACATAAAATTCAATCTCTTTCTGAATCTGAGAGGCAAAGGCACATGAACAGTGTTCAGTTATGAGGTTGTGTACACCCCTGATTAATCTACCTAACGCAACAGACTGGCTGGGCGCAAACCCCGTGCTCTAGGAGAACAGCTCTTTATCATGTTTTGTGATTTCAATTAATTCATCGAAAGGCCCCTCTGCCACAGGAAACGGGCTGTAACAATCAAACCGGGAACCTGATTACGGTGAAGCTGAACTGAAAATCAGTACCTGCACGGATGATGAGGGTTTTTCTTCCCTTTGTTCTTAAGCAGGTGTTTTTCAATGTGAAAGGTGTAAATGGTTAGCAGCGCACTAGGCAATGTAACTGTGTTGCCGCCTGCCCCCGCATCCGTTGCTTCAGTCTTCGTGCAGACATGCCTAACAGCTCTTCCTATGATTTTGTTTTGTTCTTTGCAGACTCTTACTGTAAAATAAAACACTCTTCTGAAGAAGAGTGTTAGAGAAATTCAAGTCTTCCCAGCCCTTGCAACATTTAAGGTTAAATCTTATGGCTCATGAAACAGAGAAGTGTTCCAATTGTTGCAGAAGCCGTCACTGAATTTTCCTGTCTGTAATATATCAATCATAATATTAAAATTGTTGTCTTAGGTGAGGAAGGGAGGCATACACACAAATGAGGAAGATATTAAAAAAGGAAAGAAAAAGAAAAAAGAAAAGTGGCCTACACAAGATTCTGGTTACCTGTTTCCTTATACTGGCCTTACTGAAAGCCACTTTGCATTTCAGGAATACAGAAAAATTCTTTCTAACGATGTTTAACTTTTTTTCAAGTTGGTGTTTGTGATGCAGTGGTTTTCAGTAAAATATATTTTCCAGCTGTTGGTTTAAACTCCAAGACAGAAGAAAACATAAGTAACAGTTAAAATTGGAAAACTAACAAGATGCAAATCTGTTATATGTTTAAAGTACTGGATCAAAGGAAAACAGATCTACTGCAGAAAAAAACAATCATAGATCTTCCTCTTCTGTATCTTAACTACAAATGCCTCAACTACACATTTCTGTCTTCACAATGGATAAAAGAACTTGAACAGGATTTGGTGATCAGTATACAATATTTACAGAGTATTCTTCTCATTAGGAAAAAAAATAACGTTTGCGAGGGGCCAGTGGGGAAAGAATCTACTTCAACCTAACAGATTTTATATTCTTAAGTATTCTACACACCAAATCAGCTGATCACTAGTGAAATTAAATTCCTGGTTAATTAAAATTCAACCACATTGCTCCACAGCAATTTATAATAATATTACCTACTTATCAAAAGTTGTTTTTTTCTGGCTTTGAAATAATACTGCTTTCTATAAGCTTGAAAAACAATGCTTTTGCTAGCTTTAAAGCACTGTACTTGAAGTTTCAACAGTACATTCGTATTTCAGGTAGTTACCGTCCTTGTTTCAATTTCTCCTACCCCACCCTTGAAGGCTGGATTTGTTCGTGCTACAGTGCTGCTAGAGGGTGCAAGCAAAGCGCAGTGCAAACTCATTGTTATTAGCACAGTGTCAAGCACTTCTCCTTCCTAGATAAAGGACCTGTGCGGTAACAAGACCATCCTATTCCCATCTGAGGACAGTGAACTGAATTTGCTTTTATACAGCTCCTTTCACATTCAAAATATCCCAATATGCTTTACAATAATGAGATAGACACACTGTCATTTCTGCAATCTTAAATGCAGAGGGCAAGGCTTGCCTTTCGAGTAGGAAGAAAAGGAGGTCACGGGTCCTTTGAAGTTTCCTTACATCATCTAGACTGAAGGACAGGAGGGAACAGAGAACATAACTGAGGCAAACTAGAAAGGGAGGAGGACAGCTGACCATTGTGAAACGTGTGAGACACATCTTTCATCACATTCAAGGAGCACCTATCTAGAAGCAAAAATGAATCAGCAGGAAACATTTTTTTTTTTAAGACTGGCAGCAGGTACAATGCTAATCATATTTTTCTTTGAAGGCTTCTCTTGGGTGGGGAGGGAGCTAGGAAGCCTGGTGAGATGAATTTCACTTTCATCACAGCAAGTCAGGGATCTATATGCATACAGAGATTCAGTTCAGGTGAATGTAATGTAGTAGGCTGTATTACCCACCCAGTCAACAGAAGCACTCATCCTGTAACAAGATGAAATATCCTGGCACATGAGAATTTGAAAGGAACTTAGGAAAAAACACTCCTAAGGAACACAGAAAGGGGTCAGGAGAGGGTATTGAACAGATGAGACAGCTCCCCATTCCACCTTCAAGCAAGGGTCCACCACCCACCCAGCACTGGCTGGCAGAAGCTTCTCCAGTGAGGACGGACTGGCCAAGAAAAGCACATCTGCAGTCTGTGTTTTATTGCCAAGCTGTGTTCCCAAATGAATTAATAAAAAGTGGTGGCCTAATTAAACTACATCCTCTGCATCTTGCCTTCTTTCTGCACAGCCAAGACAATAGCTACATGGAAGAGAACAACAGTGGTTAAACTCTCCAAAATACTTCATCCATCACTGCTCTGATTAGAGCCTCAAACAGGGAGGGAGAGAGTCGCCCAAGAATCCACCTTCATTAACTAGCTGTTCACAAAGCATTGCAGAACCTTTGGCAGGAACCATCCCCTGAAGGAAAAAGCTGGTACCCCTTCTCCACACCCTACCCAAATGATACTAAGCCTACACTCACCTAGCACTTCACACAGAAAGCAGGTGGATGGGGCACTCCCAACGGAGTGTTGGGACACTCCGCTTCTGCAAAGCTTTATGCAACCTGCTCAGAGTCCTCGCCCTTCTTCTGTTGGAGGCTTCCCCTTCCTCCGCACTGAGCAGTTACGCCTTCACTGTTTAATTTCCCCCACTGCCTTTCTTATTCTCCTAACACATGCATACTTTAGCCTTGGCTATGGAGTGCTGACTGAGAAGGAACAATAGGAGCCTTTCAAGTTTTCAGAGTGAGCTTTGAGCAAGGCTCAGCTCAGAGACCCAGTCAATATTTACTGCAGTTTGAAGGCACTGTTTCACCGCTTCTTCCAAGCGGAACGCGCTCATCGGGAACCCCGAGACCTTACCTGATTTTATTCTAACAAGGTAAAATAAGGGGATAAACAGGTTACAACCAAAAATACCTTTGCTTGGAAATACTCATGGTCACAGAACAGAAAGACAAAAGGAAAAAGGAAGAGGGACAGGAAAGGTACAGAGGACACTGAACAATACAACAACTTACGTTTGAAGAGTAATCAGCCACTTATAATTAGGAAAATTATTTTTCCCCAAAAGCTGATTAGCAAAGTTTGAAAATCACACATCAGACAGCTACTACATGCAAATCCATTTAAAGTGACCCAAGCAAACAAAGTATGTAAAGAAACCCACCTCATCAACTATCTAAAGTTCATTCTTACTGCAACACCTAGGTCTCAGCATGACCATAGATTATAGCAATGCACCTTTTTGCTCAGATGTTTAAAAAACATAAATAAAAACCACACTTTCAGCTTATCAAGAGAACAAAGATAGAAAAAGAATCGACATTTTTCATATTCAGGACCAAAAAAGGGATGACTTCATATGCAATGGAAGGACAATTAGATGTTTTTAAATAAACATTTTTCTCATTAAAATCTCGGGATTTTTTTCTTTTTGCATTCATTTTGCAGAATGCTTCTGCAGAAGTATTCATCTCTTTCCAGAAGCTCACAGAATTGCAGCAAAACAAACAAAATCGAAAGCAGCATCCTGGTGGAAAACCAAGGTTGTGATTTGTAGAATTTGCCCCGCTTCTTCTTCAGCTTCTTCCCTTACTCTCCATAGCCATCCACATTATACGAATACACCCCTCCCAAAACCACATTTCTGACAGTGAAACACAACTGGATTGACAATCACCATTTACCTGTTCAAACTGAAAGGCAGCTGTATTATTATTTTGTTTAGAGTGGCTGGAGTCCTGTCTGAACATGCTTTCTCATGTTAGACTCCACGGAAAGTTCTGAGTCAAATTGTCTGACAAGCCACTGTTAAAACAGGAGAAATTACAGCTTTAGCTTTGGATGTGTCAGGATCTTTTGAAAAACACATTTTATGTCAGCCCCAGGGTTGCAGGGCATGCAACAGCAGAACAGATGCACCTTTCCACCTCACATGTTCAATTTTCAGGTATATGGAGTTTTGATTGTTTGAGTTGTTTTATTTGAGAATATTGCGTTATTGTCACGGCATTTGTTTGGTTTTTAAAATTTGATAACATCAGATGGGATTCCCAATCACTTTCCATTCCACTCCTCTCACTTTAAGGGAACGCAGGAAAATAAGCACCAAAAGATAGGTAGAAAGAACCAGTGCTATTAAGAGAAGACACAAAGACTTCTGCAACAGAGGTAAGATTCCTGACTAACTAAGAAATGCTTGTTTCCAAAACAAGAGTTCAAAAAAATAGAGTTATGAGGCTTCCCAGTCCTAAGGAAATAAGTACAGGCTCCCTTACGCCAAAATCAGTCTGTAACAAATTTCTCTTACCCATCTTTTATATTACCTTCTCCTAACCCCATATGTAGGGTGAGAATTTTAATCAATATACGGATAAATAAGCTTTAATATATACAAAATCAATACGTAACCATGCCCAAAACAGTAGCTAAGACGGAACAAAAGTTTTGAAGACAAAAAACACTCATTAAACAACATCCAAAATGAAAAGTAAAATGGGCTTTGCAGAAGTGGTGAAAACACGGGGTAAATCTTTTTAGAGAGATTTAATCATGTTCTATTTTTAAAAATAGCTTAGCATTACTAATAATGTTTTAGAAATTTGGAAAGGAATAAAAGAGAATGAGACACAGTGAAGTACTGTTGACTGAACATTTGATACTTACCTCATTCTCTTCTATTACTGCAACTTAAAAAATAAAATAATATTCCCAATGACTCAGTAAACTCAATGGCAATTTCATGCAAATATAGCACAGCATCTGGTCAGAGTGTGTTAACACACTATTTCTTTTACCCTCTGTTCATTAGGTAAATATTGCAGAATATTACTTACAGTCTATTCCTGATCACTTATTATGGAATACTGCAAAAAAAGGTAATTAGTAATCCCGTATTATCATAAATCAGGATATTCTATATTAATCAGATAATTTCTCAACCGACAAGTCATATTCGTGTAAACACTACGCTTGCTTCTGATACATTATTTCAGTGAGAACATTACTGCAGTGACATGGACCACAATTAGTAGAGTGTGCAGGAAAGGTTCTTTCTAAAACCTATGATTTATTGTAAAAAAAAAGTAACTATTTCTTTTCCTTCTCAAAGGTGGGAATGTTTCTCAAACCAAAACCATTAAGAATATTATCCCTAACAGGAATCACAGATAACAGTACCAACCTCTAGCACATTTAACTGAAAACCAAACAGAAGTTTTTCACCTGGGTACATCACCACATTTTTAGGACTAGACACTACGAAGACTTGCTTTGTTGCTGACATTTTTATTACAGTGTGGAAAGCAGAGGACATTTTGTGTTAAAGGTAGGTCTGAATATGAAAGAAAACAGATAATTCAAGAAGATTGGGTTAAACCTACCTGATACTAATTCTAATCTAAAAATCAAACCTTGTATGTATCCACTGTACTAGTTCTATGAAGAAAATATCCACACAAAAATAAAGAAGATGCAATTGTTCCTCTGCCATAGGTAACAAAAACACAGTACAGAACTCCAAATTGGGCACTGCAATGGTCTGATTACTCACAGAAGTTACAAAGGTAAAATTGCTTTCATCAATAATAATATATTCACTCCAAACTCTACACCTAAAATAAAGTGCTTAGGAAACTCTTCCAAATGCTTTGTTCTGAAGAAGGCCATTATATCAGCACTAAATCAAGACAGCTGGTATGAAAAATGGAAAACGGAGATTTCTTTTTACAGTAAGCCATAAAATGAAGTTCAGTCAGAGACAGGGTCTGAAAAAGTAATATTAAAGTGATGCTGTAAATCACTAAAAATACTTTTTTTTTAAGCTAACTATCGAGCTTTGCACTAGAAACAGTGAATATGGAGATTCTATTCACAAAGTGTTCTTCGCAAGTAAGTTTTATATAATTGAGATATAGAGAAGGGGTTTGCTTGGAATTTGAATATTGTGAATAGCCATGATATAATGAGAAACAAGTATGACCTACCTCTCTAATTAATTTCCCTCTTCATCCACACTGTCACTTCTTATGATAATGTGAATCTTAACCTTAATGAGAAATTTCATATCACCTTGATTAAAGATTCGGCAAATAACAACACTTTTGTTTTTATTTTAATGAAGACTCTCTTCATACTCTCAAAACCCTCAACAAATGTACAGAACTTCTACTAGTCAAGTTCCTATCTACAATACTACTTTTGAGAGATTGATTTATATTTCATGTTTTTAAGTAAGGATTGTGCTATTAAGCGTGTTACAAAATTATCATGTTCTCTGCAGGAAGCGTTCCTACTATTTTTTGTAAATGTCGTTTGTCTGAAAATTGTTTAAGACAGAAGTTCTTCAATAAAATTGTGTACGCGTTCCTTTACAATATATGTGAACTCAACATAGAAAGCTATTAAACATTCACAGGACATTTCTGAAATATATTTAAAAAATCAACTTCACAGAAAGTTTTCAAAGAATTCTGGGAACATTGCAGACAATTCACTACAAATACATACAGGTAACATTAAACTGGGCCTAATGTCTTACAACTGGATCTACCAACACAGAGACTACAAAACTTGATCAGATTTCAAATGCACAATGGATACAGTTTAAGAATTAGAATGTGGGGGGGTTTGTGAGACTCGATTTTAAGAAAAATAAATTTATTTCATCAACATGTAGCTTCTCAAATTAAACATGTGCCACATGTCCTGAAAGATGTGTCTTCCTCTCTCTACATTGCATCTCATAGCCACTAGACATCAGAAAGTCCACTGGAAATCAAGAAAAACATAATACTTGGTGCTTCATTGAATGAAACTACGTCAAGAAAATTTGCTCTCTCATTCTCCCAGCAGCCTCAAAGTACAGTGACATGCCACACAACAAGAACCCCTGCTCACTAGTTTGGTAAACAGGTAATAAATTATATGTTTTATATGTTAAAGAGTTTACATTTGCAAGGAGAAGTAGCATTCTCCAGCAAAACACGGACTTCTGTTTTGTAGAGGACTATTGTTATCTTTTCTGGGAAACAGAGACTTCTTTCCTGAATAGTGTTTTAATTATTTCAGTGAGGAAACAGTTCTAACCTATTTGGGCATTCACAAGATCCACCTGGTCTGTAAGGAGTATCTTATGTAGAAGACAGCAATATATTGAATATAGTACTTTGGAAAATACCTTACCTGTATCCCAGTGGTGTACTAATACACCTGATTAATTTCACCTTCATGATCTTAATGATTTTTTTGGCCCATACCAGATTGTCCTCCACTGTAGAAAGCATCCAACGCCTCAGTTTCACTAATGCCTATCTGCTAATCACGTATGATAAGCCAGTTCTCACTTTTGAAACTGCTGACAGCAAAGCAACTACTCGTTCCACCAGGTTCACTTTTATTCCCTTCAGTCCCCCCAGAGGGGGAGGTCCAAACTCTGCAAAAACTGTTCCAAAAATCCCAGTCTAAAACTTATTTGGACACAATCAGACAAAGACACACAGGGATATATAGTCCCATGCTGCTGTGCCCTCTCACTAGATTTGATTCACACAGATTGCGTGGCTTCACGAAAATTGACAAGGCTAACTACTCATTAACTACACTATGAAATCGTCAATACAGGACCTAAATCAACCTCCCATCCAAAGCAATAGGAGAATCTTTTTACTCTAAGAGTTGGATCTGAACACTGCCAAAAATACTGCAATAAAAAAGCATCAAAAGGTGGTGTATTTAAAAAAAAAAAAGAAAGACACCAACATTAGATGCTGCAGTACCTATGGAGGCATACAATACAATTCAAACAAATGGACAGAATTACATTCCCCATTAGTACCCGTCAGCTCCTACTGATTTCAGCAACTTTTAAAAACTAGGATATTTATTTAAATTACTTTCCTTAATCAGCTTTAGGGACCTTTTTTGAAAGGTATTTAAGTACCTATGGGTGTAAAAAAGCAGAAATAAAATCTAAGACAGTTAGGCACCAAGCAGTCTCAAAAATCCCACATGGCTCCTGTCTGCAACTCTAGGTACATAAATACATTCTAAATTCTGGTTCTAAGGATCTATTCTTCTTTAAACCAGTGGGTTAAAAAAACTGCTTAAATAAATTACTCATTTTGCAGGCTACAAAAAAAAATTAGTAAATTTTAGTGTGAAGGCCAGCTTCACTCTTTCAATATTTTTAAGGACAGCATTCAAGATAATTCACTCTGCAATTATGCACTTATGCTTATAACATTTGGCAATATTTATGCATTGATAAACAGAACTGGCACACATTTCACCAAAGCCACTACTGCAGTACTACAAAATCTTAAACCTGATTTCGCTGAAGATGACCTGCCTACCATGGGCTGAAACCAGAAAAAAGGTGAACTTGCAAAGTAGCTGCTTTCATTCTTTTTTTTTTTTTTTTTTTCCTTATCCAGTTNGAATTAAGATCTTTTGAATGCAGGAATAATAAACTTCCAAGTAAATGTCACTTCACTATGACTGAGTTTCCCCAATTGGGTATTGTATATATATAATTTTATATATATAATTATTAGGCACACACTTTCCATGTTCTTTCCCCCCAAAAGCAGAGCTGACAATGGTGACAGCAGAGTGTGTAATTAGTTTTTATTGTTCCCCTGACAGCCATAGCTCTGCAAGGACCCCTTGCCTTTTCCATTGTAAATGTTATGGAAAAATACACTAATGACAGGCATTTAATTACGGGCACAGCAACCATGATGGGAGCTGTGCCAAAAGTGATTGGCAGCTTTGGATACCAGATATTCACAGCAATGGTTCTTTTTCTCCCATACCTTGTGACCCAGATTACTGAAGATATGAGTTTTTTTTAAAATATCTTTTCTAAAGCTTTGCTTATTGTCTATAGATATTACTATTAATAACCACCACCCTAAAAACAGATAGAAAAAATAAACAGAGAAATTTTTTTTACTCAAAAGTTTTACTCAAAAGCATGAGGGTTTTTGAAAGAGGTCTATCCACTGANAAAAAAGGGGAACTTGCAAAGTAGCTGTTTTTATTTTTTTTTTTTTTTTTTTTTTTTCCTTATCCAGTTTACTATGCAGGACACAAGCAAAAGCATACAAAGGATAAGATGATTTGCACCCACTTAATAAATGCAAGCTAATACCGGCTTTGATCTCAGCAATTTTATTGGAAAGCTCAGTTCACCAGAAAGTGTGAAAGACGGAAAGAAAGAGAGAAAGGGAAAAGTGGCTGAAATGCAAAGGGAAAACTGTATACAACTTAGGTGTAAGTAAAGGGACAAATATAACCCTAGAATTAAGATCTTTTGAATGCAGGAATAATAAACTTCCAAGTAAATGTCACTTCACTATGACTGAGTTTCCCCAATTGGGTATTGTATATATATAATTTTATATATATAATTATTAGGCACACACTTTCCATGTTCTTTCCCCCCAAAAGCAGAGCTGACAATGGTGACAGCAGAGTGTGTAATTAGTTTTTATTGTTCCCCTGACAGCCATAGCTCTGCAAGGACCCCTTGCCTTTTCCATTGTAAATGTTATGGAAAAATACACTAATGACAGGCATTTAATTACGGGCACAGCAACCATGATGGGAGCTGTGCCAAAAGTGATTGGCAGCTTTGGATACCAGATATTCACAGCAATGGTTCTTTTTCTCCCATACCTTGTGACCCAGATTACTGAAGATATGAGTTTTTTTTAAAATATCTTTTCTAAAGCTTTGCTTATTGTCTATAGATATTACTATTAATAACCACCACCCTAAAAACAGATAGAAAAAATAAACAGAGAAATTTTTTTTACTCAAAAGTTTTACTCAAAAGCATGAGGGTTTTTGAAAGAGGTCTATCCACTGACAATGCCATCAATGTGAAAGAAACCCCCACCAACTCTGACACATAGCTGACTTTTTTTTTAATTATATATAACTACAAACAAAAAGATATTATGCCCTCTTAACATATCTTTATTCAATATTTACAATAAACCGTCCCACATTCAACTGTAGTTGCTGAGGTGCTTTTTCGCCTGATTAATTAGCAATTGGGAGACACACTTTTTGGCAGCTTTTGTATCCCTATTATTTCTTCTAATTTGGCACAAAAACTCCCTTTTGGGAGCACCAGTATTTGTACTGTACCCCGCTTAGTGATGGATCACTAATTTTTAATAAACTAAGCCCCAAGAGAACTGCAAAAAGATGTGTAAGTGTATTGGAGCAATAACCAAACAAAACCCAACAACAACAACAAAAAAAAAAGGCAGGGGAGGAAAGAAGAGCTGTTGCAGTACATGAAATATTAGGTCTTTCCCAGACTACGCATGGAGAGCCTATCCAGGAGATCACATGTAGTCTGAAGACACAGGTCCGAACCGGCTTTTAACTACTCCACCTTTATCTTTAAAAAGCTTAGAAAAAGCGAGGAGCTAATGTGGATGCGCATTTTCCTTGAAGAATGCTATATCTGAATGTCCCTTCACTGTTTCTCATCCCTCCCCCATCACCAGATGAATGAAATTACTCTGTGAAGCAGATCTCTATGAAGAATGACCACACAATTCTGGACCAAACGGTTCTAAGTCTATGTAGCAGTCACAAATCCCTGGCTAAGCCGAACAAAGCAACATTATTCCTAAGTGGTAAATTTGGGAATATAAAAGTGAAGCTGTCTGGCTCTGAAGTGGTAACTTGCAAATAACAGCAGAATCAATGTTGGCTGTCCATCCCCCATCCAGCTGGCTCTCATATCAGTAACTTCAAAAATGCAGTTTGCCATTATGGTGGCTTAAGGCACTTTATGTGCCAGCGCAATGACCATGCTGTGTGTGCATGTCAGAAGGTCAATACTTTCAAATTCCAGAGTCTCTCTTTATTTCCTTCTTTTCTGGAAACAATAGGAAAGAGAGCAGGATTGATAGCTCCTACTTTGTTAACTTCTGCTCACCAATCGCCCTGCCTGTATGAATACATAACTGGTTTTTTTAAATCTGATTAGACGCTAACTAGAGTTTAAAAAAAAAAAAAAGGCAAAAAAAAGGCAAAAAAACCCCCCCACCCAACCCCCAAAAAACAATGTGGCTGGTTTTCCTGCTCATTAACAACATTAATTAGCACATTTCTTTGCAACAACTTTTAACAATTCCAGCGGACTCAACATCATTAAAGCTGCTAGCAGTCCTTATCTAACACTGATGAACTAGCATCACAGACTCATAACTGTGCTACAAGGATCACCATCAAATCTACCAGTAAGTAAAGTATTTACTTTTTTCCTGTCTCCTCACAAAAAATCTTATTTTATTTATACACGACTACCAAAACAACAAAATATTAAGAAAATGAGAGATTTAGTAATTTTTTTGTTTAGCTTTGATGAAAAGAATGCATTCACCTCCAGTTTCAAAGGCACAGAGTGAGTTAAAATGCTCAAATTTATTTACAAAATTAAAACAAATATTAAAATAAAAAATCCTATGTATGGTACAAGTATTATAATAAAAATCTATATATATTTCTTAGCAATTCTCTGTATGATAAGATAATATGATCTGAATGTCTGTAGAGAGAAGGAAGTTCTTCTGAACTGTAATATGAATACGAAATATACTACTTTGAAGTCCACAAAAGCAGAAAGGTAGTGCTTCATTGCTACCCATTAGGGAAAGGCTGCAGCACTCAACTACTACTGGTGAACAACTCACACAATATGAATATGCCCACCACCGGCCAGCATCCATCCCCGAGCAAAAAAATGAAATAGTTAGGGGAGGAAAAATTACATTATTTTAAAGAATAAAGAATGTTATTGCTACACAGCAAACATTAATTACAGCACAAAATGTATTCTGTCAAAATATACAACCTTTTAAATGTCATGACGCCAAATTTTATCTTTAAAAATGGAACAAAAATGTATTTTAGCAGAGAGTGAACAGAGTCAAAGCGAACACATCTCCTACTCCAGTTTTTCGCCTTACCAGATGATTCACAAGCAACTGATTCCTTCTCTGCACTCCAGCACCATTTCCTTACTGTCATCAGAAACTAAAAATAGTGCCTATCAAATAAAATGGTTCTTCCAGAGTTCGATGAAAACAAACAAAAACATAAAGTTACGCAGTGATAAACATGAAGTAAAATTTTTTATTGCAGATGTTACTGTTGAACAGTTCCTGATTAGATTAGTATGCTGATTTAATGATGGAAAAGAAAATTAACAAAGTAAAAATTAACTAATACTGTACTTACAGGTTTTGTCAGTCTAAGATATTTTTTTCCCATGCCATGTATCAGCATGGATAGGTAAATTCTTCCACTAGATTGTAACGCAAGTGACAATAAGAATAGTAATTTTAAAGGCTTCTCGAGTAAAAATTGCCGAACCCAAAGAATTTGCTATAAATTGGTATTAGCTATTCAAGCAGATCTTGTTAATTAACATGAATCTATTGTATTTGTTAGCTGACTTCTCCTTTGACGGCATTTTTACTGGTCATGCATTTAGACATAAAACTCCTAGCACACCAGTTAACAGAACCTGGGCATCAAACAATTTCTCTGCATTTTGCAGCAGTCGAAATTAAACAAACTCATTTTTTTCATAAAACTAGGATCTAACTATATTTTTATCAACTTGTCAACAGTAAAATATGAAGAATGCTTCCCCAGATTAAAAAAAAAATAAAAATATGGGGGGTGTGCATTTTTCTTTTATTGGAAGCCTTAGCGGTCTATAGGACGGAAGTATCTCAATCCTTACAGAACAACCTTTTGAAATATATTTTCAAATACTTGATTTTAAGACAAATTATTTTTAAAAATGTGTAGGAGTGGGAATTTGTGGTTTTGCAATGTAACAATCTATGCTCACTTTCTTAAAAAAGAGGATTTCATACATCTATACATGTTTGCACACTATAAAATAATACCCACCACTTTAACTGAGCTCAACTATAATCTAGCTTGTAGACACTACAATGAACAGGGAGAACACAAAAATGCAAGGAAGACTTCTAATGTGTGAAGGATTCTATTCTTCCATTCAGCTACGCTGAAGTACATTACACTAGGGCTTACTCACAATAGCTGTAATACCACCAGAAAGCAATTTCAATAACATGTCTGTTTATTTTAAACCAAACGTTTCCATTTCATTATGTTGGTGTGTTGCTGACTGACTAAATTTTAAGCACGAGTGCAATGAAAAATTAAATAAAACATGCCCCTTTATTCTCAACAGTGAATTACACCATTCAGAAACACTGGAAGATTAGATTCATCATAAGACTAATGACATTTTTAAAAAAAACAATGCTCAGGACTGGATAGGACAGCAAAGAGTGATTATTGGGAGATAATCCCAGTTCCAAACTACTTGTAATTGCATTAAAAAAACCCAACAAAGTGAGCCAGAGGAAAAGAGGTACATGTCCCAGCTATGGCCAAACTACTGTCTACTTATGTTTTCTACAGGAATGGTTGCACCTTTGTTAGCATCTTCTCTAAGGTGATGCAAATGCCCATACATCTTTACGAGCTGTCTCCAAGACTAATGTTTCAACAACACAGTACTTTGTTCAGCGGCAAACTGGTTTAGGAAGAGGCAGTAACAAGGTACTCTAATAAGCCCACAGAGTTCTCAAAGCATATCCCTGCCATCTTCTCTGTTTCATTTTACATTTGTGTGCCCGAGTGCTTGCTTGCCTGCCCATCTACTGACCCGGGAACTATTAGCCTGCGAAGAAACAGCACAATGGGAAGACGGCCAAGAACTAAAACAGCAATTCTACAAATAATTTTTTTATTATTATTTTTAATTTTTAAAACAAAATATCTCAGTGAAAGTTGGGACCTGGGAATTACTTTGTGAAGCTATTAATTTTCTAAACATTTAAGAGCTCACCAATTAAAAAAATTCCACTTTCAGAGATTTTTTTCCCCCCCTCACACAACATTAATGATTTACTTTACGCCACATCACCTTCTAATGACACACTTCAATGAATATATATATACACATATATATGCACAAGTACACATATACATACATTGAAATGCATACATTTTACATATGCCTCCCTGTATGAATGCAAAGACCATGACTCCTGAAGGACTAATTGCATTCATTCATTTTCTCAGCCCAGCATGAAGCTGGTAGATTGCTGGGATCATAGCAACAGGGGAGAGAAAGGAAGGCTCATCTTTATCTGTCCCTCTCCAAAAGGATATAGGACTATCAGAAAGAATGCAGTGAAGTGTCCTCACTACGTGCATTTGGAAAAGATTTATTAAGAATTATTTCATGAAGACCATGTACCACTTCACAAGGTGCCTTTCATATGAAGGTGGAAGCCAGTGAAACTAGCGTTCTTTGTGTAGTTTTTCCATAGAATGATTCAAACTGTTTCAAAACCCCACCTTTAAAATGAACACAAATATTCTTTTGGAGACATAAAGTGCTAGTGAAACTACTAAAAGTACAGAAAGTAGGTGTAAATAATTGAAGGCTTTACTGCTGATCTTTTAATTACAAGGAATGCGAGATTTCTTCAGCTCTCAGAGCAAGCTGCCAGATAAAATGCTCTCAAAATACATGCTGTTTCAACATAGTTGTATATATACATATATATGCATATATATATCCCAAGCACTTAAGCCCTTATGCTTCCCTTGACATATAAAAATCACACGGAATACCAAAACCAAAGCAAATGCCTTGATTGTGCCCCTTTTGCTCCCCAACTTCTTAGGTGTTCTTAACACACGTAACTGCCTCCTTCCTATTCCAACCATTTCTGCCCAATTTCCCTCATCTCCGAACATGGTCAGAACTATTCCTAGACAGAAAGTAAAACAACAAAAAAAGCCAAACCAACCAAACAAACAAAAAAAAAAACCCCTAAAAAACCCCAGCCACATGACTTCAGCATATACAACCAACGTGCCATGGTGAAATCTGCAAACATATATAAATGGATCGCAGGATACTCGGACATCCATCCAGTCAGCCAGCGTACTCCCGAGAAGTGCCAGCCGTGCATATGCAGTTCCACGGTCAGAGCTCCTGGAAATTAAGCCTATGCATTTGGCTGGTTCAGGGTGACACTTAAGTACAAATCCATTCCTCCACACAAGTGCAACAGAACTTAAGTCGGTGTGCACTTCAGGGAAGGCAGATGCTTTTCTGAATTAGTGCCTAAATACCCAGCTACAAAATTCACCAAAGTTTAGGCATCCAGGTTGTGAAATCCTGTCTATGCGTAGAATTTTCAGAAGCATCCATTCGTTTTTCTGTTGGCTGCTCCCAGGTATCTATCTTAAAAAAACCCCAAACCTCTAGCACTATTGATCAAATTGTGGTATCAATCTTAATTACGGGAACTCACCAGTTGAAGTTGAAAAGATTTTTCAGTATCTAATTACCAACTGATTTCTTGATTATGCACACAAATACACAAACAGAAAATATGTCAGCATCCTATGTCTTTTTAATAATTCTCTTGTGGATGTAACATTATACACAATTTTCTCATGGAAGATACAGACAAATCCAATAATGCTCCCAATAAAAAATATCTGCTTTCATGAAACTACAAGGTTTGGCCTCTATGAGCAGAAACTAGACTGGAAATGCAACTATTTTTAACTACCTGTAAACTGTTAACAGTTTATGAAGCTACATAACCTGCCACTGAAACAACTTACAGGGGAACACCTAAACATAAACCACAACCCTGCAAGCAGAAAAAATGTAGCAATAATTACAACAAGTAGTTCTGCTTGAACTCTGACAAGATTAAAAGCAACAGCAAGCACTGAGCAAGTAAACCGCTTCAAAATTTGGCCCAGGTACACAACATTTTGGATGAATTCTAATTACAAGGACACTAATAATCAGTATTAAATAAATATGCTCCATTACAAAACAAACTCCCCAAACTATTTTAAGCATTGGATTCAGAATAATATTCTTTGACGATATTTTGCTGTCTTATATAGGAACACATATGCAAACAGTGGTGAAAGACTAATGCACTTTAAGGTGATAATTAGAATTTATGTAAACTTAATTCTAAGCCTACATAAACAATAAAAATATTATAACACATTTTCAAGCTTACTTGATGATTAATTTCCAGTCCACAAAAAAAGAATTAAACCCCCTTATTTTACTGTGCCTTGAAATCCTAATACTTAAACACATTTTCATATGGAATCGGACTACAGTATTTATGGTATTTCATGCATGTTGATAATTAAATACATAACAAAAATAAGCCACGGAAATACTTAAAACATTTCTAAGAAAACACGTAGGCTCTGTAAGAATATACAACTTTGCTACTCATATATGCTAACAATAATGATCATAGAACATTTTTTAATTGTTCCAGCAGAACTTTGGCAACTAACCAAGAAATGTAGTGTGAATTTTGCTAATAGATGCTTAGGATTTTTTATTTACCAAATACTGTTCACACCAGGAGCACTTATCATTTGGGCCGCTCATCGGTTCACTAATGTGCCTTTTAATAAGGACCAGATCTTTATGTATTTCAATAAATTGCTGGAGTTTCATACTAAAAACCTGAACTTCATCGTATCTGAGGGAAGTACAATCATTATTAAATTCTTCAAGGACTTGATGGAACCTTAATTTAGAGTGCATGTAATCACTATCAAAATGATCAACATTTCATTTTTAAAGAGAATTAATTAGTTCTACAGCAGTTTGTAAATTCTGAATAAACAGAATAAAGAAGTAAGCTAAAGCACAACAGTGGCATTTGTTTAAAATATGACAGTATATTTTGTCTTTTAATTTCAAATGGTTATCACAAAGTTAGCATCACTACATGTATAAAAATCAGATTGTTCACCTCCTGAGTCTGTCTGTGGAAGCAGACAAATCACTGTGAAGTTATTTCTGCAACGCTGGTAACTGCTCTAAAAATTTTGATAACCAAAGTGAATTTTGCCTTCAGGTTAGATTCTGACGAAACGAATTCACAACAGAAATGTTTTCTTTTCTTTGGGTTTCTTACACCTACCATTCAGGTGTTTGCCTATTTTTCTGTAATTATCATGTAACTTGGAAAGCACACAAGAAATGGCACACCATATAAAACAAAGGAGAGATATATCTACACCCTGCTCTCTCTCATATTTTTAACTCACAGACAAACATGACATGTCCAAATAGCTACTTCCATTGTGAGAGCCAGCGAGTACTTTAAGACAAGAAAAAATGTTTGTTTTTAAAAGGGAAGGTTTAGAAACATCTTACAATTAACTCTTCCTGTAGTGTTTGGAAGAATAACAAAACTAAGTTTCCTTTGCAGTCTGCTGATGCTTACTGTCAGACCAAGGAGATATCTCATTAGCAGTAATAAAATACGATTAAATTTACTAGCATCCTTGCAAATCCATTCGATGCATAATACCTACCGACCAGGTAAGCATTGCTTGTACCTTCAACTGCCTTTACCTATGTGCAGTTACTGTGTAAGCTCATCACACACAAGACAGCAGAAGTGAAAAAATCTGTAATGTAAGGTTATTTTTGAAGTATTTTAGCTGTTATGCCAGCAACGTGTGCATTTAGTCAAATCTATTTCTTTCAACAACCCTCCTCCTGCCCAGTGGGATTTGCGAATATCGCTTTATTTTTTTCCAGCAGTTACATTTCATTTTGCCTAACAACAACAGAAAAAAAACTCCAGTTTTGAGAGACTAACATTTTTTGGGGGGACGTCTGTTCTTTGACGTGTGTGATGCGAGATGTAACTTTTTGTCTTATTTACTCTGAGCAATTTTTTTCAAGTAACACATGTGAAAAAAAGGAAAATGTAGAGATGGCTATTTAAAATTATAGATGCTCATCATTCCCAAGCACAATTGTTTTACTTTGGATAGATCCTCTTTCTGAAGCTTTTTGTGCCAACTGTTTATTGCTGAGGTGTTATTACCAGGAACACAGTATTAAAGTGCTGGACACACTAGCTAACTCTGGGCACTTGAAAATTCTGCCCGTTAACTTCTGCATCACCTACTCTGAAGCCACTCTGGAATACCGAGTAGAGGAGTTTTCTGCAGGCAACACAGATCTATTAAAAAACATGACCTGTGACAAAAATCAATGTGCTAATCTCGAACCAAACAGCAGTATCAGAAGCATAAAAAAGAGATAACCTAAGATAAAATGTCCCCAAATTTACTTAGACTGGCTTGACAGGTTTAAAAAAACCAACCAAACAAACAAAAAAAAAACCCCAGTGCGCACACACGCACTTTAACAAGGCAGAAAATTTAACACCCAGGTGACTTTTTACCCAAACACATGGATACCATTTGGAGCAGGACTGACATTTTCTGCCGCGGAACATGAGGGAAAACTCCAGAAAAACTAAATGAATCCCTGCCTTTCCAGCAGAAGGCTGGCTGCGCCGCACGCAACGCCTGCCGTCAGAAACCCTCTGGCGCGCCCCGGCGCGACGGCAGCGGGGAGGGCCGGTGTCGGCACCGCTCAGCCCCGACGGGGACACCCGGCGACGCGCCGTCGCGGCCCCGGCGGCACCGGCGTCCCCCTCGGCCCGGGACGCCGTACCTACCTCGCTCCCTCACGGGTACCTCTCGCCTGCCCGGGGGAGCCCCCCGCCGGGCGGGCAGCGCAGGGCAGCGGCGAGGGCGCGGGGAAACCGACCCCTCCGCCGCGGCTGCCGCCCCTCACAGCCGTCCCGCCCGGGGCTACCGCCAAGCCGGGACCGGCCGCCCCGCTCCGTCCCGCCGGGGAGGGAGACCCCCCCCCCCCCCCCCCCCCCCCCCCCCGGGGCGGGCCCCCCG
>VZSF01007975.1:0-24183 GCA_013398295.1 Chionis minor | reverse complement strand
TTTTATTCTTTATTTTATTTTATTCTTTATTTTATTCTTTATTTTATTTTATTCTTTATTTTTCTTTATTTATAGCAAAGGTTCTGTGCAATTTTCAAATCTTTACTATCAAAGGCCTAAAACCTTGTCTAAATTTTGCCTCCCTGTCATCCCCTTGTTTTTAATACATTGACGTCTGTAGATTAGCCTTAGTAGGATATGAAGTGCATCAGCCGAATACCTCAGGTGTAACGGGCACCATAAAACCAAACCTTTTTTCATTCCTTTTCATGAAAAAAAACCCCAGCATTTCCAATTTTTTGCTGTCTTTGAACTGAGTTCTTTGAATAGGAATGGGCACATCCAATGTCTCCTTAGTCTTTTTTTCTCCAGCGCGGTCAGACATGTGGAAATCACTGCCATTACAGGAAGCAGAACAAATAATACTTTTTTTCTGAAGAATATCCTCAGCCACATTTGTAAGGAAAATTTAATGATTTTTATTTTTTTTTTCCCTCTTTGTTCATGACTTGTGAGAAGCATCACAGGGAAAGAGTGAAGGGTCAGTTTGTATGACTTAAAACACTTTTTAATAGCAGAGTCAGAGCTTAATCTATTACATAAAATATCCTTGCAGGACTGCAGTACTTGGGGTTTTCTTTAACACATACAAAGCTGTGAAAGGGAGTCCAACTATTAATAACTGAAAAAAACTCAAAAAAAGACTATAGCAGGAAGATAGCATCCCCCCCGCCCCCGCTTTACTTAGCAAGCAAGCTGTAGGTATCTGTATCTTATTAGTTTATAAATTATACAAAGACATAAATCCTTTGGACTCAAAATCAGAAATAAATTAATTCCGCTAGTAAAATAATACTGCTGTAATGAACAGAAAGGGAGCTTAGTTCACGTGAACCCATCAAATACCCAATACCCAGAAGCATCCCAGCTTCTAGTCCACTCTTCATTTTCACGATTACATGATTAAACAGTTACTGATACCATAGTTGTAAACTGTTTCTGTGTACCACCAGCGGCCTCCGGCATTAGCCTCCTTTTGGCAGAAAGGTAAAAACTCTTAACAAGTGATTTAACATTAGTTAAACTATTTTGAATACAATGTTTGGGGGAAAAAAAAGAGTATGTATGCACATTAAGCCCCTGAAACTGCCTCTGACAAGCCTCTGTAGCTGCCCCTGGATCTCCAGCTTCACAGCGTAAATGAGTCTTTAACATACACTGTGTAGCATTTACTTTCTTGGGAGTCACACAGAATTTCAGTGTATTGATATGCCGTGCTGCAGTTACTACGCCAAGTGATCACGTATCTCAAAATAATTAAACCAAACACAGCTTAAGACTTCGTATCAGGGAAAAGTTAGAATTCTGTAGAAATTTTTTTTTTTTTTCTGATTTCCCTCAGAAATACACATAGTATTACTGTCGTTGTTCAACAATACTCAGTGCCTTAACACAGATACAAATGACTTCTGGCATTGCAGTGGAGGTAGTATTGTTAAGTAATTTGAGTAATTTGCTTTGCCATTCAAAGATACTTTCAGGCCCATGAAACACAGAAGATAACATAGATATCTCTACATTTTTTCCATAGCTTGTGTGTATGATTTTTATCTTTTATAAATTTAAGTAGTACTACAGAAGTAAAACTAAGTAATAGGGCCAAATCCAGCTTTTTCTGATGTTAACTCGAGTGACTTTAAATGAGTTAAACAAATAAATCCCACGGGTTTTTTCCTTTAGTTAAAACCCAGAGAATTAAGGAAAGATCATGCTGGAAAAATGGGTGTGTACTGCAAATCAGTGAAGGATATAGCTGCATTTCAAAACTTTTTTGTCTAAATTTTGTGAAAATGTGAATTTTTAAATCTTGTGTTTACATTTCAGTATAATTTAGTTAAAGGTAGCTGGGCAGAAAAATATATAATCCTCTGGCTGGTCTGTGTTTAAATCATCTCTGATATTTTGTTAAAAGGACTGTAAAAAATACAGCTTTTTTCTTTATTGGTGGTATCCCTAGAAATGTGTTTTTCAGGACCTGAAAGCATCATGGTTTCTTATATTTAATCACTCTCTGATCCCATAAATGTGTTCCTGAAAAATGACTTAGAAGCAATCTCAGCTTCAAGTTTTGCAAATTAATAACTGAACAGAATGGTTAATCATTACAAATTCTCTCATCTTTTGCTGTAATCCCTGATACTGTAAGCTGTCAAAGAGTAATACAGAACAAAATCTTAGACTAATTTCCATTTGAGAGGAGTAGGTACCAAAGGCATAAATAATACTGTTAGAGAGAATCACTGAATTCTTTATAGAGAAGTGTATTCATCGTTTGATTGCAAATATTCTCAAGTAAGATAAGAGCTTTTTTTCAAGGTGATTTCTCTAACTTCGAGATATTTTTTCCCTCACAGATACATTTACCTGTGAGAGATTCTGTGTGTGTACTGCAGACATGGAATATTTTTTCCTTTTTTTGTGTGTGTGTGTGTGTATGTATAAGTGTGTGTGTGTCCTGAGAGGAAGAAATAATCTTAAGGAAAAGAATGAAATGGCTGCAGACAAACCTGACCCAGTATTTACTTGCATGTGTGAGTATTTTTAGGAGGCTAGAAGAGCAGAGTTAAATGCAAATTCTTGATACTCTTTTTATTAAATTGTCTAGTGACTCCCTTTCTTCTCTAACCCTCATTTTCCACTCTACCAACCAGAGATAACGCATATGCTTACTTTACTGTGATGTACTGAGGCTCTGTAACTTCATGTTTTTAGATGTTGAAAAGAGTAACTTTAAGTTGTGTAAAAAAAGAAACAAAGTACAGTAATGAATTCTAGGCAACTGGGGGGGTGGGGTGGGGGTGGGAGATATAATCCAGAGCCATTTTCAGGCTTATTGCTGTGTCCAGAAATCATACATACTTCTTTTTGCATATAGTTTGCTATTGTTTTTAGTGAAAATTGTCTACAGGTATCATCTTTGCTTCCATTTCAATTTGTCAGTTCAAAATCTGCAGGTCTCGCTGAGCAGTTGAAAGCGCTTCAGCTCACAAATTAGGCAAGACCTCTTCAGCACATCACTATTTGGATGTTAGTCTGGAAACTTCAGAAGTTTAATATATTGAGGAAAACTTTGAGCAGAAACCAAAAGATTTCCTGGCTTCATATTGAGATTTTATGACTTTTGGGGTTTTTTTTAAGTTTGTGATAAAAAGAATTACAAGGGAGATTTTCAAAAACATAAATGGAATGAGGGTACTTATCTACCCCTTGAGACAATATAAAAATCCACTTTGAAGTTCAGTGTAATTTTTCCTTCATATATGTAGGTAATAACTTAGATAAAGTGTGTTGCCATTCAAATGTGTTTGTTTGTCTTTACAAATACTTTTGTTCATGTTTGCTAAATACCTAGTTATGAGGAATTTGTTTGTAGACACTTTAAAGAGCTCTAAATTTATGTCTACGTGAAGTTAAAATATTTTTAATACTGACATTTTGAAAGTCCAAATAAAAGCATATGTTTCTTCCTAGTCAAGGTCCTACGTACAGTTTCTGGCTTTACAAAAAATAAATCCCATTGCACTGATTTGTAATTAACATTGAGTCAATAAGGATAACTGAAACAGCCAAAGGATAAAGCCAAAGCAAGAGAATCTGTGGCCCTAAGATAAATGTGTAGCTTTCCTTTCTGCCATCCACTTCAGTTCTTTCACAGTCTCCAAATTGAAGACATTAATTTAAAGATCTTTTTAAAAAGACTTTTGAAAGCTATTGCTCAATCTTAATTTATTATAGAGCCAGTATCTTACAAAACCTCCAATTTTGGTATTATCGCTGTAGAAACAAGTACTTAAAGCTTGTAGGTGCAAGAAAGATTAAGTATTATACTGTAAAATTAAGGTATAAGACAAAAAAAAGAAATCAGATACAGTGGACAGTATGAATATACCTATCCCAAAGATTTCTGTTCACTCCTGCAGAAAGCTCTGTATTGAGCAGATATACTATACACATTATACAGATTGTGTTACGTGAGCAGGCTCTCACTTCAGCATCTGCGAGTCTCCTATGATGACGTGGCAGGATTGAAAGCAGTTAAGGTAAATAATAATCTCGTTTGACCTTGTGATATTTTTAAATGATATTTTATGTTGCTTGCTGTTTAAATGCCTATGCTGAAACTGCATTTCTCCAGAGTCCATTTGCTGAAAGTCTGCTTTTCAGGATGTTTTCTCTGCACTGAGTAACTGCAGCTGCTGGTCTAGAACATCAGTATTTGCTTAGGAACCCTGTTTTTAAGCAGTCTTTTCAAAACACACAGAAGGAGATAAAAAAACCCAACAGACAACAAGAAAAAAAAAACCAGAAAACCAAGAGAGGTGCACATGAGGTAAAAATGAATACTGAATTAAAAATAATATATGACAAGAAAATAGTATTTGCAGGTATATGTAGTTCTTGTTTTTTGTAGAAATACATTGTTTAGTGGACAAATCATTGATCTTGTTTATGGGCATGCTGCCTTTTGTTCATTGCTTGCTTAAATCTTGTTGCATGGCATGGACAGCTAACGGTTTGGGGGTTTTTTCTGTCTGTGTTGAGAAGTGAAGAAAAACAAGTTAGAAGATCAAGGCAGGGGTGGACTACTGTTATCATCTGGAAACATGATGGAAACCCTCCACTTGATTGCCTTCAAGCCCTATGTAGTAAACATGATTATTAATTTTGGTTATTTATAAAACACTTTACAAGAGTAAAAAAAATGCCCAAGATACCCTTTAACACTTTTCTGAATTTAATCAACATTCAAGATCATTTCCAATTTAAGTTTGCAAAACTGCAACCATTATTCTTGCTGCCCGTTTCACATATGAATCATAAGCTGTAAAACTGTAAACAGTCCCTATCTGTTGCAAAACCCTGTGCTTGCTTGTGCATATCTTAGAGTGCGTAGCAAAGTCTTAGACTTTGACACCATTCTCTCCTCACCAAGCACCACCCATCGACTAACATTACTCACATTAGTGAAAATGAATCAACAGGAGAAAAAACCAAAGACCTGCAAAGTAGGTTATTACAGATCATGGTACAACTCCACTCTCTAGGACTAGAGGCATTTGCCCTGATAAGTAGCACAGTAAGAGGTAGTAGTAATAGTCTAAAGACAGCTCTAAGAAGTTTGTGTGCAAAGCTAGCTAAATGGCACTAGATAATCTTTCACAGAATCACTTAGGTTGGAAGAGACCTTTGAGATCATCGTCCAACCATCCATCCAGCCATCAACCTAATACTGCCAAAACCCCCACTAAACCATGTCCGTCTGGACCATGTCTTTTAAATACCTCCAGGCATCGCAATTCCATCACTTCCCTGGGCAGCCTGTTCCAATGCTTGATAACCCTTTCAGTGGAGAATTTTTTCCTAATATCCAACTTAAACCGTCCCTGATGCAACTTGAGGCCATTTCCTCTTGTCCTATCACTTCTTACCTGGGAGAAGAGACCGACTCCCCACCTCGCTACAACCTCCTTTCAGGGAGCTCTAGAGAGCGGTAAGGTCTCCTCCCAGCCTCCTCTTCTCCAGCCTAAACAATCCCAGTGCCCTCAGCCGCTCCTCATAAGACTTGTTCTCCAGACCCCTCACCAGCTTCGTTGCCCTTCTCTGGACACGCTCCAGCACCTCAATGTCTTTCTTGTAGCAAGGGGCCCAAAAGTGAACACAGTACTTGAGGTGGGGCCTCCATTTAGGCAGCTTCGTATCTCCTTTGCTATTGCAAGCTTTGTGTGCACTATGTGCCCGAGGGCTGTTTGCAGAGCAGCTGCTTACTTAACAGAAGCAACAGACCTGACAGTGAGTTTTTATGTGCCACAGGTGGCACGTGGTCTGTGCAGATGGTGGTCTTCAAGACGGCTGTCGGCATGGTGTAATGGTTACCTCAGTGCTGGGTGCAGCTTCTCACCACTGCTGTTTACTTTGTAGATCAACAATTACACTGCTACTGCAGCAATGGAACAAGGTCCTTTGTGTTGTGCAGAAAACCTTATCTGGTTAAAAGAACAAACAGAAACAAGACTGATATATATTATTACAATTAATTAACAAGCAAATTCTGGAGAAGTCTGTGTGCAGCTATGCACCTGGGAAGGGCTTAGTTGGAAAAAAAAAAATCTCAGAGGTTTCTGAAATGCTGAAGACACATTTGCTTTAGCCCATGTGGAAGACACAGTGCCTTTTGCTGTACTGTTTGTACTACAACAGTGTTTTTCATGAAAACAACCATTCTTAGAATTACGTGAATGAGAGAAAATCCACCCATTCGTTTAAAAAAAATACGTTTTTGCAGTTTGCAGAGTAGAGTTTGAAGAGTGAGCCCCAAGTGTTTTTTAAATAGTAGATTGCACATTCATGACTGGGTACCTGGCGTTTACAGTCCAACATTTGTGTAAATTCCAATACACAAAAGAAAAAGAGAAGGGTTATCAAAGACATTTTGGAAAGCAACTAAACCACAACTTTCAAGACAAGGGGCATGAAGAGAAAGGAATAGGAGAACATTTTCTTAACCCTCCTTATTCCTAAATCAGAGAGATCCACTAGCATAGCAATTCTGTTGTACATTTCATATGCAGCCTTTTCCATTGCATACAGTATACCGAGTCTTGAATTCCAATAGATTAGACTCAGCCAAACAAGGACACAGCAGAATTAGCTGCTGTGTGTGATCTATGCCAACAAAACAGACGTCAGCTTGACAAATGCCAGTCTGAGAATGGTCATGGAAAGCCAGAAGCAGAAAAAGAATAAGGTTAAAAATTTTTAAGCATGCTTAGCAGGACTTTGATTAGTGAAACTGCTGTGGATGTAGTGGAGAATGAATTTATGAAAACATTGCAAAGGTTTGAAAGGCATTGTCTGCTTTCTGCCATTTCTAAGTGGATATTATTCTCCTTATCATCAGCTGTGCCGTAACCTTGCAAAGCATTGTACCATCAGAGAGGAAAATATGAGAATTTTATTTTCTTAAACCATAATGTCAAAACCTTAGATGAGACAAAGTACTCTTTTGGCACTCATGACCCCTCCTGTTTCGTTATGATTTTTTTTTTTTTTTTAACGTGTTCCATCTCAGCTTAGCTTTTGTACAGATTTTCCACTGCTTAATGAAAATTGTTCATGAAAATATTACTTTTTGAAATTGAAGTTACAGAAGACTTGTACAGTTAAGAAATTAATTTCACGTCTTTTTGGCAATCGTTTGCTTTTACTGTCCTTCATTTTGGACCTTTGCCATATGCACTCCAAAGACATGCATCTTATATTTGACATTGGAAAGGTGTTCTCAGAACTAATTATATCAAAGTTACTTTTCAAAGTGAAGAAACCAGTGGAGATGGTGGAATCCAGCGAACATGACTAAAGAACAGTTCTGACATGTAAAGACTATCTTACTATTGTGGATGGGAAATACCAAGTCAAGAATTGAGCCGTTACTGATAAATCATAAAAGTGTTGAAATATGATCATGAAAAGCATTCATAAGCAAATTTCTTAATTAAAAGGGGTTATCAATATCTTGAACAATCCACTCTGTATTCTTTGCATTTGCGCATTTAGCGTTTCTGCATAAACAAAAGAAAACAAACAGTTGTTTTATGCTTCTGAAATCCTTTGCAAACAGGCATATGGCAGAAACAGTGGAAAATCATGTTACTCTAAAGGCTGCTGATGAAATCAACAGATCTGCAATCACTTATGACAGTAAAAAGGTTTTCATTTTGAGTGACAATTGATGTTTTCTGCTGTGCAAATGTTGTTGCATCTTCTCTGAGCAAAGAAATAGGAGTAACAGTTAATTCTGTGTAACTATTAAACCTTACTTCACAAAGGCAAAAAAAAGAAAAAAGGGAAAAGGAAAAAAACCCCAGACAAATCAAACCAGAATCTGACACTTGATGTCTGAAGTCAACAATCACAGTGGGGTTTTTTATTACTAAGTTACCTAGGATTTGACCAACTTGGCATTCCTTTAACACGTATTAGAATATCAGAACTTTATTAGAAGGAATTTGCCACATAATTTATTGCCACGTCCTCCCACCTAACAGATCCCTGAGGTTAAATTCAACATTTGTCTACATGACCTAATAAGCAGCAGAATGGACGTTCTTTATTCAAACACAGCGCACAACTAGCATTGCAACCACTGTACAGTGGTGCTCAGTTAAACTTCCTGATCCTGGAAGGCACTGAGTGAGACTGAGCGTATTCATTTCTCATTATCTTCGGTGCAGTGAAGGATGCCTAGAGTTTTATGGGACTGAGCTCAATAGGATTAGGCCTACACTGCCTAAATCATCCACGAGTTACAGTAGAAGAAAATTAGTGTGCGGTTAGGAAACATTACTGACTGTGCCCAGAATCCATGCAAATTGTCAGAAAGAGTGACTTGCAAGTCACTTATGAGAAAAGCTATAGCAGCACACTTAAACACAGTCCTGCCAGTATCATGCAGACCTGCCACAGCAGGGTTTCTCTTGCATGGCTTGTACCTGTAAGATTATGCTCCACTGCACAGGCTTTAGGACTTAAGGGATTCTTGTATCTGCAGTGTGAATTTAAATATGTGACAGATGAGAAATCAAGATTATTAGAATATATGATAAATTTTCATTAATAATTGAAAAGCTTATGTGAAATATCAAAGGATATTCAACTGAGTTGAAGGTTTACCTGCAAAATTATGCTTGCCAACAAAAATACTGTGCATTGTAGATCAAGAAAGTGTAGTATATGGTATTTAGTGTAACTGGGCAAAACAGCAAAGGAGATTGTTATAGCACAATAAATAACTCTATAGTATATAAAGGGTCGTAGATATGACTGTTTATATTGGTAGGCTAACTAGGGAACTCTAAAGCTTTTTTGCAACAAAGTCCCTTTTTATACGTATATATCTGGAAGAAAGCACATTTTTTCTGAAAATCTTGAAAGGTTATAATCATGGTTTAAAATAAGTAACTCTCATTTTTTCCTTTGTGGTCAATTCCACTTCTCCAAAGAACCTCATAAACACAATGGGCCCAATGCCAAAACAAAAATTAAATGCTTGTGTGATCCCAAGGGAAGACATACTTTAACTATGAAGTATTCTCACAAGAAACCTTGTAAACCGTACATGAAAGTGAATGATCTAGTGTTTGTGGCATTCACATTTGTTGCTTTGACAGCACTGTTTATCAAAATAACTGCAATTTTCAAAGAAAGACTACTTAATTTTGACTATTGCTATTATGTTGGGAAGGACCTACAAATAATGAGTTCACTAAGTTTTTGAGTTAGTTTGCAGTTGATCTAGTTTGTTCTGCAGCAGTCAGTTAATGCCTTCAAAGTATCATATATTTGTCAGTTCATTATTTTCTCTAAGCATAGATGGAATACATTAAAGCATTTTGGAAGCATTTAAAAATAAAAGAGGTTGAAAAAGAACAGTACCCCGCATGTCAACCCTTTAGAGAACTGAAAAAAAAGATGCTTTGTTGTATTGTTTTCCTAAGATAATTCTACTGTCCTTTCCCCTTTCCCTCATCTGCTGTATTTATCTGTTTTTCTTATTTAAGCATCTGCAATTAAAAAGCAAGTCAGGTTACATTCAACAGCTATGGTTGCACTTGTATTACCCTGATATTCTCTAGTTTCTCTTTGCTTTTGTTACTGATTTATAAGATCTGGCTGTAATTTGGTAGCATGCATTTTAAAAGAAGTGGCATTTTAACATCAAAAGATACAGAAGCAGTAAAGGTCTCAGACTTGCACAAAGTTTCCACATACACAATATACTATTGTTTGTACTGCATATGCATAACAATTGTTTGAAAGTATTCAGCCTTGCTTGCCAATAACTTCTTAGTCATGTGTATAGGCCTAGACCTTTTACAGTTGGAGCTTTTTATTTGGCCTGCTTAGAAAGATAGAGGCAAAATTCCTCCTGGACTTTAGTGAGATCTGGATTTCACTCACAGTGCGTAAGTAACCTAACAGCACCAAACAGAATATCTGCAATATGCAATTAAATTATGTCAAATGTCAGAATAGTGTGCCAGATCTCCTAATGTAATTGTGTTTCATTTACAGCTAACAGAATAAAAAAACCCAAACACAGGTATATTTATTAATGGATTTCAGGAGCTTGCAAATTTCACTCCAAAGTATAAAAGAAAATTCTCAGATTTGTTGTATTCTGCAGGCATGAAGATAGATCTTGCTTAGTCAAGGAGCATGCAGGAGAATATGTGGAAAACATAGCTGTTGTAAACAAGGGAAATAGATGAGGCTGAATGTGAGTTGTAATGAAATAATGCATTACATTCAGTCTTATATTAGCATTTTTACACTAACAGGAGATGATTCAAGCAGGCATAGAAGTCATAACAATCTAGCAGTGATGAACTAGCCCATGGTTATTCAAGCAGTAGTGTGAGGCAAGGTTGCCTACAGTAGCAAGGTACTGAATTCGTGGTTTCAGTGCTGGGAGATCCTTTCCTCTGTTGTATTTTTGTGTTACTAAGAATCACCACTGGACACTGAAAATCCATCGTGAAGCATGAGTGGCCCCACAGGAACAAAAATTATAATGTGCTGTGTTTAGGTACTTAGCGATTTAAGTGTATTTTACAAAGGAACATAGAGAAGAGTTTCATCTTCTCCTTTTTTAGCTGGGATGGCCAAGGCATTTGAGTTTGGTACATCTGCTTCAAGCCTGTGGCTGTGAATTTTCTGTAGGTCCCTGAAGTTGGATGGCTGTGGACTACAGATCACTGCTAGGTCAGCAGGTTGTTACCCACAAATACAACACGATGATACTGTAGTTCTGAAACCTACGGTTCCTTTTTGTGTGCTTTTCTCAGCTGTTCTGAAGTTGTCAACAGGTTGACTTGCCTAATGGTATCATGGTTTCCTTTTCCATCCCATTAAGAAAACAAAGCTGTGGAATACTGCTCTACTGGCTTCATTCTCCAGCAGTACCCAAAATACCTTTCTACTGGAAACTGCACTAGGACCAAACTCCTCAACTCAGGAAGTATGCTGCAGAGACAACACTGTGGAAGGTATGCCTTAGAGCTTTCATTCCATTTTGACACGTTCTCTGTCCGCCAATTAAATAGGGTGCCACAAGCAGGAGGGAGAAATTACTCCCCAGGCAAGCATAAGGGGAGAAATAAAATGTAATAACAGTGAAAACTGTAATTTGGAATGAGAGTTGGAAGCGACACAAATTGAAAGACTGAAGTCTGTAAGAGTTTTACTACTGACTTCAGTGAAATCAGAATTTTGCCCAGTTTAATGTAGAATAATCCAGGCCAGGATTTATGAACACCCTGCATACTGATAACAGGCAGCACCAAGCTGTATTTAATCAAATAGTGAGTGGAAAGTCAGAGTATGCTGTCTGTGGTGAGTAGCTTCAGTAAATAGTGCCTTTTAAAGTCTTTACAAACATGTTCCACCATCTTTTTTAGACAAAGAAAAAGCACTGCACCCCCAAATTTATTAATATCAACAGCTGGTTTTGGTTTTGTTAAATAAATTGTATTCTCTCATTTGTATCTTTTCACTAGCCTCTCAACTTCACAGATCAGCACTCCAGTCCCTCACGTCCTCTGTTCAGATCTGCTTCTTTAACATTGAAAATACTTAACACCAGCTAACTGCTAAGAAATTAGAAGATTGATGTTGTTCTATCTAGAATATAATACAGTTAGTATAGTTGTAAGAGCACTCACAACCTAGATTTTCCAGTAGTCCAGATCTGATATTTGCTGGTTGCACAACCTTTGACAAATCATTTAACCTCTCTGATCCATAGCTTACATATCTGCAAAACAGATTTAGTAATAATTACCTACTTTTCGTGTTGAGGGGATTAATTAATTAGTGTTTGTTAAGCACTTAAAATCCCTTGGATGAAAGGTACTAAATTAAAAGAACATTACTTTTAGGCTTAGACATTTAAATGCCAGAAAGGACTATTGTAATAATTCATCTGATCTGAAATATTAGAGTCCCTGTGAATTCACTGCATTTGGCCTATGTGATTGCTGAAGAGTCTCTCTCCTCCAATAATGTCTAGTCTTGGATTTAAAAAGTTTGAGGGATGGACAGTCTGATACCCATGGACAGCTGTAACCTGGTGATGCTATAAAACTAGTTGTTACACAACTGGATCAAATTTGCCGGGTACAGCTTTTATCCCTTCTGATTTCATCTAGACTTTGTCTGCTATGTATAAGTTCTCTGTTATCATCCATATCTTCTGTGCTAGTTGATGCTTATGTTTCCTTCTGACTGACTCTTGGAGCTTAGTAATAACATGCTTTTCAGTTTTACATTAATTTCTGTAGTTCTTCACAGAACAGTTTCCTAATTTTCAGCATTTTTTTGTTATGGATACTAGAACTGGATGCAAATGGACTTGGCAAGCCACATAAAGGTAAAAGATCCTCTTGCTTCTCACAGATAAATATTTCTGTACCTACATCTATGACTATTGCATTAACTCTATGAGCAAAGTTGAATCAAATGTATGAAGAGGCTCATAAACACTTGATTATTCACTGTAAAGAGAAAAGCAGTGGCTTTTAAAGAAGCCTTTTGGCCTGTTGGTCCTCCAAAATAACCAGCATTTTCTTTATTCTGTTGTTTGTCCATTAAATAAGATTAGCATAAATGAACACTTTGCTAAATTTTAATCCACTAAAGCATCATACGTTGGAATATCAGACTTTTTATTCACAGGAGCATCAGGTAAAAATCTATGTATTCCCCTATCGAAGGGATACATTTAAAATTTTTGTGAGGCTAAGGGTATGAGTCAGTAGCCTTTCTGTGCACCATATTTTTGTAGTTTTACATGCTTTAGCACTTCTGTGATCCCCAGGCAATAACTGCATCTTGTGAATTTCTTAAAAAGAACCTTTTTTTTTTTTTTTTTTTTGCTTACCCACATTTCCTTCCTCTGGTCCTGTCTTGCATTTTGCTTTCTTTCAAACTGACTAGAACAATCCTTAAGAACACTGTCACCTTGGTCAGTTTCTCTGGGGCCTTCATCTTTATACAATGAGTAAACTGCATTTTATTCTATTCTTTTTATTCTACATTAGTTAGATCACTGTAGCCTGATTTTTCCACCTGAAAATATATATATTTCCCATTTAATAACATAAATTATGTTCTTGACTTTCTTTGTCCTGTTTTTAAGGTAATGATAAAGACATCAGTGACAAGAAAACCAAAGACTCTTATTACATTTAGAAAGAAACAGTATTGTAAGCATATATAGTAGATTTAAAATAAATTACATGCTATAGAAAACAGAGGCAGACAAAATTCCCCCGGTATAGTCCCTGGTGATTTTGCCAGTGGAGTTTCAAATGCCAAGTGCTGAATCTTCACCTTATCTTTAGAAGCTATTCCATAATGTTGGAGATCTAACCATGAAGATTTTTATTCCAACGTTCAGACTACACTTCCTCGTACTTTAATCTCATGCCATCCTTGCTAGCTGTATCCATAAACAATTGCTCTTCCTTCATGGGATTTACAATCCTGCAATGCGTGTGTTTGAATTTAATTAGAAGCCATTTCAAATAGAAATAATCAAAATTATTTTTGCCTCTGTCTTACTGGACTAGGTTGATGTTAGAGTCCGGTTCTCTGTGATCAGGTTCTTTTAGATATTCCACACAAAGACAGTTTTCATGTGTTAATACCAAATCTATTTATTTTAAGATATTTGACATTACATGGGATTTTGATTCGGCGGAGCGATACAACAATATAGAGAAATCGTAACACAAGCATAATAAAGCAATTGCAATATACAGTCGAATAGCAATAAAAATGTGATTCCCGTTACCAGTGTCTATGTGCTTCCCACCACAGCTCTGGGCGTCCCCAGCCACTGGGAAGGAATATATGGGTTGAAGCCAGCTCAAGCCTGCTGCTGTCTTTGGAGTTCATTTTGTTAGTCCCTCAGTTTTTGTACTCTGTGTTGGACTGAGCCACTCGTACGTGCACTTTCCGCCATACTGGTCTGGTTGGCATAGGAAGACATTCACACCTTTTTGATTAACTCAGGGAAGCCCATTTCCACAACTAGTTGATGTGCTTAACTGATAGAGCCCTTGATTTTAAGCAAAGGCCGCCCTTACGTCCCCGTTGTGTTCAGCTTTCTTTACAGGGGCTGTGGTCAACTCCTGGTGTCCTTCTCTGGGCCCCAGAAGCAGGTATCTTTGCCCATCTCCTCTGAGCCGTCTTCCATTGTGGGGGTTTGTTGGTAAGTTACAGTTGACAATGACCTGACCCTTAGTGATTTTGCAGTTATTTCCACAGAGAGAGGAAAACAATTATGGTAAGATACGTGCACTTTAGCTAATGCACTAGTGAGGTCATCAGGAATGAAAGCAGGGATGGCACAGGCTGTTATGCACATATCACACCGTTCTGAAGAAGCACGGAGCGTAGTAAAAATACAGCTGAGATCTATACATTAGACTAAGTACTTCTAGCGGTGAAGTTAGAGTGCATTTGCTGTCCAGGATTTTTTTATACTTACCTTTTCCTGATGCTTTCTTTTCTGTGTCCCTGATGACACCCTCATGACAGGATGCTGGACTCAACAAACCTTTTGTCTGACCTGGTGCAGCTGTTCTTACATTCTAAATGTAGTAGGAACATCACCAGGGCCACTAACTAGTGTCAGTCAAGCTTGAGAAGTGTTTTAATCCAAAAAATCTTTTGTAAGAAATACGTTCCTTAAATGGATTGTGGCCCTTTTTTTAAAAATACCTTAAGCAGCAGAGACGAACAAACCAAGACTTATATGCTTAAAACCCAGCTAAGGTTAATTTTAACTCATTTCAGGCAAAGATTTCAAAGTAAATACTGATCTAAAACCACAGTATTCCTCTGGGAAGTATGCTTGACTCTGAATTATTCTAATAGCTTTACAAATGCATGAATAGGGTAAATGAATTATTCCACCAAACTCTGACATAATACTGTTATTACATTTGACTTCAAGACCTGAGAAGACCACATATATGTAATGCCTGAGTGAATTAGTGGTACACAAACACAGCTAGGCACAGTTGCTACTGCAGCAAGGTTATAAGCTTGTTCTTGTAAAGTGAATATATTAATATATATATTTATGTAGCTACATTTCACTGACTATATGCTAAAAAGCTGTATTCTTTTCACACAGAATAACTCACAGGTGAACACAAAAAAGAAAGAATCCTCATAAATAAAAAAGGACCCTCCCTTTCCAATTCTGTTTACTGTCCTCTGCCTGTAGCACAGTGTGTAGTTTCTCTCCAGTTCCCAGTTGTATGCACCAGACATGGGAGTCTGGTGGTATTTGATGGGTGGAAAGTGTAGCCACTCTTCATCATTTAAACCAGGCCACAGGTCTTTCCTTCATCACCCATCCCTCAGATGCAGTACAGTTTCAGAGAAGGGTGTCCCATCACTTTTGCTCCTTCTCACACTTCTGCCTACAGGCTGCCTATTCCTGAGGATTCAGTCCAAGATGAAACTTCCCTTCTGAAATGTCCTACTAATTTTTTAAGATGTGGAGTACTCACTGGAAACTCATGGCGTTAATCAAGCCCAAACTGAATGAAGAATACTTTATCTGAAGTGATAGAGCCAGAACAATAATTTCAATTTTCTTCTAAATTAATGAGCTGTGCGTGAAAACTAATTGTTCAGCACATTGTATTTCACTGTCTGAGGGAAAGACAGGAAGATGAGCAAAAGTTCAATCTGTATCATAACTAACATTTCATATACACTTACTTACGTTTCATTAATACTCAAGTGCATTTGTAAAGTAGGCAAAGTGGTACACATAAATGTAAGGTCTGATTTATAAACCATAGTTAACAGATAGGGATGCAAGTGGGCAGGAGACTTCCAATAGAAGTGGACATTTGTGATAATACCCTTGAATTATTTCCTGCTATCTACAGTTGACTGTAAGTCTTTTCACAAGTTTATGGTTCCACAGTTGTCCAGCCAACAACTCAAATTGGTAAAATACAGATGATCATCTGAGGGCTTGAGTTATCTGCTGGCTATGCACTGTATTCTCCCCAAAGAAAATCTATGTAAAAAGCAACGTAGACATTACTAGCTTTCTGAGGCTACTCCCTCATCTGAAAATAAATTACAGCCGTTGGTAAATGCCATAATTAATTCTTTCAAATTTTGTAAGATACCATTATTTCTAATGGTAGCCTAAAAGTTGTTTATGTGTTTTGTTAATTCTAGCCATTTTTGTCAAACCATGTGCTCTTGGGGAATCTCCTGCCAGAAATACAATGAGTTCTGCATTCTGAGTGACAGCTCTAGATTAACAGGTCAACAATATTGTAAAAAGGTCATTGGTGACTCCCCTGACAGACAGACTGCTTTGAGTTTTAAGAGCTTCTGTGTATCTCTGGCAGAAGGACTGGGCACTACATAAGATAAAACTTTCTAATAAATCTTGAAGAGACTAAAGAATGAAGTGGAACAGTCATGTAAGTGGAATGAAGTGGAATGAGCTCGATCTTCATGGCATGTTGCCACTGTGTTCCCAAATGGCTGCAAAATGAAATAAGGAGAGAATGTGTGATCATCATGGAGCAATATGAGTAACCAAAGAAAAAAGAATTAAAGGCAAAACATTTTGAGGCTCTAAGGGAAATCAAATCAAAAGGGTCAAATTCCTCTCACATCACCACTGGCTGCCAAGGCTTTAGCAGATTATTGTGTGTGACAGATAGCTTTGTGAATAGGCAAATCACTTTTTTTTCTTTTGGTCTGTTGCCTCATTGCCTGCTGTGGCAGATAGGTAATGGAGATTACTTCATGCCCAAGTGGGAATGAATAGGCTACTGTGTACAAGTCTGTTGGGAAGAATAATATTTTGGTTATCTTTAGCTCAGAGCAGGGTATTTTTGCAAAGAGTTCAAAGTAGATTCATTAGGTTGCAGTGAACAGGGTGACAGAGTAAATAAGAAAATAATAGGCAGTTTGGGCAACCTTGAAAATAGTATTAATTTGAGTTAATGTATTAGTCTTTTAGAGATTTCACATTTGACTGTTTCTCTTCCACCTGTGGCTCACTCGTGGAGGTCTCTGCTATTTTGAGGTTAAAAAAACCCCACTAACTTTGTTGGGGATAGTTGTGAGTGCTGAGACCACAATCATGTAGTGTTATTCAGTCAGCAGCATCTTACTTCATAAAGTTCCCACTTCACAAATGTCATGGCAACCTTCTGCCATAGAGAAGTGCAAAACAAGTTCCTACACTTCTGTTTCAGGACAGATTAGACAGATACGACACTGTCAGAGTAAAACACTAATACATTCCTTTGTCGCTGCTGCCATGTCACACTAGGTCAGGAACTGGCCCTGGACAGTGAAAAATGGAAGAGCTTGAGAACTAAGGCTTGGCTAAAAGTGTGATGAAAGCCAATTTAGCTGTAATCTGGCAGCTGTAAATTTAACTGTGATGGCAGAATATCTATAATTGGGAACTGCACAGGCAGGCAGATGGTATAGAAATAGAAAAAGAGCTAGCAAGCTTTTGGTGAATTTTTCTGACTATGATGGATGATTCTGAAACTGAAAGAAAATTATATTAATGAAGATGGCCCAATTATTTTTATAGTGTGTGTTTTGTGTAGGAGGGACCAAAGCTAGGGTAGTAAAACCAAAAAACCTCAGGTATGATAGTTTCATCACGTAAAAAAAATTTAAACAAATGGATGACTAGCGAAGCTAGCAAAGATACTTTCCAAACCAGAAGATGGTAGCATTAAGTCAATATGGTGTATTTTTGGCTTTCAGATGAAACTGCTTGATGATCAATAAGTGCACTTGCTGTGTGTGTGAAAGGAAAAGATTGGCATGAACCCTGCAGAAATGCTCAGCAACAGGTCATTAACAATTCTGAGAAGTATATAAAGTAAACCATAACAAAAGAAAGAAGCCTTGGGATTTATCTGAGATTTCCCCCATTAAGAGATGTGGCAGTATACACTTTGCTTATGCCGTCTGCACAAGTGAGAAGCTCAGTCCACTGCTTCAGGCACGACTATATTAAATATTGATGGGAATTCACTGTATAGTAGATTTTTCCTTCCAAGGAACTGATAAATAGTTAATGAGGAGTTAGGCAGCTGAGTCCATCATGAATGGGTAATTCCTTCAGTAACAACAGTTTGTTTGCCCCTTGAGGGTTCATTTTTTTTCTCTCTCATACAACAAAATATAATTTAACTTAGGTTTATTATTTTGTAACATAAAAAAATATATATGTATTGATTGCTGGGTTCTAAATTATCTGAACACCTTTGGAAATCTTTCCCTGCTCATAAATAAACAATGAACAAGTAGCTAGTCAGCATCTGTCTGATGAATTACAGTGTTTGAAGCATCACAGTCAATGTGATCTAGTCAATAACAGACAGCAGCAAAAAAGATACCAGCCTACCAGGCACAAAATGAGTCTCTCTGTTACTTTTACTCATTTCTTCATAGCCAGAGTGAATAAATATGCCCTTGCACATCTTAAACCTATTCTACTACTGTGGCAAGAGCCTTGGTACACTGAGCCAGCTGTTTGCCCCCTGTGTATTTATCTGCTATCAGCTGACTGCTTCTTTGTTAAAAAATAAAAAAAAAAAGTACTTTCTTTCCTGAGGATTTTGTGCTTAAAGAATGAGTCAGCTGGAGCTGGGACCCTTTTATGTATCTACTGAGGAATACAGAGGTAGGAAATGTTTACTCCACAGCATACTACCACTTCAGTTAGGCTTCAGTGAAAGAGTAAAGCAGTGCTGCAAATCCTCACAAACATCCAAGTCTGGGAAAGTGTATATTATTTCTTTTCAGAAACTGACCCCAGGTGAATTTTGACTTGTAGCTTGCATTAGAATAGAGAAGGTGAATGCTCACAGGCAATGGTCACCAGCTCAGATCAAATCCAAGTCTTCAGCTGCGTCGGCTGTTCAGTAGCATGTGCAAAGATCTTGCTCCAGGCAGCCAAGACAAAAGAAAGTGCGTAGAGACTGTTGGAAACTTGTGCAGGCTTTCTCAGCCACCTGTTATGAGCATGTCCAACTTTTTTCTGGCACCTGTGTCTGTTCAGTAGCTGTTCCCATTCAGTTCAGTAGATAAACATAGGTCATTGGGTTGTTGATTTAATGTTTCTAAAGTCCGGTAAGTGTTTCACAAGTATTTTAAGACAAAACATAGCAAAGAATATTAATGTTTTTCAGGTGCAGGGTGGGTGTTAAGACACAAAAGCATATCGGGTTTTGTGTGGGTATTTAAATGTTTTGGTAGAGTGGGTAAGCACAGTTAGCTCAGTGCATAGAACAATGATATTGCTGACAATGCAACATACTGTGTGATAGACTACCTTGTAGCAGATAAACTGAATGCTTTTATAGTTGGGCCACCTTCACTCCGCATTACCCTAAACCATCATAAAGCGTGAGTTTCAGTGCACAAATAATGCTAGCTATTTCTGCTATAAAAGTGCAAAACCCAACCAGACTTTGTGATATGTGTTAGAGAGATCCATAGGGGAAGACTGTCAAGACATAAATATTTCATAAAGCAATAAATCAGTATTATATTAAATAAGAAAACCTGAGGATCAACAGCCACCTCTCAAGTTAATGGGGGAAGAAATTGTTTGGGTTGCATTTTTATGTTTTACAAGTAGGCCTATTTTCTCAAGAATATATCTGAGTATTAAGGAAAAGAATTGATCTGAATACAATAAAATACTATACCTGGAGTACTGTCTTCTGATGAGTTAGTTCCAAAGCCTTACTACCACAAAATAAGAAGGGATGCTGGCTTTTTCAACACAACAGGTGCAGACAAATATAAAGAATGCATATTGTAAGTCAAACAGGCCCTCTATCCCCAGGGGAATTTATGTGAACGGAGAAAGTTTGTGTTTGTTCCTAGCAGTCCGCAGGAGTTTGGGTTGTCACTACAGCTATTGATCATGCTGACAGCACCCTTTTACCAAAACACACTGCTTTCAGCCTCTTCCCCAGCTGCCCCCATATCTGCGGATAGAAAAACAATGTATGCTGTTTTCTGTCACTGCAGCCGTTCTCCCCTGTTCTGTAGCATTTCTGCTACTGTGGCTTTTGTAGCTACTGTGCTACTGTAGTCGCATTTAACACAGACAGGAGTGAAGTTGGCTTCTCAATCACAGATTTTTTTTTTCCTTATAAATCATAATTCTACAGAGAACAGCCTGATTACTTAGGAAGCAGAGCACAACCCAGTAGGTTGCATGCAGCTACCTGCAGTTAAGACCGAGTGTATGTAGCAGACAGGGCACTTGCATTACTGGTATTTAGGCTCTACTTTGAGTGAAGGCAAGAACATAAGAAGATGAAATTAGTCTTGCTAGATCAGACCAAACCATCTAGCCTAGTGTCTTGTCTCTGTCCATAACTCCGTCAATCAAAAGTAGATGCTAAGGGAAGTTACTTACAAACATGATGTCAGCTTGTGAAGCCCTTTCTCCATGTTGGTACATTGTGATACACGACGGGATAGGACAGAAGCTGAAGCTTCCTTCTCAACCTAATGTGAGGGAATTGATCCCAGAGAAAGCTGAGATTTGTATACTTTTATCCCATTAAAAAGAAATAATTCATCTAAGTAGCACTGAAGATTGCCTGATGAAAATAAGGTGATAAGGCTCCTGTGTTCACAAATTCATGCAATTTGGAAAGGAACATCAGTAGTCCATAAATAGCAGCTAAATCAGTCTGCAAACCACAGCAGTGATGACAACAGCTCTTGAAGACACTACTTCAAGGATTTGTTTCATTGTATAAATGGACATGTTTGTAGTAAGTCTTCACCAGTCCTTACATGAGTTGGGCTGGGTGATCACCTTTGAATAGATGCCAACAACAGTTTAGAGTGAGGCAAACTTTCATTTATTTGTTTGGTAAGATGAAAACCACAAACCACCAGACCCTGGATACAGTTACATTTGCAGACTATGTGGCTAAAAAGGAGCTATTCTGAACAATTTGAGAAGACTGAGGAATGCTTTTAGAGATTGTTCTTCTTTACAATGTGCTTGGTGGATTGGGCTGAAGTGAAGAGGTTAATATTTATGAAACAGTAGTTAAAGAGTCTGTCAGAGACAGTGTAGATGAGAGCAAACCTCACTTGACAGATTTTGTGAAGAAACTGGAGGGCAACGCAGAGAAGATATCATGGAGAATAACGTGGCTAAAATTACATGCTGGAATGGATCACTGTCAATGGGACAGACAGCAAAAGAGTTACTAAGAAAAAAGAGGGACTTGGGTAGATTTTGGACCATAATGGCCTTGGCAGACAAGTAGGCAAATACTGGAGTGATGGACATAATGCTACAGTGAATCCCAGGGAGCAACGTTTGTAATTCAAGTACAGCAAATCCCAGGGCACAGATAAAAGTACCAAGGAGTACATCCAAGAGTACCAAAGGAAATAAAGTGTGAAATAATAGAAGCACCAATGAGGAAGCTGAATATAATGACCAGTAAACGCAGAGCAAAAGAAGAAGCAGCTGTTTTGTACCCTGTATTTTCTACCTGTAGAATTCATTGTCAAAGTGGGCTCACTGTATAAAATCCAGACACCAGGTAGGGTGGGTGTATGGTGTGACTTAATGATGGCTCTGTGGTTATCCAAGTGATAGACAGCCTGCTCTCAAGTCTCAAGCACATGGAGATTTAAGTGGTAAGGGAAGGAGGTTAGAAAAAAGGTTTTCCATGTCTCAGCCACCTGTAGTATTAGTGGTAGGTACATTATAAATTTTGCCGTCTCTGCAGGATCAAGACCAGCCATTACCCAGGGCCACTGACTATTTCTGAATGATCAGAGATGTCCGGTAAAAGCAGATTGTTGTTTCTCCTTAGTGTGTTTCTCTGTCAGGCCTCTGGTCTTTGATGGGTTTCTTGATTATTTTTGCCACAACTAGTGTGTTTCTGTGTCCGAGTCTGATGGCTCGTGAATCAAGCCTGTGCTCAGAGGCAAATGCATTCTGAGACTTACCTCGAAGGTCTCTATGTTAGTGTGTGGAGCTTGAGCAACATTCAGAAAGAATTGCAAGGTCAGGTCTGGTTGCAGGGCTACAGCATGAGCAGAGTCACAGAGACTGAGTGGGACAGCATGTGCACCATGGGCACAGTCTTCTTTGGGGAGAGAAGAAAAGGAGGGAGGATTGCACCCTGTATAAAGGAGCTTCTTGATGATACACAGCTCTAGTGTGAAATCAGAGGTTTGTCTTTTGGTGGTCTTTGGATCAAGACCAATGAACCCTGAGGATGTTATGGGGATATAATGGGAAAATGGCTTAGAAGAAATATGTCACATGCCTCGGCCACCTGTAGTGATTGGGAAAATTATAAGATTTATTTGCTTAAGTACTTAGGGAGAAGGCCAAAGCTCAGGTGGAGCTAAACCCAGCTCTCAGCCTAGAAGGTAATGTAACTTTAGTAAGTATGCTAGTAGTGAAAGAAATTTGGAAAAAACCTGGGCCTGTTGTTGAACATGAAAGACAACCTAATCAGTAGTCCTCAATATCTTGGTATCTGGTTTACAGCTAGGAACAAAGGGAATTGAGGCCTATATGCTTCAATAATTTCATCAGTAACTTGGAGGCTAAAAAAGCAATTTGTGGATGATAGTAAAGAAAAGGAAGAGATTATTAGCTGGAAAGTAAAACTTCAGTCCTGATGGACCTCAAGAAACTTGAAAATTGGTCAACAGACATCTTAGGCAGTTCAAATGTAAATTATGCACGTGAGCATAAAAGCCTAATGCACATATACAGGCTGGAACTGACTAGCTGAGTAGCAATCCCAACATAAATGTCTGTAACTGCCAGCACTGCAATCACATCAGAAATAAGGGAAAGTGCACACTTTAGGAAGAGTCTGGACATCAGATCAAGGGCAGCTACTGTGCATTGTTTCTCAGCCCCTGTAAGGCTGCTCCTAAAATACTGTGTCCAGTTTTGGGTTCCATATCAAGAGGCGTGAGGAGAAAGGGTGTCAAACAGGCTACCAAGATAGTTACGAGCCTAGAGCAGATGACCTTCAAGAAGAAGTTGAGAGAAATAGGCTTGTTCAGTGTGATGGTGAGGTTATCTGATAGCAGCCCGGAACTGCTGGAAGGCAATTTATGATTTGATGGAGCCAGACTCTTTCCGTTAGAAGAAAATGACAACAAAAGTATCAAAGAACACTTACTGCAGCTGGCAGGTTAAGATTAAATGTTTGGGAAAAATTCCTAATAAAGATCATAAAATGCAGCCCTGGAATAGTGAGATGTTGTAGGATCTCCACCCTTGGAGGTTTTCGTGACTTGACAAGGCGAAGTCATGTCTTACCTGATCTACAGCTGGGGAAAATTTTGCTTCAGGAGAGAGGCTGAACTGGATGACTTCCAGAGGAACCTTCCAACAAACATTCTCTGAATCCATCACTACCTCAAGGTTAAGTATATAATTTTCTTTTCTGTATGTTGTTTGATTTCCACTGCATCAAAATGGACTCATTTCGATGAAGCCCAGAAGCTACTCTCAGGGTGTTTTTTTAAACCTCCTTTGCCTTAAAGGAAAGACTAGCAAGGGAATTTTGCTTCTATGACTTGGCAGAAGACCTATCTATAGCTTAGGATAAAACCTATTTTGATGTTGGTTTGCCCTATCACCTTTGCCAGGAAGAATTGCATAGTTTGCTTTGCAGTGTCACTTCATTTGAGAGGATAGTCTTGAGTTAATAGCAGCAGTGAAGGTCAGGAGATTAGGGAGAAAAACTAATTGCATGCTATAAACAACCCAAATATACTTCATTCTGCACCAGGGCTTTTATCAGCTCTTGTTTTATCAGAAATCAATCCATCCCTTCACAGTTTATTTGTTCATAGGATAAAAAATTAGAGCTTTCAGTAGTAAATATGGAAACTGTAACTATAATTCATCAGGTTTTTTATCTCTGTTAAGCTTGTATTATTCACGCTAGAAACTCCATGTATCTCTCATTTTACCAGGGAATGTGACATTTATTTCTATAAACATAGAATCATAGAATC
>VZSF01007974.1:0-50221 GCA_013398295.1 Chionis minor | reverse complement strand
CCCTCGACCTGCTGTCCATGCTTATATAGTAAGTATAATAATGATTAATTTAATTAATAATATTAATTCATAGTAATAGTGGTAATAGTAATTAAATAATAACANGGTCTAGGGATTAAAAAAATTAAAAAAAAAAAAAAGAAATTAAAAAATCAGTGTAGAAACTGAGAAGAAAAAAAATCTTAAAAAAGAGAAAATTTCTTAACATAGTACATAGTGCAAAAAGGAAGAAAGGAGATAGATGAGATAAAGAACAACAAATAGGCAGATTTATCCATTCCCTAAAGGTACAGGACACACCAAGTTTAGAGTATGAACATGAACTTGGAACATCATTTGTTTTTTAGGGAGAAATTATTGACCAAGATAAATTTACACAACTGCTATTTGGGCTCTCTGGCAGAAAAGGCAGGCTGAAATTACTTTCTTGGGGAATAATATCGCTGTTTTTGTAATCACTGACTAGAGGCATTTGTGGTGCTGAATTGTCCCTCCCTAGTGTAGGACAACATGATGAACGATGCTTGTTTGAGCAGGAAACAATGGAGGAGAAACACTCTGCCGGTATTCACGCGTCACTTGTGTAGCAGTTACGGTTCCTCAATATTTTTGGACAGATACTCTTGAATCATGAAGTTTTCTTTCTCCTCCAGGGTGATGCCTTTACAGGGGCATCACCCATAGAGAAGAGGACTTCATTCCACATCTAAACCACCCTATTTTAAAGATGAGACTTGATTCCAGTCTGCAGATACAGCTTCACTTACATGTGAACTGAGCACATGTGAGTCAGGCTCCCTTAAGAAAATTTTATTCTTCAGGGACAGCAATGCAAAGGATTCCTGAAAAGAAATCTCACTCTTTCCTTTGGAGCAACAGAGATGAGAAAGAGAATTGCAGGTAAATTCTATTTAGTTGAATTTAGGTGAGATTTTTCTTCCCCGCCCCACCAAAGATGACTAGATAAAAACACCTGTCAAAGAAGGCAGGAGGATGCGACTCTGGGTAAAACAATATCAGGTGCCACTCAGGACAGCACTAACAGGTGTCATATATGAAACTGGATGAGTTATGAGATACAGCTGAGTGGTGCAATGTCAGGGTGAGAACTAAGGCAGCACTTCTCTAAAAAATGCCAGCCACCCCGTCCTTCCCCTGTTCTCATGTGGGCAGAGCATCTGGGTGGGCTGGAAGCATGCCAGGGAGATCAGTATGGTCCTGTGTCATGGATCAAACAGAGCAGAGTACAAAGACAGTCTTCCTCTTTTTGATATCTTTATTCTTTTTGTTTGGCTATGGACTATGCAATCTCTGCTCAGGAAAAAAGAATCGTAGAATCATAGAACTATAGAATGGTTTGTCTTGGAAGGGACCTTAAAGATCACCTTGTTCCAAACATCCTGCCATGGGCAGGGACACCTCCCACTAGACCAGGTTGCTCAAAGCCTCATCCAACCTGGCCTTGAACATCTCCATAGATGGGGCATCCACAACTTCCCTGGACAACCTGTTGCAGTGTCTCACCACCCTCAGAGTGAAAAATTTCTTCTTGAGATCTATTCTAAACCTAGTCTCTTCCGGTTTAAAACCGTTCCCCCTCATCCTATCACTACATTCCCTTGCAAAATGTCCCTCTCCAGATTTCGTGTAGTCCCCCTGGAAGGCTGCTCTAAGGTCTCCCCGGAACCTTCTCTTCTCCAGGCTGAACAACCCCAACTCTCTCAGCCTGTTCTCACAGTACAGGCACTCCAGCCCTCTGATCATCTTCATAGCCCTCCTCTGGACCTGCTTCAACAGGTCCATGTTCTTCTTATGTTGAGTACTTCAGAGCTGGACACAGTATTCCAGGTGGTGTCTCACGAGAGCAGAGTAGAGGGGCAGAATCCCCTCCCTCGACCTGCTGTCCATGCTTATATAGTAAGTATAATAATGATTAATTTAATTAATAATATTAATTCATAGTAATAGTGGTAATAGTAATTAAATAATAACAGTAGTAATCATGGGCTTCTTAAGTGTTTGTTAGAATATGTAAGCTCCTAAGCCACACTTTCCACTTAGAAGCAAATAAATGATTTTAATNCTCTGGGTAAAACAATATCAGGTGCCACTCAGGACAGCACTAACAGGTGTCATATATGAAACTGGATGAGTTATGAGATACAGCTGAGTGGTGCAATGTCAGGGTGAGAACTAAGGCAGCACTTCTCTAAAAAATGCCAGCCACCCCGTCCTTCCCCTGTTCTCATGTGGGCAGAGCATCTGGGTGGGCTGGAAGCATGCCAGGGAGATCAGTATGGTCCTGTGTCATGGATCAAACAGAGCAGAGTACAAAGACAGTCTTCCTCTTTTTGATATCTTTATTCTTTTTGTTTGGCTATGGACTATGCAATCTCTGCTCAGGAAAAAAGAATCGTAGAATCATAGAACTATAGAATGGTTTGTCTTGGAAGGGACCTTAAAGATCACCTTGTTCCAAACATCCTGCCATGGGCAGGGACACCTCCCACTAGACCAGGTTGCTCAAAGCCTCATCCAACCTGGCCTTGAACATCTCCATAGATGGGGCATCCACAACTTCCCTGGACAACCTGTTGCAGTGTCTCACCACCCTCAGAGTGAAAAATTTCTTCTTGAGATCTATTCTAAACCTAGTCTCTTCCGGTTTAAAACCGTTCCCCCTCATCCTATCACTACATTCCCTTGCAAAATGTCCCTCTCCAGATTTCGTGTAGTCCCCCTGGAAGGCTGCTCTAAGGTCTCCCCGGAACCTTCTCTTCTCCAGGCTGAACAACCCCAACTCTCTCAGCCTGTTCTCACAGTACAGGCACTCCAGCCCTCTGATCATCTTCATAGCCCTCCTCTGGACCTGCTTCAACAGGTCCATGTTCTTCTTATGTTGAGTACTTCAGAGCTGGACACAGTATTCCAGGTGGTGTCTCACGAGAGCAGAGTAGAGGGGCAGAATCCCCTCCCTCGACCTGCTGTCCATGCTTATATAGTAAGTATAATAATGATTAATTTAATTAATAATATTAATTCATAGTAATAGTGGTAATAGTAATTAAATAATAACAGTAGTAATCATGGGCTTCTTAAGTGTTTGTTAGAATATGTAAGCTCCTAAGCCACACTTTCCACTTAGAAGCAAATAAATGATTTTAATTTTAAATACTTTTTTTTTTTTTGCTATTCCTAGACAGGCTGCTATTCGAGAAAGTACAGTGGTTCTGATTGTCTCACAGTTGTCCAGCGCTTGCCTCTCTTTCTGGGCTCAAACAGTCATCATAATGTAATTGGTGGCATTTGTGTGCATCGGTGGGCTTGTACATATATTGGTCTTCCTTTAAAAGGCTTAATAAATGCAGAGAAATCGGATTGCACATAGGCTGTGTTTCAGCTCTGTGTTCCTTTTTGGCCAGGGACTTCAGCCTGTCAAAAAGCCTAAACACATCCAGACATGGGTAGCTGAATAATGTAACCGCAGCTCCTAACAACACTGTCAGGAAGCCTACAAATGCCTCTTTCCAGGATTATTCTTTGCAAAAAACATCTCATCATTCAGTTTTTATAAGGTGACATGAGGTGAGGATGCTGAAAAAAATAAGTGTCTGCTAAAAAAAATAAGTATCTGGTGTTTATCAAAGGTAGGATAAACTGACAATGCAACCCTATCTATCTTCTCCCCTCCACCCATCACCATTTTTCTGTTCTGTTCTGTTCTGTTCTATTCTATTCTATTCTACTCTACCCTCCACCTGGGTGTGGGTAAAATTTGACTGCTCATGAAGGGCAGTTATTCACTGGCAAAGACCCAAAGAACAAAAACTTGCACGGCAAGTTCTTTGGGGCAGGAACTGTTTATTCAGTGTATCCCATACAGTATGTCACATAGTGAGGCCCCAACCTGGTTGAGACTGTCATGAGTAATAAATAAATCAGTATTAATCATCGTGAGCAGCAGCCACCTTGGGATGAGAAAATGATTCATTACTCCAATCTGCTGAATTATTCACTCTTCTGGTGCAAAAATGGCATGAAATATGAGTGCTGAGGATGTGGAGGTTTTTAGCATGATAGGGATTTTATTCTGGTATTAGAGGTAAAGTACAGCTGGCGTAAAAGGAATTCTATTTGAAATTTGTGGTGAAAAACATGGCAGTATTTTTATTGAATAACGTATTTTCCTAAAAATAGCCCTTCTTTTGTTTACACTTTTTTTTTTAACATTCCAACACAGAAATAGCTCGCTTAAGTCTTCCTCATCCAAAATTGTATTCAGCACCATGCAATTAAAAAGAATCAAAAATAAGAAAAAAAGTTGAAGTTTTAATTTTTATGAAGATTGTTTTTTTCAAGAAAGAAAATAAATATCTACTGAAAAGAATAATTTCCTTGTAAAATCAGGAATTTTCCAATTGCCTGTAGTATGAACTTCTAGGAGTGAAGGGCTTTTTAAAGGTATCAAGAAATTATGTGAACAGTAAAATTTGGAAGAGATTAAATAAGGAGAGTATCAAGGAGCATGCAAATGAAAACTAGTGTCTTCTGCACTAATCTCCAAAGGAAAATTCTGCAGAAGATTCTCATTTGCCCAGAAAATGAAATTGCACCCAATGTTATGATCTGGCTACCTTCACATAAGAGGCCATGAAGCACAGGAATATATTTTGAGGTCTTCCTTTTTGAAAATAAGTTTGAACTTAAATTTCTCCTTCAGTTTGCCACTATGGATCTTCCAGAGCATCATGGCTTATGGTAGCACTTTCACTTTTTGAATGATTATTTGCCTTGATACTGTTATTCCTATCGATAATGTCACATGATGATTCATACCTTAATGTGTCCTGTGAGACAAAAAAAAGGGAGAAGGTTTCACACAGGGAGATATGTAATTTAATGAAAATAAAAAAGAGGATCTCTCGTTCAGAGAAATCAAAACAAACAGTATGAATACCTTCTTTCTGACAGTCCCTTTTTCGATAGCTGAAGCGGTGACTGAGATGACAGCTACCAGTGCTATCAGTGCTGCTAATCTCATACATATGGGTTACTTGTGCTCTGGTAGAAGATGGACTTATTTGAGTGAATTATTGCATTTCCATGATCTGATTCGTGGATAATAATAATAATTCTAGCCATTTTGATATCTATTTCTAACTCTAATATCGTCTTTCTTGAGGGCACTTTCTACTAAACAATATTGGGTTTACTGCCTGTGTAGGAAATAAAATCACAGTACACAAAGAACAATGTAAATTAAATAAATTGAACCAATAAAGTGCTTCAAAGCCTTTACCTTATTGGAAGTATTTAGGGATGTGAATGAATTAGGATATTGGTTTTCCTGTCCACCCAAGTCTTTCCAAAGACTGCCAGCAGGGGATACACCTTCAAGAATGTAAATGAATGCCAACCTAATGAGAACCCATTAATATTATTAAATTATCCAGAAAACACTATTCATCACTGTAAACTCATTTAGCAGAGAAGAAACTCAACCGAATTACTGTAGGGTCCTTGGCAGTTACCCAATAACCATGATGAATAAGGCTAGTTCCTGACAGCTTATTGACACTGATGCTGCTCTCAGAAGCTCCCCAGCACCCCATCCTCATATTGGACTTCAGGAGGATTGTTGTGTCTTGAGGAAAAGTTGCATGGAGAGAGGAGATCTACTTCCAAGATGACGGAGAGAAATGAGCGTTCGTTTGCCGTTTCTATTCTGCCAAGTAGTCCCTCCCCACCTTTGCCCAGCAGACCTAACCCTACCGGCCACCCGCTTCCTCCAGACTGTTGGAGGCTGTGGGGTACAGAGTGAGGAGAACAGCCGTCCAGCTTCATCCATCCGCTGCAGTCCAGATGATGAATTATCACAGATGCAGCAGACTGATTAGCATAACTCATAAAATCCAGTGAACTCACAGAGCAGGTCAGGGAGAGGAACCACACATGCGAGAAAGAGAAACCTTAAATTAAAATCAGACTATGTAAGCATGAAGACAAAGTTCACCTTCCAGCCTGGGTGAACACCCCAGAATCAATCAACCTGATATTCCAGCAGAAAGTATGGCATGAGAGAGAGTGAATGCTGGGTGTTTTTTAATATTCTTCTGTTCTGTATAGTTGGCTTTGCAGGGATTGAGTTCCTCAGTGCTCCCCCTATTGAACTGCCAAGGAAGTACTTGATATGTGTGGGACTGGTGGTCCTCCACCCTTGGTGGGAGCACAGTCCTATCCAAGACCAATTTGCATCTCCATCCAGGTAAGAACCAGAAGTGTTTGTTGTTGGGATACTGACTGAAATGGTGAGGGTTCTTCCTGGCAACCTGTTGCTGCTGCTTTGGGGAGCCCTAAGATCAACACAACTTTCTAGGCTATTGGAAGGACAGATCCCTCTTTTCCTTTCCAGGTCAGGTTGGATGGGGCTCTGAGCAATTTAATCTAGTTGAAGATGTCCTTGCTCACTGCAGATAAGGGGTTGGACTAGATGATCTTTCAAGGTCCCTTCCAACCCAAACTATTCTATGATCCTATGATTCCAGTTTTCTAATTACTTCAAGGTTTCTTATGGCCTCTGTGCTTCTCAGGAAAATTGTTCTCACTGAAGACATCCTCTGTACAGATCTCGTATACAAGCTTTTGCATGAACTTATACCCCTCTAAATTAAGTCTTTTCTGAACTCATGTTTTGCTATAGAGATACAACTATATGAGGAGGCTGACAGGAGCTTACGGCTTATGTGGTGACTCCCTGTCCATGTTCCTAAATTGGAAGATACTTCATTGAATTCAAGAGTGAAGGGCTAAAATTCAGTCTAAAATGGAATACCAGGCATGAAGCTAGAAGAAATTTGCCAAAACTTACAGTGATGATGTAAAGCTGACAGTAGACAAAAGGGTGGAAAACTTTTGGAGTCTTCGCCCTGAAGTCTACAAATAGGAGTGAGGATACTCTCTGAGCGAGGCAAGGGGTGATAGGAGTCTGGGTCTGTGTTTAGCACAGTAGTGACCTCTTGCCACAACTTTCCTCCTCTGACTTACTATTAATGGTATTGAGGTGGCCAGCCATTACTAGAGAAATTGCTGTAGTCAGTGTAATCATAGAATCATCATAGAATGGTTTAGTTTGGAAGGGACCTTAAAGATCATCTAGTTCCAAACCCCTGCCATGGGCAAGGACACCTCCCACTAGACCTGGTTGCTCAAAGCCCTATCCAACCAGGTGTTCAACACTTCCAGGGATGGGGTATCCACAACTTCACTGGGCAACCTGTGCCAGTGCCTCACCACCCTCATGGTGAGAAATTTCTTCCTGAGACCTTTTCTAAATCTCCCTTTTTCCACCTTGAAGCCATTACCCCTTGTCCTATCACTATATGACCTTGTAAAAAGTCCCTCTCCAGATTTCTTGCAGGTGCACTTCAGATACTAGAAGGCTGCTCTAAGGTCTCCCTGGAGCTTTCTCTACTCCAGGCTGAACAGCCCCAACTCTCTCAGCCAGCCCTCACAGCAGAGGTGCTCCAGCCCTTTGATCACTTTGTGGCCCTCCTCTGGCCCCGCTCCAACATGTCATGTCCTTCTTATCTTGGTGGCTCCAGAGCTGGACACAGTATTCCAGGTGGGGTCTCATGGGAGCAGAGTAGAGGGGCAGAACCCCCTCTGTCACCCTGCTGGCCATGCTGCTTTTGATGCAGGCGAGGATATGGTTGGCCTTCTGGGCTGAGATCACACATTGCCAGCTCATTTTGAGCTTCTCACATGCTCGCTCACAATAATCGCTCTTCCCAATGAATCTTTGTTGCAACACCAAGATACACCAGTGAAAAATACAGGTGCTTATTATCAGCACTGGTGTTTATCAGGCACAGTTTGATATCTGGGCATAATTTGATTTAGCTTGGCAAGGTTTAAAAAACAGCTAGCTGAAAATGCCTGTCCAAGCTCTCCTCATTTCCAGTTTGCTAACTAATCATTACGAACTGGTGATTTTACACTGAAACACATCTGGTGACATACAGAAATGGCATATATAATTCATAACAAACCATTTGGTCCGTTTATCTACTTAAAAGTGGCCTGCAAAGAGATCATAGTTTTCTGAAGAGCAACATATTTGCCATACGCTGCCTGCCAATAACTCTTGGTTTGTAGACAGTTCACGAGCAGTTGGCTGTGAGCATTGAATGTTTTGGCCTGTGCCCATTTTGGAACGACTGTGCTGCTTTCATCTGTTCTTGGATATGAACCCGTTTGAGGTCTGGCTAGTATTTGGGTGGGAGACTGCTTAGGAATCCTGGATGCTCTACTAAAAAGCCAAAGAAATTGAGGTGAATAGCAGAAACCAAATCAGCGCCCAAGCTGTGTTGATGAATGGGGAATAAATCAGAAACCAGTTGCCCTTAATTAATGCTCCAACTTCCAGAATAATTTTGTTCCCAGCCTGCCAGCCTTAGTATGATATATTTTTACAGGACAATGTTCTGGGTGGATATTAGCTAGTTAAGGGAAGAAAGAGGCTTAAAATGCTAATTTTGGCATTATTTAATAATGTCATAATAATAATAATGATGTTATAATTTTTGGCTTTATATAATTTTCTCTGAGATCACGTTAACATAAACCAACTCGTGCACAGATATTCTACAACAGACCTTAATATTTGTGCTGCTATCAAAAATACCTATGTACGGCTTTCTTCACCTAGTTATCTGAACATATCCACTACCTTTGGGTCACCATTTGGGACATCTTCAAATTGGTGTTTCTAAGCAATGTTGAGCCTTCAGACTGAAAAAAAAAAATCAGGCATTGCATTCAACTTCTGTGATAAGCAACAAGCTGTGGAGATCTAACTTGCATTCGAGTGAATATCAATTTTTTAAAAGGTTTGCAAGCAAAATGACAAATTACACAATCTCAGATCAAAGATATCCAGGTCAGGACAAACTCCCTGAGACAAAATGGGAATAAAAATCAATGGGACGTAGCAAAAGGATTTTTCTCCCCCTCCACTTGTCCATTAACACCCAATTTTTGTCTGGAACACTTTTGTGCTTGTTTGGAGGTGTCTTATAAAAATGTATCTTGATTCTGATGTAACCAAGGTGTTCTCATTATCTCTGTAATGACTGAATATAGCTAATTAGGTAAAGATTCATAGACTTGTGCAAGCCTTAGAAGAAAAGATAAGAGAACAGGGATCATTAAGTCACATTTTTTGAATTCTTTCTTAAATTTTACTCCTTCCTCCTGTAGCAAAACCTATAGCATATGTTTACTGAAAGCATCCTGCCTGAGAAAGCAAATACATTTGCTCTGAAAACATCAGGAGATGAGATTCTGTTTCTTCACTGGATAGTTTGTTTCAGTGATTAATCGCCATTAATAATGTGTGCCTTTCCTCTAATTTGGATTTCTCTTCCTTCATCTGTCTGCTTTTTGGTATTTCTTTTGCCTTTCTCTGCTAGATTAAAGAAACTTGAGCACCCACAATTTCCTCTGATGCAGGTATGTCTACGCCATTACCTCGGCACTGCATTTTTTTGATAAACAGCATGACCTCTTTATGTCTCATTTAATAAGGAATCTTTCTCTAAATCTGAATTTATAGTGCAGTATTTTCCAGAACATCCAGTGACCTTTTGAAAAGGATGGACAACAAAGTGACACAAATTCAGCAGTACCAGCTTGCCCAATTCTATCTGTAAATAGAGCACTGCTTTTCTTTCCCACTCACTTCTCCCTTGGCCATCCAGCCAAAGGCTGCTTTTGCCACAACGTTATCTTAGGAGGTCATGGCTGAATACCATTCAGCTCCCAAAACTGTGCTTGCAGCCCCTGTGAGCTAGAAAACCACTTTCTGTTCTGGAAGCACGACCCTTGTTCTTGGCATTTGGTTGGATGCAGCTGCATTTTACTGGAATGGGCACAGCTGACCGACAGGTCCAGGCTGCCCTATAGGAGTGCTCCAGCCTCCTCACCCGTCACCATTTCCCAGCTTACTGTTGTCTGCAAATTTGATCTTAATTTTATATTTATTTTCAGACCGCTGATGAAAATACAGGATCGGTGGAGGTCTAAGACTGATCCCTGCAGAATCTTGTTGGAAGCAGGCCTATCAAACAGTGATTTCCCACTGTCTGTCAGTCAGTTGTCTTATAATCCATTTAACATGGTAATGATACTCTTTAGGTCTGGTTTTTAATGTTAATATCATCTACCACTTGAGTCTTCATCCACAGAGATATTAAAAGCCTAACGGGACATGGTCCAGGGCAACCTGCTTTAGCTCACCCTACTTGAGTGGGTGGTTGGACTAGATGATCTCAAGGTGTCCTTTCCAACTTCAGTAACTATGATTCTATGATCACTAAGGCAAATTCCCTAAAGATGTCTGTATTTCTTCCCAAAAAAACTTTTAGCAAACACCCCGAAAGAATGAAGTGAGGTTGAGTTTTTTGCAGTGCTTCTGTCCCACAAAACCAGGTTGACTGACCCTAGTCACATCTCTGTCCTGTTCTTTACCAACTGTCAGCTGTATTTCAATGTTGTATTTGGGACTGATGTCAGGTGAAGCAGTCTATGGTTTCAGGTTTGCTCTTAGGGTGTGAGACTAGACATAACTCTTGACTGAGCCTTCTGAAATGTCTTTGAGATTCCAAGATGTATGAAAACAAGGTGTATGAAAGCATTGATCTCATCAATGCTTATAAGTATCTAAAAGGCAGGTGTCAAGAGGATGAAGCTAGATCCTGTTCAGTAGTGCCCAGCAATAGGACAAGGGGCAACAGGCACAAACTGGAACACCGGAAATTCTGTCTCAACATGAGGAAAAAGTTTTTTACTTTGAGGGTGGAAGAGCACTGGAACAGCCTGCCCAGAGAGGTAGTGGAGTCCTCTTCTCTGGAGATCGTCCCCACCTGGATGCATTCCTTCCCAACCTGCTGTAAGTGAACCTGCTTTGGCAGGGGTGTTGGACTAGATGATCTCCGAAGCTGCTTTCCAATCCCTACCATTCTGTGATTCTGTATGATACTGTGTTTACCAAGGCTGAAAATCTCAACAAGTGTTGAGATCTTCTAATATAGAACAGAAATATTTACTCAATGCTTATTCTTCTCCTATAATTCCATTAGTTGGAGATAGTTAGACTGTTGGCCTTTGGCATTCCTGACTTTGCTCTTATTCTGGTATATTTAAAAACCTTCCTTCCACAATCTTTAATTTCTGCCAGTTTGGGATTTCCTCACTTTATTTATTCTTTCTGAAAACTGAAATTGTCCTTTTCTTTTTGCCCGCTTTTATCTGGGATTTATAGATAAATAAAGGCAAAATAAAGTAATTTAAAATAAAGAGCAGATAAAAAGCCTAAGTGCCATTGTACCTGGGTCAGAGCAATCCCTGATATCAGTACAGACTAGGTTATGAATGGATTGAGAAAGCCTTGTGAAGAAGGTCTTGGTGACACTGGTAGATGAAAATTTGGACATGAGCCAGCAATGTGCGCTCGCAGCACAGAAAGCCAACCATATCATGGGCTACATCAAAAGAAGAGTAGCCAACAGGGTGAAGGAGGTGATTCTGCCCCTCTACTCATCTCTCATGAGACCCCACCTGGAGTACTGCATCCAGCTCTGGTGTTCCCAGCACAAGAAGAACATAGACCTGCTGGAGCAGTTCCAGAGGAGGCCACAAAAATGGGCAGAGGGCTGGAACACCTCTGCTACGAAGACAGGCTAACAGAGTTGAGGTTGTTCAGCCTGGCGAAGACAAGGCTCCAGGGAGACCTTATTGCAGCCTTTCAATACTTAAAGGGGGCTTCTAAGAAATACAGTGAGGCACTTTTTACCAAGGCCTCTAGTGAGAGGACAAAGAGGCAATGGTTTTAAACTGCAAGAGGGTAGATTTAGATCAGACATAAGGAAGATATTTGTTATGATGAAGCTGGTGAGGCACTGGACCAGGTTTCCCAGAGAAGTTGGGGATGCTCCATCATTGGAAGTGTTCAAGGCCAGGTTGGACATCCTGATGTCCTGATGTTTGAGCTTCCTGATCTAGCGAAAGCTGTCCCTGCCCATGTCATGGGGATTGGACTAGATGATCTTTAGAGGTCCCTTCTAACGCAAAACATACTGTGATTCTATGAAAAATACATTAATGCCTAATTTTTCACCTATGTGAAAAAAATACGTGTATACACACAAAAAGTAAGGAAGCAATTGGACATAAGAAATGAACACAGACACAAAGATAACTTGCCTATATATAGATATTTCTACTTGATGTTTTCACTTTGTCAGAAAATTATAATGTCTTTTCAGTCAAAATTATCCTCTGCCTTGATTGCGGATGCTTGGCTTTTGGCCATCTAATAAATTATTCCTAAAAGACTCTCGATTTTCATTCACAATTTCCTGTCTACACTTATGTCAATTTCTCTCAAAATTTTTCTCAGCTTTGAGAAATTAGCCCTTTTAGTGTACAAAGCACATATTTCATGTTTGAGACTGTCCTTTCTATGCCCATAATAAATGTAATCACCACAGGAAAGTTATACCAAGAAGGAAGAAAAAAATATAAATTTACAGCATGGATTTTTTTTCAACTTTGGATGGAATCTTCAAAAGTTTCTAAATTACCTGGAAGAAATTATTATAGATCTGTTGCAGAGAGAGGTGAAGAATAGTTAAAATACCTAAAATTGTATGGGCAACTCTGGTTTTGTGATTTGCTCTGTTATGTGTAAGCAATTGCAAAAAAGTTCAGATTTTAGTGGACTTTAAGGAAAGCACAACTGGAATTTATTTGTCATGTTCAGATTCTAAATTTAGGAAACCTGCTTTTCCTGATGTTTAGGAAATACTTCAGCATGCGAGAAATCATCAGCAAAGGTGTAAACAGAGTGAAATTAAGCTCTGAACACTGAGTAACATTTTCACAGTGCCGAAGTTCCATTGCCTCTCATTGTGATCTGGTTTTCACAAAATCTTGCAAAAAAGTCAAATTTGTTGCCAGCGTTTTCAGATATCAGCTGGGATTTTTCAATGTAAGAGTTACTCACAGAGCTTGTTCTGCTTCTCTGTTTGCTGACAAAGAGCTCTGGACAAAGTCCCTGGTTTGAACTGACAACATACTCAACAATGTATGCAAATGATACATTGTCATATTATTAATATTTTCCTCCAGGTCATTTGCATGGAAATTACTCATGCAGAGTATCTGCAAATTACAGTGAAGATGAGTTTCTGAAACCTTCTGTGTCTCATCTCATTCCCCAAAATTTGATAGCCACGTAGCACACACCGATGACCACTGGAAAAACAGGCAACCCATTGGCCCTGATTGTCAAAAAGTTGATAGTCTTTTCTTCCCTATGGCTCTAAACAATATCCTGGCAATATAAAGACATCTGAGCTATAAGCTGGAGTTGGATAAACTAGTGCTTCTCCTGTGGGGATGGGGTTCCATTTGAATTGATAGCTGCTACTGCCACCCACGTTAGTGCTCTGACATGGTAATCTCTTCTCATAGACCCAGAAAACTCATGTCCCAGATGCAGACAAAGCAGCCAAGTCATCATCTAGGATCAATTTATACTCTTAGCCAACCAAGAGCTATACCATTTGTTAAGACATTCAAGTAGGTAACCTCAATGCCTATTAGAGGTTGAATGATATCTCCATAGGGTGATTCATCCCACCATAAGGGGGATCATGTGAGGGGGATCATATGTGGGGAAAGAGGAAGATGAATCACCTCTATAGGTGCTGATCTTGTTCTGTTGAGCAAGGAATGAAGCAAGACCAGCTAGCTTAGTGGGTGCCCACTTTGTGGGTAGGTGTAACGAAGCCAAGCCTAATCACAGGTTGTCTGCAGGTAGCTGGCACATCTGTTATTAAATTGGTCACAGCGCACCCAGCTGCTGGGCATAATTGGTTGTGGACAGCATGAAACATTCAGTGTGTTATTCTTAGAGCCGACCACCAGTTACTCCCTTAAAATGGAAAAAAGACAATATTAACACCTACAAAAATTCCCATGTCTCTCTTGTCCTGATAGTACATCGCCTTCTTTGGTGTTTTGTTGGATTTTAGTTGGTTGGGTTTTTTTTTTAATAGTTGTGCTGTACATCCAGACAAAGCACCATATTATTTCCATCCCCAAAATTAACTTCCGCTCCCGTGTGATTCCTGGGAACTCATTTTTCCCCCCCGCAGAGTGATTCTCATTCCAGACAATTACATGACAGCAGAAGGGAGACAGAGTCCATTGCCCAGCATTATCTGAACACACCACAGAGCTGTGTAACGCAGGCTTTACTGTTAGGAACTATCTCCTCTACCTCTTTCTCTTTCTAAAAATCAATGCGGCCATTTTCCTGCTCACTGACGATTTCCTTTCATGTCTGTTGGAAAGCCTTTTTTCTCTCTCTCTTCCTTCAGTTCCCAAGCCTTTTCATAGGAAACCACTATCCTCCACAGTCCAGACTTCAATCCATGTTCCAGTCACCTCCTGTTTGGTTTACTGCAATAGCTTACATTAACAACTACTCTTTTTTCCTAGGCTTTCTCCACTTCTTGTGGCTGCCAGGGTTTTTTAATTCTCCAGCCAGTCTCTTCAAAATCTAACCTCTGGCTTCCTCCTTACAGAATCCCAGACTTGCAGAATGTCTGAGGTGGGAAGGGACCTCTGGAGGTCATCTGCTCCAACTCCCCTACTCAAGAAGGGCCACTTACAGCCAGTTGCCCATGACCATGTCCACGCGTATATTTCTAAGAATGGAGGCTCCACAATCTCCCTGGGCAGCCTATGCCAGTGCTCAGTTGCCGTCACAGTAAAATAGTGTTTCCCAATGTTCAGATGGAAGCTCCTATGTTTCAGTTTGTCTCCATTGCCTCTGGTCCTGTCACTGGACACCACTGAAAAGAGCCTGGCTCTGTCTTCTTTGCTCCNCTATACCATTTGTTAAGACATTCAAGTAGGTAACCTCAATGCCTATTAGAGGTTGAATGATATCTCCATAGGGTGATTCATCCCACCATAAGGGGGATCATGTGAGGGGGATCATATGTGGGGAAAGAGGAAGATGAATCACCTCTATAGGTGCTGATCTTGTTCTGTTGAGCAAGGAATGAAGCAAGACCAGCTAGCTTAGTGGGTGCCCACTTTGTGGGTAGGTGTAACGAAGCCAAGCCTAATCACAGGTTGTCTGCAGGTAGCTGGCACATCTGTTATTAAATTGGTCACAGCGCACCCAGCTGCTGGGCATAATTGGTTGTGGACAGCATGAAACATTCAGTGTGTTATTCTTAGAGCCGACCACCAGTTACTCCCTTAAAATGGAAAAAAGACAATATTAACACCTACAAAAATTCCCATGTCTCTCTTGTCCTGATAGTACATCGCCTTCTTTGGTGTTTTGTTGGATTTTAGTTGGTTGGGTTTTTTTTTTAATAGTTGTGCTGTACATCCAGACAAAGCACCATATTATTTCCATCCCCAAAATTAACTTCCGCTCCCGTGTGATTCCTGGGAACTCATTTTTCCCCCCCGCAGAGTGATTCTCATTCCAGACAATTACATGACAGCAGAAGGGAGACAGAGTCCATTGCCCAGCATTATCTGAACACACCACAGAGCTGTGTAACGCAGGCTTTACTGTTAGGAACTATCTCCTCTACCTCTTTCTCTTTCTAAAAATCAATGCGGCCATTTTCCTGCTCACTGACGATTTCCTTTCATGTCTGTTGGAAAGCCTTTTTTCTCTCTCTCTTCCTTCAGTTCCCAAGCCTTTTCATAGGAAACCACTATCCTCCACAGTCCAGACTTCAATCCATGTTCCAGTCACCTCCTGTTTGGTTTACTGCAATAGCTTACATTAACAACTACTCTTTTTTCCTAGGCTTTCTCCACTTCTTGTGGCTGCCAGGGTTTTTTAATTCTCCAGCCAGTCTCTTCAAAATCTAACCTCTGGCTTCCTCCTTACAGAATCCCAGACTTGCAGAATGTCTGAGGTGGGAAGGGACCTCTGGAGGTCATCTGCTCCAACTCCCCTACTCAAGAAGGGCCACTTACAGCCAGTTGCCCATGACCATGTCCACGCGTATATTTCTAAGAATGGAGGCTCCACAATCTCCCTGGGCAGCCTATGCCAGTGCTCAGTTGCCGTCACAGTAAAATAGTGTTTCCCAATGTTCAGATGGAAGCTCCTATGTTTCAGTTTGTCTCCATTGCCTCTGGTCCTGTCACTGGACACCACTGAAAAGAGCCTGGCTCTGTCTTCTTTGCTCCCTCCCTTCAGGTATTTATATGCAGTAATAAGATCCCCCCTCAACCTTAACTTTTCCAGGCTGAACAGAGCCAGCTCTTTCAGCATTTCTTCATAACAGAGGTGCTCCAGTCCCTTCATCATCTCTGTTCACCTTTGTCAGACTCTCTCCTGGATGTTCCTGTCTCTCTTGTACTGAGGAGCTCAGAAATAGAGACAGGACACCAGGTGTGGCCTCATCGGTTGTGAGTAGAGGGGAAGGATCACCTCTCTCAATCTACTGATACTGCTTTTTTCTAATGGAGCTGAGGATACCATTTGCCGTCTTTGCTGTAAGGTCACATTGCTGGCTTATCTTCAACTTAATGTCCACCAGGACCCCCAGGTCATTTTCTGCCAAGCTTCTTTCCATCTAGGTGATCCCCAACATATATTGGTGCATGGGGTCGCTCCTCCCCAGGTGCAGGACTTTCCCTTGTTGGTGGTGGACTTGGTGGTGGACAAGGTGCACTTTCCCTTGTTGTGGTGGACTTGGCAGTGTTAATGGTTGGAGTTGATGATCTTAAAGATATTTTACAACCTAAATGATTCTATGAATGTCATGAGGTTCCTGTCAGCCCATTTTCTCCAGCCTGTCTGGGTGGCAGCATGGCACTCTGGGGCACCAGCCACTCCTCCCAGTTTTGTGTCTTCTGTAAACTGCTGTTATGTCCTTCCCCTGCACCTCAGCCTACACAGATACTTCTGTTTCGATTTTTCTCTCCCAAATATAAGCTCTTTCTCAGTGCTTTTTTCTTGTCCCAGCAGCCTCTGCAGCTTTGGGTATCATAACTCATCCCTGATGGGTTCTGCTCAGCTAGACATAGCTGAGACTGCATACTTAAGCCTGTCAATTGTTCTCTTCTCATGACTTTTGAGTCCATTTGCCAATTTAATTGAAGTCTGACAGGACGAAAATATTAAATTCTCACAAGCTTGGATAAAAATGGATAGATTTCCAGGTAGAGAAGAGTAGTATAATTACTGGTTCCACTGGGAGAATAGTCCTGGCTATTGTAGACACCAAAGTATAGTTTCTCTCCTGTTCCCCTCTGGTGTCTAACAGAGCACAAATTCCAGTTCAAGCTTTTTCCATGAAACAAGCATTCATAAAATATGTCTCTCTCTCTCTGCTTGACATCCAATAGGGTTGAATGCAAACTAGAATTTTAGCATAATCATCTAAGACATTGTGAGATGCAGTTTCACAGGAACCTAGGTTTCAGCATTTCCCATGTCCATGGAACCAATTACTTTTTCATAAAATGTTTTGAGTTGCTAATAGTGGGCAATTTACTTGCTCACTTTCTTACATGTTTCATAGTTTTCTATTTAATTTCTCACTGTCCCCCCCTTACCAAATTTATGAACAGCCTTTACTTTCGCTGTTGTGTTTAACATTTAGATTTCACTGGAATTAACTCAGATGATATCACCCTTTATTTATTCCTCCAGTTTTTCCCATCCTGGTAGTAGATCAGACTGAGTAGTAGGTGAACCAGTCAGTTTTTAAAGCCAGTAATTCTGTTTTCCACTCCGGAAATCCACTTAAGGGAAATCTGATACATGCATCTCTTAAGCACTTTGTGATCAAGCAATGTATTATAACACTTTTGGAGGGGAAAAAAATTAAAGAAGTCATTTCACACAGAGAAGGAAAGAACAACTAACCATTTTGAGGGAAAAAAGGCACCTTGACTTCATGGGATTGCTTAATATTCAGGTCATAAGTCTCAGAAGTCAAGGAATATTTTGAAACAGGCATGATTTCTGGATTAGTTATAGGTTTTAGAAAGACAGTGGGTCACCTTCATTCAACGTTTTTGGTTCCTGTGGCTGGGGAAGACCTTAACCCACAAAGGCTAGCACGAGACAAGAGCTTTCTCAATTTCCTAAATAACTAGCATAATTTGTGAGTGAGGGTAGCGTTCATTTGCCTTCTGAACACAGTGCCAAGACACTGCTTGGTGTGGACCTTCTCATACTGGAGGAGATGCCTACAAAAGGTCACCTAATACTTTAAAAATAATTTCTTCACATGGGCATAGAGTTGTCTGATCTCTTGCAGCCTAGGTATATATTGTGAGCTATAGGCTCACACCTCCATGCTAACTAGCAAGGTGTCTGAATGTCCAGAAAGGCTTTGTTGTAGTACCACCAAAGCAACATTTACCAGTTTGCATTTTTCTGCCTTCTTCATACAACGACATCTTTCGTTGTTTGTGGTTAGGACTTCACAAGGAAAACTCCTTCCCTTCCACTTAGCATTATGGAAATGCTGGAATAATTAGATGTTTTCAATATCCATTTATGTTTCCGTATAGGTAAGGACCTCTGTTTAAGGTAAAGCTTCCTATGGTTTTATGTTCCGAGCTTTGCTGCTTGAGCCTTCTGCTGGCGACATCTCTGATCTGAACGCATTAAGATCACTTCTCCCCACATGCTTACTGGCTTCTGTTTTATTTAGTGCGCCTGGACGGTTTTCTAGGACTACATCCAAGGTAGTCTCTGACCTTGCTGGTCCTTTCGCTAGCTGCAGTGTACAGAGAGCCCTCCAGAAAGATGTGGTCAATTCCACAGCCTTCCTGCAGAAGCATGTCAGGTGCACTAAATCTCCACATGCTCAGCTCTATTTGACAGGGTACACATACAGGGATGCAAGTGACACATTTTTCCCAGATGGCTGTGTAATGCCAAGATTAGGTTCTCACATTCATAAAATCACCACAGCCTACCCTCGGGGAGGCAAGGAACTCATTTATTTTGCCTTATCTTATCATTATTTCATCTAATCGCTCATCTTCATCCCTGAGACAGTAATGTGTATTTCAGCCATGTCTTCCACCCTGGGAATTTCAAAGTACCATGCCAATGTGAGTGACTTCAGCCTCCTACCAATTTGGCAAAGGGTGGTTATTTTCAAGTTTCTGTTGTCTATACTGCTGAGCTTGCTTGGAGAGCAATACTCTTCTCTACATTGAGGAATAAGGCATATATTTTTAAGGAGAAAGAGGCACGGGCTTAAAAAAGAAAATAGCCACAGTTGAGAGAGGAGATACTTTAGCTAAGATTAAAAGTACCAATCCAGTTACTGACAGCAGTGCAGCAGCACAAACTCTGCCTGAGCTCATTATACCTGTATCTAAAGCCTTACAAATTGGGCATGGGGCAATTTGCTCTGCATTTTTGGTGGGTGGGTGATTGCACAAGAACTAAGAATACTCCTTGGGAAGGAGAACTGAAGGCTTCCCTGGCAGGTGCATCCCTTCCAGTAGTCTCAGAACTTTGGAGGGCTTTTTATGTGAAACCTGCAAAAAGACTGTTCCTCTGCTAGTGTATTTTGTGGTGAGAGTAGATATTGTGTGGATGCATAGTCTGTGCTAGATGGTCATTTTCATTAAGGAGTTGTAAGACATGATATGACAGTATCTACCTCACTTTCTGGATGCTAAAGGAGAGTTCCACAGAAAAGCCCAGGAGAAAATGGTTGATCTTATAAATAATGTAGAGTTTCAATTGTCCATATACCAGACTATGCATTGCTTGATGGGAATAAAGACAAGTATTTCAGAGTTTCTTTTCTGAAATTGCCAGCCAGTGTCTGCACTGGAAGTGTAAGGGGTCAAGTGGAAAAAAAAATATAAAGGAGGCAATCTTGAGATTACACTTGGCCCAGAATTAGGTGTATTTCCTTACTTTCAAGATGAATAGAGGTTAATAATGTGCTAATAATTTTGTATGTGTAACGAGTGACTATGGCATTGAGAAGCTCTATCAGGAGTCATCTGCATAAATGGGTTCACTCCTGAAGTATGACACCTCTAATTTTCTCTTGATGATTTTCACCTGTGGCCCTTCATCATCTTGACTCTAAGTGGCATGACACAATACAAGCTGTACCTGCTGTTTCTTTCCCTTTAGATCAAGTATAGGTTTTGTGATGGCAGCAAGAGCAATGAGGACTGAAATGAGATCACTGCGGTCGCTGAAGGGCGTTTGCTGCTGGAGACCCGACAAAATTTTTTTCTGCTGCCAGGAGAGGAGGTTCCCTTCATGCAAGGCATTTCTCTGCTTTGTGTCACTTTCCTGCCTGTAAGTTACTGTGTAATTACATCATCGCGGGAAGTATTCATTAAAAAGCTGGAACTATTAGCAGAGGCACGGCAGCCTCCTTTGTTTTGTGCAAAATTAGATACCAGCGCAAAACCCAGTTCTAGCTGTATTCATGTTCGTAAATCAAAGTCAAGTATTTCATTAGAGTGTCTGCACTGTATGTATATAACTCAGCAGCAGAGTGTCTGCTAAGCTTAATGTGCTGCATTTAATTAACATTTAATTAGAGGTTTTTTGTGGGAGGTGCTAAGTATTTGCCAGGCAACTCTTAAGCATGAATTCACATGTTGCTCACTGGACATTAGCATGTAGTTCTTGTAAATAAAGAACATAAGTTGAAATCAGCCTTTCAAGCTAGGCAGATCTAGTCCCAGAATACACTGAAATTTGACTTCAAATTTCACAAAGTTTGATTTTGTATTGGATCTCTCCTCTGGTTTTCTTTTACTGATCTTTTGTATGCTGTCTTTTAATGATTTTGCTTACTCCTCTCTTACTCAGTTGGGTGGGGAGTAGTTGGGTCATGCTCCAATGAATTGTATGTCTTGGAAAAACAAACCAAAAAAAAGCTTTATTTCAGAAAGAAAACACTTCCTATCAGATCTGTGAGTCTGGAAGCTTTTAAGGCACTGTGGCAGATACCTAACAGTTCAGGTACTACAGTCATTGTCATATGCAAGGAGGGAACTGTAATAATTTTTCCCAGTAAAGTTATTAGAGTGGTATTTGGTGGGGTTACATCAGATGTCAGAGGGATGAGCTCTTCAAATTGATACACAGTCCAGTTTTCAAAATAGGAAGCATGTATCAGCCATCTGGAAACCCAAGGTCTGCTTTGAAGTCATTGGAGTGAACTAAGGCTTTTTCAGAAAGATAGTGCACATGCAGGCCTGATGCTTTCTCCAAATAAGCTTCCATAGGTGAAAACCATCTGGCTTAGGATGGGTATCTCCATCTGATCAAGTCACCCCAGTTCTCTTTATTGAGTCAAGTTCAGGGCATGATTTATCTGACAAAAGGTAGGCATCTACCCTAGCATGGACAGACCTGTGGCATTCCCTCTACTGACTCTGTTGACTGGATCTCCACTATTATAGGAGGCCAGAAAACCAGTGCAGTGGTAGACACCTGAAGGTAAATGCCTGAAGACAGATAAGATGAATCTCACCTATAGTTTCTCATCATCAGCTGTAGAAGGACACTGTGGAGATCTGTTAACTGAGGTCAACAGAGGGTGATAAGACACTGGCACGTGTTGCCCAGGGAAGTTGTGGATGTCCCATCCCTGGAGGTGTTCAAGGCCAGGTTGGATGGGGCTTTGAGCAACCTGGTCTAGTGGCCTACGGCAGGGGGGTTGGAACTAGGTGATCTTTCAGGTCCCTTCTAATTCTAATCATTCTATGATCCATGATCTAGGTAAATAGCTAAAGCTGGGGGGAAAAGAACACCCTTCCCTCAACTATCATGACATGACTAAAAGAGTCTCCAGTGTAGTGACTGTTGCATGGACATCCTTCTCTCTGTAGACTGTCAATTTAGGTGATGTGTTTCTATTCTAACTCCCTGCCACCCTCACAGACTGACTGAACATAAGTGTGAGCCTGTGTCTGAACTATCTTAGAGCATAGATGTGACCAGTGTTGCAAGTAGAACATAAACATAATGCAGAGTTGTGAACTCGTGGGCTCATTGCTGCTGTCATGGCTGGAGGCTCCTGGAAAATTGCAATCAACCCATTTCATTTCTCCCATCACTTCATTTTCTGAGCAAAGTTTTGCCTCATCCCTGTCCTTTATGGCTTTTACCCCGTGCTGTTAATCAGCCACTGCTGTGCTCACCCTGTGGCGGATGGGAGAAATGACCCATTTGGAGTATCTGTCTTTTTCAGAGTGTTGCTGTGGTAAGGAGAATCAAACCAACATGACGGATTTCTTCATGTTGGACTAAACACAGTTTCTAGCTAAAAATAAAAGGGAAGAACTAAAAGGAGGGTTGTTTGGCTGTTTTCTTTTCTTCACCTGACCAGCTGCCCAACGCCTTGTATTATGAAAAGCTGTTGAGGAGGGCTCAGCTCATTACTTCTCATTTCTGTGGACACTTGTGTGAGAAATGATCTCTCTGATCCTCTGCAGGTTGGCTGGCTTTTCCTCGTGTATCCCATTCCCTAATTGGTTTTGTTTCATCCCAAATTCAGTGGCAGCCACCCAGAATGGCAGGCCTTCAAGAAGAAGAAAAGAAGAGAAAACGAATCGTATTTTTTCAAATGGAGAACTGGAATTTTTTTTCTCTGCCACGGTAACGTAAGTCCAGCATGACTCTAGTATGGTGAAGATGTTGGTGTATAAAAGAAAAGTAGAGGAGAAGGAGTGTAGTGAAGGCAGGTCTGATGTACAGAGTAGTTTCCTACCTGGATTAGTGAGTCTAATGGACTATTGAAGGCCAGACCTCAACTGGCACAATTTGTGTAGCTCCCCTGAAGTTGCTGAATTACAGCCCATGTGGACTAAAAGACCACTGAGTCAAAGGGTTTTTAAATGGTGCAGTTCTGTGAGGTGAAGTGATAGATGTGGCTGGCAGGAGTATATAGAAAGTTGCAAGTTTTAATAACCTCTCCATCCCCTTTGCCAAGGCTTCTCCCTCCTCCCAGGGGGTAAATTAATTCAGCTTGGACTGCCTGAGCCTTCCCCTCTGCATTTAGTTTGTGCAACTCAATCTCATGATGACAACTTAGGTCAGCTCCCCACAGACCCATGGGGTGAAGCTGAATTACACCAGCAGTAGGTTGGGCTCTCCCTTGTTTGCTACTGGTGAGTTTCTCATGGGAATCAGAAAGAGGAGGAGGAGGTAAAAATCAAGAAAACAGCTGGAGTTTGATTCAGTTTGGAGATCTCTAAGTTGCCACTGATCAAATCCAAGTGCTTTCCTCATGTGTTAAAAAAGATTGCTTCCATCAGCCTCTAGGAAGGCTTCAAGTTGAGCCTCCCTGTCATAGGTGTCTTCATCCTTTCAGATCTGGGACACGCTTGTTTTTCAAAGTCGATTTATTTTACACATCTTCCTACTCCTTTCAGTTTCCTCCTTTGCCACAATCCATAGGAGAAGGTCCAGATACAGGTAGTCGCTGCCTTAGCTTTCAAAGACACCATGGTAGTGTTGTGAGGGGTTTTGTTTTGGTTTGGTTTTTTTGAATGGAGATTGCAACCTTTTGTTCTTTCCAGTTTGTGGCTCCCAGTTTATTTTCTAGATCAATAGAAAGTTATCTCTCTCTTTATTTTTTTATATTACTATTTGACCTACAGATAAGTGGGGAAACATGTTAAGAATACAAGGTGGGGAAACGTGAAGACACAGGTGGCATTTGAGGAACATTCACCTTCCACAGCAGATGCTTTCTCTGGGCTTAGGTGTCATCCCCTCCACAAGTAAAGTATAAAATCTTTCAAGGGAGATCATTCTCACATTGTGCAGGATCAAGAAGGGGGAAAGAGAGACTGTCACTGTTTGCTGCATGATCACTTTTCAGACCAGCAGGTCTCTGCCACGTGTTAATATTGCTCTAGCAGCATGACTTGATTTACCATGAATTTACATTCAGAACATGATGCACTTCAGTGTCCACTGTGTTTCCATAGGTGTCCTGCAGGTTTCTTACCATGAGCTTGTGGATTACACGGGATCAAGATCACAGAATGGGAATAATTATATCAGGATATTTTACACAGGGGTGCCCAGAGATCGAGACACACAGTAGACACTATCAGCAATGGGACTGTGAATGTACAGTCACACTGATGTCCATGTTCTGATTTGAATCCTGCATCCTCTGTCTCTAAATCTAATCCCAGCCAGTTTTACAGTCACCTCCGTCCAAAAGATGAATCAATCCCTATTGTCACTGCAGTTGGAGAAAACCTTAGCTAGAATGGTTTTCTAAGGAAAAAAAAAAAAAGTTTTTTTCAGCATTGAAATTTTCATGTGACTATTTCTCACACCTATTTTTGCAGCAAGTGTGTGGTTTTTCTGTCAGGGAAAACTGAAGCGATGGTCCTTGCTTGCCTGCCTCCATGACATTTGTCATTTATACTTTTGCCTTCAGGCAAGTAGCAGGACAACAGGAGCCAACCCAAGAGTGGGAGGAGAAGGCAGATAAGCAGGTATTCAGCCATGTGGGCAGGCAGCTGGTGAACTAACATACCATTACCCAAAATGGAAGAACTTTGTAAATCCTTAAAAAAACCCCAAAAATACAAATGGGAAGGGAAAGGGAAAGGGAAGGAAAGGAAAGGGAAGGAAAGGAAAGGAAAGGAAAGGAAAGGAAAGGAAAGGAAAGGAAAGGAAAGGAAAGGAAGAGGAAACGGTAGTAAAGGAAAGGAAAGGAAAGGAAAGGAAAGGAAGAGGAAACGGTAGTTTGGCATAGGGTAGGATAACTTGTTCATTTACAAGATGCAGCCTCTTTCTGGAGAGGGGATTTCCTACTTTCAGTGGTTTCACCTGAATTGTCTGACAATGACTCCTGCCCTTTCAAAGCTTTCTCTTGTCCTCTCTGTTCTACATGGGTTATTCATGACCTCACTTGCGCTTCAAAATGGCACTCAAACCTCTTGACTGACTTCTGGCATCGATCCCATCCCCTCAACTATTTGGTGCTGCTTTGGGGCACAGAGAAGTGGTTTTCAGGCTGTTAGCTGGCTCAGAAAAGCATATATTTCAATGTATATGAATATTTCACCTTGGAATCTTAGTTATATTTTCCTTGTAAGTGTGATCGCCCATTCAAAGAAACTGATTTTGGTCCAGTTCTTCACAACATGAAGCAGAAACAGTACAGAATGATTCAGACTCACCCCAAGGAAAGGAGCTGTGCACAGGGCTTATTTTTCCCAATTTGGCGTGTGATTTGCCTGCAAAAGGCCCAACTTCAATTTCTTTGCATCATCCTGAGAAATAGCAAGGTGAATTCTACCCCAGGCTTGTGCTTTGCTTCAGCCCCTAATCAATCTTAACAGCCATTTATTGCTCCATATTTTACCAAGCTAAAAAGATCATGCTTTAATTATTTCCTCGCGTGCCTTTGAGGGTTGCAAGAATAAGGCAAACAGAGGTCCAGTAAAAATAATCAGTAAAATAAAAATTAAAACATCAATTTTCTCTTCTGTGATATTCTAATTGAAATACTCTGTCCTTTTCAAGCTTCACGGTGTTCACACATCTTATTTTCCCTGTGTAATCAGTGGAAGGAGCAAGATTCCTCCAGAGATGGGTCACCCCACTTTACAAAAACGGTGTCTGGAGGTGACTGTCTCTGCTGACTCTTGTTGAAGCCTGCCTTGCATTAGATGCCTGATTTTTAGAAGCAGTTGCAAGAAATCTGCTGTTAAAACTGAATTTCACATGTTTTGCATGTAAATCATTGCTGAGAAGATGCTTTTAATCTTGTACCCTTTATGCCTCTTTACAGGGCAACCGAGGAGGCACAGCCCCAAAACTCTTCTAGGAGCATCTTGAAATTATTACTGTGAATTTACCGCAGTGATCAGCTATTCCAGATTTACTGCCATATGTTGGCCTTTAGTGTAACTCCCCTCATCCCCCACATTGTTAGCAGCCTCAGGTGTGCAGAATGGCTCCATGAATCTGTGAATGTGATAAATGCTATCCATTACTAGCAAGATTGTTTCACGTCTCTTTGCAGTTGATTTCACTACAGAAATGCTTCCAGTAAAACAGGGTTTTTTATTTATTTATTCCAGTGATTTCTATATCTTCACAATTTCACTGGCCAGTGCACCTTTCATTAGTTATTGGTTATTAAAAAGTTGTACAATATTGTTTTCAAACTAAATCCACTGTCTGCTGTGCTCAGGGGTCTGACCAGGAAGATGACTTGCTTGAACTCCTATGGCTTGGCTGAGTGGATGCAGACCAGGAGAGCAGAGGAAGCTCCTGACTCTTCAACTCCTGCTGCCACATGGTCTCCTGGAAAAAACACCATGTGCAAAGAATGACCTTCAAGGGGTGGTGGCAGTTGTTAGAGGTAAAAAACCATGTCAGGGACCATAGTAGTGATCTAATGGTAGAGATGAATAATTTTCGGTGTCTTCCAGCATTCCCTGCATTGGTTAACTTATCAGTTTATAGCCAATTGTCCCATCCTTGTGTGAGTGCTGTGGAGTCGCAATGTGTGTTGTGGAGTTGTTTCAAAATCCACCAGCCACTGTTTTGCTTTGAAAGTCACTGCACTATGAAGGTAAAAGCATCTTTCTGATTTCAAAAGCTGCACTGAAACTCCCAAAGCCCCTTATGCCAAAAGTAGTCATGTTTTTTAAATGCAAGCAAGTACCAACTCTGTCTGAAATTCCAATGATCTGGCATTCTGGTGGGCAAGAGGGAGGAGAGAAGAGGGAAACCACAATGCTAATTTTGATGCATCAAAAACTTCATTTTGCTCCATACTTCGCTGGAGAGATTCCTCTAACTAGGCAGTGATACACCCAGATAGGGCTTTAAATTTTGCCTTGACAAAACTTTGAGGAGGAAGAAAAAAACCAACAAACTATGTCTGGGGAAAAACAATGGGAAAATGGAGATATACATTTAGGAATTGGAACCATGATGAGCAACATGGCAGTTGTCTTTTGTTGTGTGCAAAGTTAGGTACCAGTGAGAAACCCATTTTTAAGTGCATTTGTGTCTGTAAATCACACTGAGGTATCTCATTAGTGTCTGCAGTGCATCCTTTTAACTAAGCAGCAGAAGGGTCGCTACGTTGCAGCTAATTAATGTTTAATTGGTGATGACTTGTGGGAGGGGTCTGACTATGCCAAAAATATATGCTGAACATTTTCACGAGGTGTAAAGGTCACTCTTGGGGTAAGGTGGTGCAGTCTACATCGGAAAGGTACCCATCAAAACCATACCTCTGTGCTCTGCAGATCTCCTCCACCCTTGGCCTGACTTTTAAGCAATACAAGTGGTACAGTAACTCATCAAAAGACTTTTAATGTTCTCCCTGTGACTTTTCTTTGCCTCAATCGTATTTACTCTGGATTTATACCTTCCTGAAATAACAAGGATGCCAAAAGCTCTTGTGGGAGATGTGTGTAGATGTTGGTGTCCTATGAAGGGAAAGACCTAGGAAATTTTTGTAAGGAAACTGCCGATGAAGATCTTCATGACTGTTCTAGGTTTAGGTTTAGTGATGGTATGTGTTGCCCTTTCTCTGTGGGTTTGCTTGGATAATGTTAATTTAATTTTATCTTCAAAGCTGAAAGAGCCGTAAGGTCTCTGCTATAGGTTGGAAGAATTTATCTCATGTAAGAGGTCATTGACTAGCACATTGTAAAAGCTCATCCAAGCCACACATGATGAACTCTGCAGATAGAAGTCCAAATATTTGGGAGGGTTGCCCTAAGAACTGTCGGGGGGTGCACCAACTTCATGTTATTTTTACTGCAATTTTCCTGGGAGACACCATGGTGCTCATAGTGCGCTTGAGTTCAGCAAAACACATGGTGGTTTTTATTGGATTAATGGTGTTCCTGCAGGTGCTGTGATTGCACACTGCTGAAAAATTACATCTTACCTGCTTCAGTTTTCCCAGCCATTTCATTTCTATGCAGATTTTCTCTTTGATGCCTGGCCCTGTTGTTTTGGTGTTGCTTTGTGTTGCTAAACAGCTGGTCTGTTCCACCTCTAAGTGGGCCACCCTCCACTCTAGGAAAAAATCCTGAATCAGAAAAGGGGACTATATTCACTCAGTGTGAAACATCACTGTCCTCATTTGAGTTTGCAAGGGGTGTCTGACAGAGGTGTCTCTGAAAATTTCTGAACAAATATTGCTCTTTTTTCTCTTCTATTTCTCTAACAGCAAGGAGTCACACCCTTTCCTGTCACATTTTCTGCCATTCAGTGGGCACTGTGGTTCTGCCTGCATGAGTCCTTCAGCAGAGCGATGGAGAGGAGGGGAGAAAAGCTGCTGTGTTTTCTGTCAGATGGAGTTTAGTAAATAAGTGTAAATAAGACTTACAGAGCCATCCACAAGTTTAAAAGGATCCAGACAGAAATAGCAAGCTGGCAGGGCGGGCTCTGCTCAACAGCATCACCCTGGCCATCAAGTTTTGTTTGTACATTTTTTTTCTGTGACTGAAGCAAAAGCTAATGGAAGAAAATGTGCGTAAAGGTCCAGGAAGTGACCTGGAAGTGAAAAATCAAGAAAAAAGGCTGTGTGAAATTGTTGTATCTCAGTCATGGGCTGGGCAGCTTTCTTTACTCCTACATTTCCTTTTATCTGTGTGTAAGGTGCTATTATTTTTGTTTGCAGAAGAGCATGGAGGCTCATCTGACACTCAGATCCGTTATGCCGTGTGTTTTTCATAAATGAAAGACAGCAGTCATCTTCTACTGCAAAGAGAGCTTCCAGAAACGGCTTGATAGAAAATCCTCCCTCCAAAACCTTTACATGGAGCCTTTTGGAAGGATGTAGGAGAGCGCTCTAGACATTCACTGAACCAGTGGGGCTTTGGTCCATTCTCCCAGCTGATCCAAACCTTGAATCAGTAACTGCAGTTGAAGGACATGCTGAGCCCAGCTCTGAGGAGTGGAAAGGGACTGTCTTGGTCTTGGAGTGCAATTCCTGCCCTGTGTTGTGGAGCACATCTAATTCAACTTGAACCATTGAAACTTTGCTCTATATATATATTTGAACTGGTTATCTAGCTTTGCTCTGTAGCAAGTGGGTACAGATGAGCACCTCCAAAGTCCCATTGAGCTCATGGGCAGCTGAGATACATGGGCTGACTGGCACTCCCAGCAAGGGACCTCAAGTAGATGCAGATCGTTCAGATTCACTGAGGTGAGAGAAAGGCCACCTACTCTATAAGCCTCAGAGCATCTATTGCCCATCCCCAGAAGCAGCATTATCCAGCAAGCAGCATACCAAGAGGCCTTTATACGGTGCTTGTGGAACAATGCAGGAGACATTACGGTCCTCTTAGACATCTCAATAAGCAGGAATTTCTTTGGGGAGACCAAATAGTTGTAAGAGTGAGCTTGTATTGAATTACAGTCTGTCTGATACAGCTGGGACTCTAGAGGTTAACAGATACTCTCATTAAAATTCAGTCCTCTAAAATGAAATATCCTGAAATCTGCTGCACTTCACACTACATGGAAGTGGGTGTAACAGCAATGGAATAAGTTGGAGTTCATCTCTGCTGAAAGCATCAGGCAATTTACAATGAAACATGCAATATTTTGGTGTGAAGACATCAACTGGCCTTTCCCAATGCGAGCTTGGCACAGGTTTTAATTTACACTAGCAAAAGACCTGGTCCCAGGAGTGCAACTAAATTATGGGCAATGCCCAAGTAACACAGTGCTCATAAGAGTGACAGAAACTGTCAGTCAGTTAGGGTAAAAACAAGCTTTGAGCATCTCTTTGCAACACAATTTCTTAGTTCCTGCCAGCCCCATGTATGTCTATTTATAATTGCAACTTTCCTCAGTTAATCATGTCAAAAATGACATTTGTACCCCTGGGAACTGTATCTGATGTAACATTTTTTGCAAAGTGGTTAATCCCAGAAGAGAATCCCCAAGTAAACTGCTTACGACGCTGGCAGCACAAAATAAGCTCAGACCTTCCATTAATCGCTGCACAAACCACAGCAAACTCCGAGCTGAATTTAGATCTATAGGAACATTCCTCGTGCCTAAGGGAATAATCTACAGACAGCTTCAGACTTCATGTGAGTGGGTAGTTGCTGAACGCAAAAGCTATACCCTAGTTGGTGGTAATGCATGAACCAGAAGTTCCTGTTCATTTTCTCATTTGCTTGTACGGAAGTAGTTCATGCAGAAGTAGTGGGGATAGGAAACTGGAATATGTTAAAAGAAATGACATTCAAGGAATATTTTGCTATTTGTTGTCTTGCCTTTTCCACCAAAGGCTGCCCAGACAGGTCCTTCTCCCATCTCGCTGCTGATTGGCACCTATCGGATACAGGGCTGAACATCTCCAATGCTTTTTTGTTCAAGATATAAAAATGATTGGAGATGCCAACTGAAACAACAACCTGACTGCAGAAACCTCAGTAATGGAAAGGCCCAAGTGGAGAAGCTGAAATGACTGTTAGACACCTGGAGATTTCAATTTGCTCAGGCCTTGGCCTTCTCCAGTTCTCCTTTGCAGGGAACAAGAAAGTATTTTGTGAGAAAAAAATAATACGAGCAGTTTCATTTTACATCTTGCAGAAAAAAAAAAAAAAAAAGAGAAAAAAAGGTAAAGATGTTTGAGTTTTACAGTCTTCTTGCTCTCAAAGCAAAACCTTTTTCCTGTGAGGTAGTGAGGACACGGGGAACACCCCATGTTCATACACACACCCTATATCCAGTTACCTGCAGAACTTTTTTCTTAAAAAAGTAGTGCAAGCCCTACCCCTGACCCAGTCTGTGCTAATGCTGACCAAATGGGTAAATCTCTTTTTTCTGCCCTATCAAGTAACCAAGCTCCCTCTTTTGCTCCCAAATCTTGATATCCCCAAATCTTGCTGCATTCCTGGACTTTCTTCTTGGGAGACAATCCACCAGTTGCCTCCTCTTTGTCTCGTTTTGACAAGACTTGCAGTAGCAATAATCTGAGGAATGCTCCCAGGGGGCAGTGTCGGTGAGGCTGTAGTATGGGTCTCTCCCTGGGACAGGTGTATTTGGAAGTGGAAATGTAACCAGGGAAGCAGCACAAAGGCATCTGGGTGGCCCCAACAACAATATGCACAAGTTGCTTTCCATCAGTTCATTCTGCAGGAAACCACCTTGCTTCCTAGAATATCTGTCCCTGCTGGTCCTCGTTACATGCTGCTCAATTGCCGTGGAAACAAAATAGCAGTTTCCTAATGGTCTATCTCCCCTCCTCCCCTTTTCTGCTGCATGCGTCTGCAATTACATTCAGATTTTAAATCACAGAATGATTTATTAACATTTTCTAATGCTCAGCCTCCCCTTGGTTAAATAGATGATTTACCAGTAGCTTCACCCCTCAGGGAATGAAAGTCTCTTATGTTGAATGGAGGATCTTTGTTAGAAGGTGATGGGCAGTGGAAAAGTCCCTGACGCACATAGGATTTTAAATTCAATATGCACACCATTTAGGTGAATTCTCACTTTCTTACAAAGGTGTAACAACTGTCCCCATCAGTAGCCATTTGCTCCATGGTGGGTTAGGACCTCAGTGTGGTCATGCTGACCCCGGGAAGTAGCTGAGCCACAACCCCTATAGGTATTTAAAAGACATGTAGGCACGGCACTTAGGGACATGGTTTAGTGGTGGACTTGGCAGTGCTGGGTTTACGGTTGGACTCAATGATTTTAAAGGTCTTCTCCAACCTAAATCCTTCTATGATTCTATGTTTTTATGATTTTGCCTTGTTCACTAATCCATCCCCTTTGAAGAATGCATCCAAATTGCACCTAAGGGAGCAGGACTGCAAAGTAAACTGAGATCTCAGTTACCTGACAGTGTGGCTGCATCCTGAGAGATTGCTTGGGTTTCTCCATGATCCAAATATTCTGAAAGATGAGGGAAACCAAGGCAAAGAGGAGGTGGGACACAGCAAAAGTTTACGTATATACTCAGTGCAATGGAAACAATTATGAGCAGCCTCCGCCTACCAAATCCAAGTAAATGGGAAATTATCACTGTGGTAAATTTAAAAGCATGCTCAGTATTCCTGTGAAAAATAGTTGTGTATGATTCAGAGCACATGAGACATTTCCACCGTGCTGAGGTGAATACAAATACACAGCTCTGCTAGGTGAGGTAGGATGTAAATCAGTATTAATACTCCTGGTCTTTTACAGTTCAGGGCACCAGCCTGCACCAGCCTGGGACCAGTGTGAGCAGTCCCCACAATTAATGCACAGTTGAGTGCCTTTTTTGAGGACCCTTCCTGGCCTACTGTGGGCAGGTGACTCCAGCTTGTCTGGGGGAAATATTGTCAGTGGATCAGATGAAGTTAGGAGCAGCTGGCATGAAAAGCTTGACTTTGAGAAATGGAAGCGGAAAGGTGTTCAAACGCACTTGGGAGTTCACTCCCCAGGCTGGAAAATGAGATTGAAAGAGGAGGCACAAATAACCTTTGCGTTAAGCTGTCCTCGCTGCTGTTGGAAGCCCCTACTGCTTCCATTAGACAGTCTTTGCTGAGCCTCTGAGCTATGGAAAGGGGTTTCTGCAGCAGGCACAGCTGTGTCTGTGCAATATCCCTCCTGCTTCGAGGGTTTGGCGCTTGTTTTTATGATTTTTCTTGTCTTTCCCCATTTCCTCTTTGTCTAATATAAAGAGGTTCACCTTTCCAAATGACTCTAAGGAGACACCTAGCAGAACATGAAGGTTTTTGCCGTTCACCATGCTGCCTCCTTCACAGCCAGCTTTGCATTAGAAGGTAAACCCCTTTCTGGAGGGCTGGGCTTTGCCAGGGAAGTGGAAAAAGCACGTCCAGATATATCATTAGACACACTGAGGATGCATAAGAGCCTCCTTACTTCCCCTCTCACCCAATCTATTTCATGTGCCTGTCCTCTGAGCCAGATAAATGCCATTCCCCAGGGTGTGGGAATTGTGGTGCAGGTGCTGAGATAAATCAGGACCGTCTCCACCTGCTACTACTTGCCCATGTCGGATGGAAAGAACAATGCAATTCTGGTGTGAGTTCATACAAAATGTCTGCAGCGGTTGAGAGTCCCTCTGTGTCTGTCTGAGATCCTCATCATAGTGATGCCGGAATGGCTGGATGCTATCTCCGCTCAGCAGCTTTTGGGAAATTAGGCATTTCAAGGAAGATTTGAAGAAAAAAAAAAAAAAAAAAAGATTCTTTAGTACATATGAAAAAAGAGTGAGACCAGGAGAGCCCTTGCAATAGCCTGTTGACTGGAAGCGGCTTTCCTTGATATCTTTCTACATCGATTCTTCTCAGAGTTCAACTTTATCATCTTTTCAGTATCTGCATAAAGTTTAATGTTTCATGAAACAGTGTTCTGTAACCAGAAAAGGAAAGCAAAAGCAAATCAAAGCACACATCAACGCTGACTAAGGTAGCGAATGAAACAAGACAGTTTTGTTCTCTCGTCTCACAGAATATCCTGAAAACACGCTTATATAAATACCACCAAAATTTCCAAATCTATAACAGAAGGAAAACTGATACCAATTATGTGTTTGTAATCCTCTCAAAATATAATAACAACAGGCTTAATGACGTCAGGTCTAGCTGCTGTAGTGAAAAGACATTAAAAAGCAATCATAAACAAAAGCAGATCTCTACCTAATGCTCTATTCATTGAAATATAGGGTGGCAGATTACTGTACTTCCAGGGTTTTGTCTGAGCCAGCAGCGTAAGAAAGGATAAACTGGAGGTAGGTTTGCTACACATATTTTGGTTAAAACATTGGTAATGCATGAATCCTGACGTGTATTTGTCAACTAAACACTTGCGGAATAGTTACAGGCAAAAGAAAGATCTCACGCAGTTGTCAGAGCGTGGTTGTACTCAGACTTTTATTTCTTCATCTGAATTTGCAGTGTATAGCTAATTAGCAAAATTTGCATTGTTCTGCTTCTTCTCCCTTAGTGAGGAAATCAGTGTTTTCAGCCTGAGGATAAGGAATAGGAAATGCCACATATGCTTGTGCAGTATCTGTGTGCTCTTTAGTTCCTCTAACAAGAGGTAGGATGTATCTAGAATCGGCTTGAAGAGTATTCAAAACCAGTGAATGTAAACATTCAACATCAAATAGGCAGGCATAATAATGATATAACTCAAAAACACCCACAGCAAAATGGAGTGTTTATTCACAAAAGAAAAAATATTTGTAAATCAATTTTTAATGATGTACCAATATCACTATTAAAAAAAAATCTTTTATATTTGGGTGATTAAATAAATATATCAGCATGTATAGCTGAGCTGGTAGACCCATCGAGTCTCAGTTTCACAGGAAATTCAGCACTTCTGATTTATTTATTTTTTTCCATTGCAAGCTGAAATATTATGATACATTTTGATTTTTTCCTCTCAAATGCATTTAAAAAAGCATCACGCTTTTGGTCAATGAGAATATATCACTAAAACTATTTCAACATTTATTTTTGTTTGACTTTTAGTATTTCATTTTTACTAGATAAAACTGTAGAATATGGAATTAAAATAAGAAAGTGAATATAAAATTAAACATGAACATAAATGTGGAATAAAAGAGAACATAATAAATAAGCTTATAACATAAAATAAATCAGAATAAACAATGTATCCTAAAAATATATTTCAAATGAAATAACTCTAACAACTGAATGCTGAAATGTGTTATGCAAAAGTTTTTTTCAAGCAACATCAAATAGCAATCAGTGTGTTCCTTAAAAAGGTTGAGATTTTGATAACTTTTCAAATCATGACGGAAAAATGTTTTACCAAAACCCTGTAAAACAAAGTTAATATATTTTGAAAAGCATATGTTAAGAAGCAGTTTCAGATGACATACTTGGGCCAAATGGATAACAAGACTATTTCCAGCTAATTTCAGATGGGAAAGCAGATGGGGCTGTTTCTTACTGTTAGACTTCTGTGGTCACAGTGTCTCAAGGGCTGAACTTGAACATCTGAGTTCTTGTAATTATTATTGTTATAACAACTAAAATTAATATGACCAGATCTGCAATTCTGACTTACCTCTTACTGTCCTTTGCACTGTGCAAAAGGACAGGAAGATTTTATTACTGCCAGAAAAATCTCTAGCCCGTTAGAATTTTAGAGATGGGGTTCACTTGCAAATACACGGAAGTTTTGCAGTCTTTGGGAGTTTGCAGGGTGTCCAAGTCATCTGAACTGGGCTGGCAGAGATGACATAGGACCTACAGAAGACCTGCCCTCTTCTGGGCTGTCATCAGGTGCCATCAGTGTTTGAAGCAGCACTACATGTCTATGTTAAGGCAAGTAAATCCTTATGTTGTATTCAGAATGTAGGTCTCCATGTGAGCGAGATATCAAGGCTCCCCATACTGTCAATGGGGAGTCTGTGGAAGTTAGTCTGTGACCTGAGTTATTACAGGCATCTGTCTTAGGAACAGAAAATTTGCCCTCAAACTTCACTTTCTGTATGGGGATCATGGGGTGGGTTGCTCACATCAAATCATCAAATGGTTTGGCTTGGACAGGACCTTTAAAGATCATCTAGTCCAACCTCTCTGCCATAAGCAAGGACAGCTTTCGCAAGATCAGGACACTCAAAGCCCTGTCCAACCTGACTTTAAACAGTTCCAATGATGGAGCATCCCCAACTTCTCTGGGAAACCTGGTCCAGTGCCTCACCGGCTTCGTCATAACAAATGTCTTCCTTATGTCTAATCTCATTCTACCCTCCGCAGTTTAAAACCATTGCCCCTTTGTCCTGTTACTACAGACTTTGGTAAAAAGTGTCTCACTGTCTTTCTTAGAAGCCCCCTTTTAAATATTGAAAGGCTGCAATAAGGTCTCCCTGGAGCCTTGTCTTCTCCAGGCTGAACAACCCCAACTCTCTCAGCCTGTCCCCATAGCAGAGACGCTCTAGCACTCTGATCATCTTCATGGCCCTCTTCTGGACCTGCTCCAACAGATCCCTGTCCTTATGCTGGGGGCTCCAGAGCTGGACACAGTACTCCAGGTGGGGTCTCACAAGAGTAGAGTAGAGAGGCAGAATCACCTCTGTCAACCTGCTGACCACGCTGCTTTTGATGCAGGCCAGGAGATGATTGGCTTGGAAATGCACGTTGCCAGCTCACATCTTGTCTTCCACCCACCAGTGTCCCCAAATCCTTCTTCACAGGGCTACTCTCAATCAGTTCATAACCTAGTCTATACTGATACAAGGATTGTCTCAACCCAGCTACAGGACCTTCCATTTGGCCTTGTTGTACTTCACGAGGTTGATCATGGAGCTACCTATGCTACTGACACCTATATTCAGGGAGACAACTTTCACCCTGATGTTTACTGAAATGCTGATAATATGCTTATCTGGATCTGGGACCTCACAGAATCACAGAATGTCATGGATTGGAAGGGACCTCTGGAGATCATCTGGTCTAACCCCCCGCCCAGAGCAGGTCCACCTACAGCAGGTTGCACAGGATGGCATCCAGGCAGGTTTGGAATGTCTCTAGAGCTGGAGACTCCACCATGTCTCTGGGCAGCCTGTTCCAGTGCTCAGGAGAGCTCAGTCATGAGTGACTCCAAAGCGCACGACCTCTTGGGGTGGCCTCATTTATGTGACACCATGCACTTTAGTTGCTTTGGGTAACTAAAACTTATAGCCACCTGGAAGAGGTGGTAAATGCACCATCCCTGGAATCATTCAACATTTCAAGCTGTCAAGTTTCCCTTTTGGTTACACCCCTGCTTACCCTTGAGATCTGCAGAGAGGCATCCTTCAGCTGGGAGCAGACTGGAGAGGACTGCAGAAGACACTGCTTTTTACTGCCCACAGTTGTAGGTATCACGTTGAACAATCCCGCTGGAAGCTGCACTGATTCAAATCCGTTTAACTGCACTTAAACACGGACTGACAGGTAGCTAAAGCTCTGGATACATTTCAGCAATGGTGATCACACTGTAACTGTCCGTCTGTCTTAGCTGACTGTCATTCCTGCTTCTCCCTCCTAATACTGTTTCCATCCACCTGCCAGTTTCAATGAGACCGAAAGAATGACTCAGAGTCACAAGAATTTGTTCTTAGAAATATACAGAACACTACATTTGTGGGCCTATGGAGGGCAGGGTTTCAGCATGAAAACCAGAATTGCCTGTTCTTATTGGCCTGGTGGCACATCAGTCAGTGCGTACGCATCCTTGAAGGCATTGCTGCCTCTTCTGCTTCTTGCTAAACTGGTAATGAATGGACATGAGAGGAGCTAGAGACAGTATGGATGAGAGTTTGGGGGTTATCAGGAGGAACTGGAGGGATTTGGGGAGTTTCAGGGTCATGGAGGACAGGAGGTGTTGAGATCTGAGAAGAGGATGTATTGCCAGGCTTGGGACTTGGGGAGGTCCTTAGTGTATCTCAGTAAGAGGAGATCATTTTGTACATGGGAGGAAAGTTGAGACTGTTGTGGTAGGATTGTTTACAAAATATTGTGCACACAATTCTGTAGAAAATCTGTCTTCATTTAATTCTGCTGCTTATGAATAATATTTGGGTGGCTTATAATCAAGAATATTCATTTTTCCCTTTTCAGAATTGAACACTGCGGTGACTGCTACATCCTGGCCCACAGGGCTGTCCATTTTGATTTTCCTTTGGTGTTCATTTGTGCAGTTAATGTGAGTATTTTCCTAATCAATGCTGGTAGATTCCTCTTTAATTAATATTGTTGAGTTGGAGAAAGAATAACATGGACCACTAGTAACATATCCCTGTGGCTGGGTGATTGAAGGGAAAAAGGCAGGCTTGTAAACAAGAAATCATCAGGGAGGGACATACCATGAAGACCCTCAGCTGGACCAATTTCTCTACCTCCTCCCCCGCAGTGGCACACGGGGGATGAGGAACTGGGGTTGCAGGCAGTTCATCACATCTTGTCTCTGTCGCTCCTTCCTCCTCATGGGGAGGACTCCTCACACTCTTCCCTCTACTCCAGCATGGGGTTCCTCCCATGGGAGACAGTTCTCCATGAACGTCTCCAACTTGAAACCTTCCTATGGGCTGCAGTTCTTCTTGAACTGCTCCAGCATGGGTCCCTTCCATGGGGTGCAGTCTTTCAGGAACAGACTGCCTCCATTCAGAAAAGAGAAGAAACTCTCCAGCATGTGAAGATGAAGAAGATATACTAAGAAACCAGAGATGCTGAGGAAAACAGTACTGAGTGAACCTGTACAACTCACATGATGCTTAACTTTTACCCCTAATTGGCTCCTGACACACCCAGGCACCAGTAAAATGCTGGGGATTTGGGGCTGTAAGTGATATATCCCTGCCCCTGTGAAGTATGGACATGGAGACCCTTGGACAGCAAGATGCAAGTGCCTTCAACAGGCTGGCCACACACAAAATTCTTTACATACAGAAATAAATACTGCCCAGAGTGCTGTCTCTGATATGACAATTTCATGTCACTATGTTCCAATCTCGCCATAGCACAGGGATGGTAAAGTAACACTGATTTTCCCTGTTGGCTTCACAAAGATGGGATCTGGCAATGTGTCATGGACAAAATAGATCTGTTCAAATGAACTCACCCTGACAAATAGCATCCTTCTTAGAACTTAAATTAACTATTTACCCCCCCCCCCAACACCATTCACAGGGCCAAATTCTTAGCTGTGCTTTCCTTTTGTTTCTTTTGTTTATTTAATGTGATTTAACTTAATCAACCATTTGTTTTTGGAGCTGTCTTTGTGAATCTTTTTAAATGTGTTGAGTGCTACTTTGGAAATAGAGATTTGCTGCCCTTTTTTGTCTCTTTTCCCTCCTGGTTTGCACTCTTCCTAATAAGGTGCCAAACCTGGAGTTTAGAATATTCTTTTTCATGTCTCTTCTAAGCAGACAATGCAGTCTAATTGAATAAAGACTGATCAAAAATTGAGGGCTTCAGGATTTGCTTTGATATGAAGTGAGGCTATTCTAGTCACCTAAGGCAATGCATTGCCTAAGGAAAATAAGGAAAATAAGGAAGGATTCATGTCCCATAATCAGGAGCTGAGCTACCTTTCCTGATAGTCAGACTTTCTCTCTAGATAATCATGGCTACAACACCATTGCAAATAGTGAAGGCAGAGACAGCTCTTCTTAGAAGCCCCCACCAGCACCATAAGCAAAATCACAGGTTTCTATTCTGAATGATGATGAATAAAGGATAGGAAGGGCTGAATGAGGGCTACTGGGGAAAAAAGAGAGTTGAAAGAAGGACAATCAGGTGCAGAGGGCTGAAGGGAGACCCCTGAATGGTCAGGCTGGTCTGTTGTTTGAAGGGGTAGTAGATGTGAGTACTGCAAACACTGCTGCATGAAGGAGCTAAAATGGAGGATCTTTGGCCAACCTGTTGGATGCTCACTCAGCAGTGGTCACTGTGGCTTTTTGTAGTTCTGGCACAGGGGAAAAAAGTACATGCATTGACGACCCACTACTGTTTGATCGTTCCTGTTGTCCATCCCACTGTTCTCCTTCGGGCATGATAGAAGGTCACAGTTGTGAAGTGTAGTGAGTTTGACCTTGACTGGATGCCAGGTACCCACCAAGACACTCTATTACTCTCCTCCTCAGCTGGACAAGGAAGAGAAAATATCACGAAAGGCTTGTGGGTTGAGATAAGGTCAAGGAGATCACTCAGCCAATTACTGTCATGGGCAAAACAGATTCGACTTGGGGAAATTAGTTTAATTTATTACCAATCTAATCAGAGAAGGATAATGAGAAATAAAACCTAAATCTTAAAATGCCTTCCCCCCCCCCCTCCCTCTTCCTGGGCTCAACTTCACTCCCAATTTCTCTGCCTCCTCCCCTACAGTGGCACAGGGGGATGAGGAATGGGGATTGTGGGCAGTTCATCACACCTTGTCTCTGCTGCACCTTCCTCCTAAGGGGGGGATTCATCACACTCTTCCCCTGCTCCAGCACAGTGTTCCCATGGGAGACATTTCTCCATGAACTTCTCCAATTTGAGTCCTTCCCATGGGCTGCAGTTCTTCATTAACTGCTCCAGCATGGGTCCTTTCCACAGGGTGGAGCCTTTCAGGAACAGACTGCCCCAGTTTGAGTCCCCATGAGGTCACAAATCCTGACAACAAACATGCTCCAGCATGGGCTCCTTTCTTCATGTGGCCACAAATCCTTTCAGGATTCTGCTCCAGTGCGGGTTTCCCATGGGGTCACAGCCTCCTTCAGGTATCCACCTGCTCTGTCTTGGGTTCCTCCATGGGCAGCAGGTGGATATCTGCTCCACCATGGACCTCCACAGGCTGCAGGGGGACAGCCTGCCTTTCTATCGTCTTCACCAAGGGCTGCAGGGGAATCTCTACGCTGGCATCTGGAGCACCTCCTCCTCTCCTTCTTCACTGACCTTGGTGTCTGCAGAGTTGTTTGTCTCATACATTCTTACTCTTCTGACTGCTGCTGGTGTTGCTCAGTTTGGGGACTTTTTTCCCCTTCTTAAATACGGTATCCCAGAGGCCCTCCCACTGTTGCTGATAGGGTCAGCTTTGTCCAGCGGCAGGTCTGTCTTGGAGGCGGCTGGTATTGTCTCTATCAGACATGGAGGAAGTTTCTAGCAGCTTTTCACAGAAGCCACCCCTCTAACCCACTCGGGCTACAGGGTTACCAAAATCTTGCCACGCAAACCCAGTACATATGTGCAGAGATGGAGGCTTGATCTCAGCAACATCAGGGAAGGGGAGATCATTTAGCAGGGGTCCTCTGAGCACCATATCCTGCCAGCTGGCATTGCAACAGCTGCAGCACCCAGCGTTGTCTCCTGCTCTGCACCGTCAGTCGAGGGCTCAGGATGGCCACAGTGCAGAGGCAGGACAATACTGGCAGTGAGTTATACTCCAGCCAGGCTGCTGGGTAACACAAGGTGAGAGTCAGCAGTATGACTCGCTTTTTCAATATACGATTTGACAGGTCTGAGAACCTGGAGTACTCCCCAGCCACAGACTAAACAGGACCTGCCAGCTGGTCCAAAGTGAAAAATTAGGTAGGTTTGCCGGGATATCAGTGAAACAAATGGGGCTTATCAGAAACTCAAAGGTCAGAGCTTGCCACTTACCAAAAAGAGTATCAGATGGGAGTAACTTGTAAGTACCACACCAGAAGCTGTGTGATGAGATACAAAAAAAATACTTTGCAGTATTGCCCCAATGGTGTTTTTCCTTGTCTATGCTTGGGACAATCACTTTCATCACTCTTTTAAAGCTTGTGGAGGGGACAGGGGGAAGGATGGCGTCAGAGGAGCATCTAAACAGGGTACCTGAAGGGGTTGGTATAAGTGGTGATGTTTTTATAACCATTTATTAACATTTTTATCTCTTTTTAACAAAACACTTCTTGAACATAACTGATTCAAACCTGCTGCAGAATTCCTTTTCTTAGTATAATTTATTACAATTTAATCATCCCGGGGTTTTCAGACCTGTCATTAACTTTCTGCCAAGTATGCTGAGTGACACAGCAAAATCTCAACAGAAATTCCCTCTGTGTGCATTATTCTTTACCTTACTACAGATGTAATCAAGCTATGGATCTGGACATAGTCCACCTACAGTGACCCCATTACCCTTCCCCATTATGTCATGTAAGAAAAGAGTAGAGTAGCCTTAAGAAAAAGAGGGAAAAGGTGTAAGGGGCAAAGAATCTTCATGCCACAGGGTTATTTCTGCTCTCTCATTTCCCCACGCTCTACCTGCTTCCCCTGAGAGGCAACCTCAAAACAGATGAGATGTCCCTGCTCCATTTTCAAAGCTTTCTGCTTCAAGGTCTCAGACTGATCTAAGAAGAGGCAGCAGCTCTTGGTCATCCCCATGCATTTTAGTGAAGACAAGGACACACACAATAGCATATAAAGAGGGATGGAGATCACAAGTACCAGCTGGGGAACTTGGAGAACAAATTAGAGGGGGAATGTGACCTGGAAAGACAGACCAGGCATGGATTTTGGGGTGAAGCAGACAGAAAGACAACAGATGAATTGCTTAGATGGGATAGCGGTCTAAGGGGACCAGATGGGTTAGGGAAAATGGGGGGAGGGGGGAGAGAAAAAACTCCATGGGACGAATAGAGTTAAGGGGGAGGAACTTTTCTTGAACCTCTGTACCCCCAGGAGACTGCACCCTCTATCCTCATACACACAGATTTTTCCTTTGCCAATCCTGTGTCTGGAAGTCTGGAAGACTACTCCTTGAGGCAAGGGTCCTGGCAGCATGAAATATTCTTATGCTCTATTGTTTTGTCTGAGATATCATGGATACTGCTCCTTGAAAAAAGACATGGGGAACAGGAGCTCTCTAAACAAAATATGTTTGGGACCACAAATGAGACACGTAGGAAGGTGTAGTCCACATTACCTCTGGGTACCCCAATGCAGTATGTCCATCTATCAGTCTGTCCAACCTTGTAGGAATCTCTGGAGGATTCCTGATTCAGCATCCTGAGTACAGCTCTGCGACCAGCAAAGTCAGAAGTTGCACCAGTGAACACATTAGGTGTTTGATGCTAACCTAGGACAAGACTCACAACGCGTAACTCAAAGCTGTGTTTGCTAAGTTGGTGCAGACACCATTAATATTAGTAAGCATCTCTTCATCCCTTTTGCTAAAGCATCTAGTGGGACTGGTCAAATGGAACGTTTAGGGTCTGTTACTTAGGTTCTCTTCCAAATCAGATTAGGTCTAGGTGTTAGCCAAAAACAAAATTCATCTTTAAAGGTATGGAAGTTACACCAACATTTCAATCTTGATGTTATTAATTACAGCATGGGTGTGTTCAGGTGGTCACCAGTGACCAATCAAAATGGTATTTGACAGAAATCACATGCAATAGGCAGACACATTAGCTGATGAATCCCAGTTCTGATTAAATCCATAGTTAGAGAGGAAAGCTTTGCTATACGTTGATAATGAATGCATTCTTTATCATATGAGAAAAGTAAAATTTACAACACTCACTATTTTTGGAGGGTTTAAAAAAAGTCGCAACACTTGAAATTGTCCCAAATCCTGTTTCAGGAATGTGAATGAAGTATTTCATTTTCCTAAAGCAGGAACATGCAGTACTTAGCATTTCCAGTCGGAGTTTTTTTTAGTCTAATTTATTTTCAACAGCTTTCCCCTCATCATGAGTGCTCTGAGAAGAGATGAAGATAATACATTCCCACTAGAGACAAGGGATAAAACAACATCAGCAAAAAAAAGATGTGTACATTGAACCAATCCTCTTAGTGAGCTGAGATTTCAGCCAGAGGAAAAGGAGCAGGAGAGCTGGAGACTCCAGGTGTGCGAGGGGTTTTCTCCTTGGCGGGGGGATGCAATTGATATATGACAGAAAGTAAATTTATATTTTTGTGTCACCATGCAGCATGGCTTTGAGATTCGAACATTGAAGCTCCTCTCAAATGTTAAGGGCCCAATATCTTCAGACAAATCTTTGGTATTTGGGGCAGCATGTTTTTTAGTTGTGTTTGATTAAAAGGAAAGCATTTTTTAAAAAGAGAGAAAAAAGATGTTTTCTCTGATTTTTTTTTCTTTTAATAAAATAGAAATTATTAAGTGTTTTTTACAAAATATCAAACAATAAGGAATAGGTTAATCCCATGTCCAGATAGACTTGGGCTAAAAGACATGTTACTGGACATTGGTCATGGACATAATTGAGACTTTCTGATGACTAGTAGCCTCCCTGTTTTTAGGAGACTCTTTTGAGAAAGGAGGTGGAGCTGATATTTGAATCCAATCTTAGTGCTTCTATTTTTTCTTCTGTCTTTCTCTGACTGTGTGTGGTTTTGGTTTTGGGGTTTTTTTCTGTTCTTTTTGTTTGCTTTTTTTTCTTAGCAGCTGGTTTTCTTGAAATCCTTAAAAAATAGACAGCATCCTTCTTGTGATATTTTCTGTTCCTCCTGGAGGACTGCTAACACTCCACAGTTGATTATGATAAATGTTCCTGGTGTAACTAATCTAACTGTTATGTCTACAAATTGTCAGCCTCTATCAGCTTGAAATCTAACAGTTTGCCCTACTTGTTGTAAAGGTTTGATACTCCTATGTCTTGCTTTTATAACTATTCTAGGATTGTCTGGAGAGCCTGGCAGATGCTGGCAGTAAGGTCTTCTTTGTTTAATCTTCTGAGGTTGTTCTGAGGTTTTGCATCTGACACAAACCTTTACATGCAATATTGTGCCCACTCACTGGTCGCTTATGTTGGCTGTCATTATTTGTCATTTGTTTATTTTTTGGAGATGCTTCTCTATTTGCACTAACTTCTCCTTACTCATTTGACTGTGCTCAGCAAAGATGATTGTAACAGTTATGACACAAACCCCCTCTCCATAAATTACAATTTTAAAGACTCACTCTGTGAGAATCCTCTGCAAGGACCAAAGGCTGCTTATTCACAGAGCTTGTTGGAGATGTTTGAAGAGATGAAGCATCTTCCTGTTCTTTAAAGGCTCTGCAAGCGAAGCAAAGAACATGCATTCCAGGGTTAATGGTGGGGTGACAACTTCTGGGTTGCCTTGGTATGAGTAATAGTCACATACAAGGACATTTCAAGACAGCTGGCATACATCAAGGTTAAGGACTGTGGAGCAGCTTTTAGAGTAAGTTCTTTGAGCACATTTCTGTTTCTCCTGCCCTCTCCTGAGTGCTTCATACTGTATTACATGAAGAAGTCAACAGTAAAACACAATCCAATGAGCTGGCCTTGACTCAGTTCTTTTGAGGTTGATGGTACATGTTCTAAACACAAACAGAGGCAGCTGGATGTCCGTGCATGGACAAGCCAGGACTGCATGCTTCCTACCTACATACTTAACATTGCTGCCTAAACAAGATCAGTTACCTGCATCCGTCTCTTGAGTAAGGTCTATCTCCCATGGACTGCAGAGGAAGATAAGGACATCTGGGCTCCAAACCTAGAACTGAAATTAAAATAAATATTTTGCTGTTTCCATATGCACGGTGTCTAAATGCAGTGTTGTCACTTTGAACAAAACACTACGCCTACTGTATATGAGATGTTACAGGACGTCTGAGACACCTCTATGGGGTTAATAGACTGATACACTTCTGGAGAGGCATCCAGAAGCTGGTGCAATCCCTTACAGTGCCTAAAATGACACAGGACACCTATGTTTTGGTATCTCAGTTCCACCTGCTTTTGAGTGAAGCACACTCAGTCCGAGTCATTGCAAAGTCTGAGATACAACCTGTCACATTCCTTGTGTAACCCAGCTAGATAACTAGTCTTTAAGTTGGTAAGCCGTGCCTTTTATAAGTAATGGAAAATGCTTAACCTGACAAATGGAATGGGATGAAGGCAGTAATTGTCAGATTTTTCTCTCAGGAGGACACACTCATACATAACATATTTCACCAACAAGCCAGCAAAGGTCCCTCCAGATCAGGGGATAAGCAAGTCTGTGCCCACATTCCCATACAGAAACTTTATCTTGACATAGGAGCTTATGTAAAGGGATCTTCAACGATAAGACATTTACCTTTTCAATGGGAGATGAGAGTGCTGGCAGTACAAACTCTTACTGCTTCACCAGAGTTTTGTTTGCAAAGTGACACACAAAAGAGAATGGGAACTCTTAAATCACCACTGTCTAAAAGGTATGGTATAGAAGTGCTTTCTGGGACTGAGAAAGTTCTTGCAAATCTTTATATATCTCGGAAATTGGTGATATTCTAGGGAGGATTTTATGGCTGTTGCTAGTGATCTGTTCAAGAAATTTACCTGGACAGCTCTGGATTTTTTTCTAGATTATTTACAGCCAAAAAATTTCCCTGAAAGGAATATTCAACAAAAAGAAAACCCAAGGTGGACAGGAATGTTCAACCAAAACCAATTTTGCTTTTGCCATCGTACATTACTATTTCTGGTTTGCATGGAGAATTTTTGTGTGCTGGGCTGTGAGACAGTATTGAAGTTCAGCACCCAAGCATGGAAGAGATAAGGATTAGAAATGACACACATAACAGAGACCTTTCTCCACACTGCTGGTTTTGCTGGGAACAAAATATCTACACAAGCCGTATCGGACTAACAGGCTAACCTCTTCTAGCATCATTTTGTAGGAATCTCCCAGCCTGCCATATGGGACTTGGATCTCGGGGTTTCTGGACATCTCAGAAGGTGGGGTTGCTGCACATGTCAAAAGCCTGGTTCAGGTCATATACCAAAAATCCAACCCCTGTGCTTCAGGCCTACTGCTTTTACATCTACCATTTCTGTTTAAAGGACAAGGGTGAGGTGAACCCCCACAGTATCCTCATAAGCAAACTTAGGAAGCGTGGATTATATGAATGCACAGTGGGTTGTATTGAAAAATGACTAGCAGGTAGAACTCAGAGGGTTGTGATCAGTGGGGCAGAGTCTAGTTGGAGGCCTGTAACAAGTGGTTTTCCCCAGGGGTCAGTGCTGGGTCCAGTCCTGTTTAATGTACTCATCAATGACCTGGATGATGGCATAGAGTGTACCATCAGCAAGTTTGCTGATGACACAAAACTGGGAGGGGTGGTGACCTGGACAGGCTGGAGAGTTGGGCAGGGAAAAACCTAACGAAATTCAACTAAGGTAAGTGTAAGGTCCTGCACCTGGGGAGGAATAATCCCATGTACCAGTACAGGTTAGGGGTTGAGCTGCTGGAAAGCAGCCATACAGAGAGGGACCTGGGAGTCCTGGTGGACAACAGGATGCCCATGAGCCAGCAATGTGCCCTTGTGGCCAAAAAGGCCAATGACATCCTGGCGTGCATCAATAAGAGTGCAGCCAGCAGGTGGAGGGAGGTCATCCTCCCCCTCTACTCTGCTCTGGTGAGGCTGCATCTGGAGTCCTGTGTCCAGTTGTGGGCTTCCAGTTTAAGAAGGACAGAGAACTGCTGCAGAGGGAACAGCAAAGGGTTACAAAGATGATCATGGGGCTGGAACATCTTTCTTATCAGGAAAAAACAATAGAGTTTGGTCTTTTTAGACTGGAGAAGAGACAACTGAGGGGGGATCTTGTCAATGATTAGAAATACTTCAAGGGAGGGTGCTAGGAGAAGAGGGGCAGTCTTTTTTCGATGGAACCCAGTGACAGAACAAGGGGCAATGAATATAAAATTGAATATAGGAAGTTCCATCTGAACATGAGGAGGAACTTCTTTCTTTTGAGGGTGACAGAGCACTGGAAGTCTGCCCAGAGAGGTGGTGCAGTTTCTGACTCTGGAGACATTCCAAACCCACCTGGATGTCATCCTGTGTAACCTGCTGTAGGTGGACCTGGCTGGCAGGGGGCTTGGACTCGATGATCTCCAGAGGTCCCTTCCAACCCCTGTGATTCTTTCAATCTATGATTGTGATTCTGTGATTGTGATTCTGTGAACCCCCATTGAGTAGACCCTGATTACGGAACTTCTGAACTTAAGCAACATTTTGCCCCCAAAATCTCTGCTAGCTGGTGCTGTGAGTTGGTCTGTGCTCAGTTCCAGGAGAGATCACAGTACTCTCTCCTGGCTACTTGGTGGACTACTGCCTCACTGCACAACAAAGCACCCATGAGTAGCTAGTCTGAGTCATGCCAAGGATTCTTGTCTGGTTTGTCCATCACAAGGACCACCCCACTGCTGTGTGAACAAGGCCTCCCTTTTTCTGCCATACTGGATCTCTATCCAAGCCATGCATATAAAATGCTTTGCTCCTTCCCCTCTCCCCACCTCCCTCTCTCTACCACCTTGGTAACCATCAAAGTGTCATTCTGGCCACCAATCAGCAACCTTGTTTTGGGGAAAGAAGAATAAACAATTCAACATGGAGCTTAAATGCTCCAAACCCCTCTACTTAGTGCAAGATGCTTGTGTGTCCTTTATTATTCCTTCCTCTTTTTTCCCTCTCCCTGGTCCTCCCCCATTGATTTTCCACCCTGGCAGCTTGGTCCTTTTTGTATACCACATCCTTTCCATTTCACAAAACCACAAAAACCCAGTGGGGAGGCGAACACAGGAAATGCTGCAAGCAAGAAAAATCCATCCCCTCCCTGTGACACTTGAGTTGCTGGGGAGGGGAGGTATTGGCATTTTTAATGTGTGTGTGTGTGTGGCATGTTTTGTGTTTTTTCCTTCTTTTTTTTTTAAAAAAAAAGTTCTCGTTTTCACATTTCCCTTCCTGTTGATTTGAAAGCAACTGACAATGAAACCTGCAAGCAGAGCATTATCTCCCCCACCTTCCCAGTCTTTCCTTTCCTTGCTTTCATAAGCTTCACTTCTTGCAGTGCCTGAAGACGAAGGGGAAAGACTTCATCCTGTTGTGTCTTCTACGTGCACATGATGCCCACCTAGCTCCACGCAGCAAGGCACTTAAGCAGTCCTGCTGTGACTGAAATGTTCCATCCTTACTACACAGGATCTGCATGTGCAAATGTCTGCTGGGGTTTCATGTACTACTAATTTCCAGCATGACCATGGTCACTGTGTGAGCACAAGGGGAGCTAACAGGGTGCTTTGGAGGAGCTGACATTGCACATGGGTTGTTTTGCTACATCCTGTGTGCAGACAGGACTCTTGAATTCTTTGACTTACATTACAATGTCAAGCACAGGCTCAGCAAAAGTGAATTAAATGGCATCAGGTAACGGAACATCCCCCAGAATTTGACTTTTCAGCTGGTCTTTTATTGGCCACGTGGCTTTGCTGGAGTGGGGTTGTTTCATTCTGATTTCAGTACAGAATACCATTTACATGCATGAGAACATGTCATAAAATACTTCAGACCTTGCCTCTGAAAAGCTTTGAGGCTTTATAGAGATACTCATTATCACTGCAGTTGCGCTCTTGAATTATTCTTGTGTGAGCTATGTACTGACACATGGGCTCAACTTTTCTAACATTAGGCATGGAACCAGTAACTGGAGAGAGGAGCTTGCACTGGAAACCCATTTTAGTGCGCAGTGTGCAGGTGAGAGCCTGCAACCACTGGGATTACTTCCAGGCAAGTTTCTGTTTCAGGAGAGTTATGCTATAAACTCCTTGTTGCTCCCTTTGGTGGATAATTTAGAGAGAGTGTCTAGGGTGAAGACCAGGGAAAGAGGGAACACCTCTGCTATGGGAAACCACACGAAAAAAAATTCAGGCAACATCTCATTATGGACATTGCTCAGGTCCAGCTGTGTGAAAGATAAGCCTTGGTCCAAAATCTTGGCTAACAATGACATTGTAGGGGGTCTGACAAGCAGCCTGCATTTCTGTAAAGGTTAGAGCACAAACCTACAAGCTGGCAGCATTTTTCAGGCTGGTAAGAAATCAAAGACCCAAACTCTTTCTATCCATCACAGAATTGTGTTTAGCATTTAAAAAAAAAACCAAAAAAAACAAAAAAAAAGTCTAACACCCAATCTCCCAGTACCAGCAGCGAACAGTATCACAGCATTTCAGGCCTGATATCTCAGTTTGATCTCTCCTGGTGGCTTCATTTTCTCCTTCCCCAAGCCTGCATTGTCTTTTACCTATCCCCTCCCCTCCCTTTCCAGAGACTTGTGATAACCATTGCCTAGGTAACAGCATCTTGCCTGGTGTGTTTTACTGACTGCAATGCATGTGGGGGCGTGTGCTGTGCCTGCATTCCCAGTGGGATAAGAAGCAGAGAGTTGAATACTGTGTGTGGGAGAGAAACTTCTTACGTTGCTTCTGACACCAGCGGGGGCAAGAAGGTCAGCTTCTTGCGTCCCTCTGTAGTGTTTGGTAGCTACGACCATGGTGGCTAACACAGGATTTATTGACTTCTTGGGGTCCTGGTGAGAGGGCTAGGATAGGAATGACTTGGTAGACTCTCTGCCAGCATGATTGCCAGGAACATCCTTCTCAAATGTGAGGTAGTTAGGCAAGGTTAAAGCTTTGATTATTCAAAAGCCAGCCGGTGGAGAAGCTCATTGACACTTCATTCATACCTTGGACTTCCTTTGGAGCAAGCTCTAATCTGGCAGGAAAAAAAAAACCAAAACCCCAACCAAAAACAAGACACCACAAGATCCATCTGTCAACAAAGATCAAGAGAAGGAGGACCAGCAATCCAGAAAACTAATTGTCGTGGTTTGGCCTC